>VZTQ01014365.1:0-119465 GCA_013400755.1 Pelecanoides urinatrix
GGCCCCCGGGCTCACCCCGCGGGGCGGTGCTGCCGCCCAGCACCCAGCAGCAGGCCAGCAGGGCCAGCCCCGCGCCCCCCGCGGCCATGCCGGGCGGCGGCAGCAGCCCCGGGAAGGGAGAAGCCGATCACCGGCGGAACCGCGGGGCTTCCACCCGGAAGCGCTGCGGTCTCGGGGAAGTGCTTCCGGGCCCGTCCCCACGCCAGGCGCGCCTCCGCGCGTGGGATGGCACCCGTCCGTCTCAGGGTTACCGGGCAGAGGGTACTTTCGTAACACGGCAATTGCATGTACAGGTTGAAGAGCGTTTCACCTCCCCACGTGAAAAACCTCCTGCCACCGCAAAACCACCACCACCCTCAAGGCACGCCAGGTTTCACATGGAAAAGGGTTTTTTTGGGTGTTTTTTTAAAAGGTTGCTTTTGTAGCCATTCAGCCAACCCTCTAGGACAAGGGAAGGAGACTCCCAAACCTCAGAAAACCGTGGAAGACTGCGGAGCCTGTTCCTCGCCCGTAACCAGCCGCCTCGGCGTGGTGGGCACCTACTCGTCCATGAATGCTTGAACGCAGCAGGAACAGCGTTAAAAATCTACCAGTGTGTAGCGACAGGGCGACCACCACGCAACAGGGCTGTCAGCACACCCGAAACCATGGTGGAGCGATGTGAAGTACAGAGCCATGAGGCGATGGGCTCAATCCAGCTTCAGGATGGAGCGCAGCGGTCTGCACCCACGCCGCTCCAGCAGCAGAGCCCCGAGCGGGCAAGTGTCACAATGGGCACGCGGAGCTGGGAGCCAGAAGCCACAAATCGAGGGCTGTGGCCCAGCGCTGCTCACGAAGGCTGCAAGCAGAACATTCAAGACCTCGGCCTAAGGAAGGTAAAAGTTTTAAATAACCAACACAAAGCACAGAACGTTAACAGTTTATTGGGTAAAAAGGAAAGCAACTTCAGTTGTATACTTCAGTGAAATTAAAAATAAATAACTGATTTTTAGAGCCAAATATCTGAGTAAGTTGCTAATATTTTGAGTGGCCGTGTTTACCAAAGAGGGGCTGCTCGTTACAGCAGAGTAACTTCCGTTGCTGGGAAAATCCACCACGGCTAAGAGAGATTTCTTAAAGACACTCCATGGGGCGCTCCCGGAGCTGACCGCTGTCGACAACAGCCGATCCAACTCAGCCTTTGAGAGAGGACATTCCAGCTCGCATAATTTCATCCACCAAGAGAATGTTGCTAGCGATCACCGTGCTAGAAATATTGAATAAATATTGTTAGAATAGCCGTTTTGACATAGTTCAAAGAAGACTCAAGCTTCATTTCTGCCCTTCCAAGACAGCTTCCTCCATGTGGGATCCCTCGATTCCACATTATCAATTTCAACGATCAAACATTGCTATTTAAAGTGAAAAATACTGTAACATTTACCATGAATGAAGCAGTTGCTTTTTGACATTATAGTTATCCCAGATTCCAGCTGCTGCAGCTACCATTGGCTCACCTACAAAAGAAGTAAAACAGTTTAAATAACCAGTTCACATAATTCCAAGTAAGGCTTCCCGCTAACATCTGGTATTACTTGCTACATCCAACACACTGTTACTGTGTGCTTTACCTTCACAAAAAACTTAAACAGAATGCATTTAAGTCCTACAGCACACCAAGACTGACTGCAGCAACAGGACACCTGCCCAGGCATTCTGCATAGCTTTTTATTAAAAAAGGTATCGCTTTCTGCATTCAGAGCAACTTTATTCTTCACGGAGCTGAGCCGTGACAGTTTCTTACTAGAGCATCATCCCATTAATTTAGGAAGTCCTTACCAGTGTTCAGATCAACTCCAGTGAGCTGCCCCGATTCCGCATGCTCCGTCTGAACCTTCACTAGTGTTTCCTGGGGATCGTAACCAGAGTTCTGAGCGAGAACCTTTGAGAGAACAGAGACATTATTTCACGTTGTTAATTAAGAGAGACCTTCAGCAGAAAAACTTATGGGTCTTAGTGTGTTTTAAAGCCACTTTATTCAGGAGTTCTTTGTACCTTAGGGATGATGAGCAGAGCATCAGCAAAAGCTTGAACTCCAAGCTGGGCTCTTCCTTTTACATTAGGTTTATGCTTAACAAGAGCATTAGCTACTGCCACTTCTAGTGCACCTGCTCCTGGAACCACACATCCTGCAAGGGAAAACTCGATATTGAGACTCACAATAAGCACCTATTCCAATTTAAACAGTTCATTTTTAGTGCAGTATCATCTCCTCCCTCATCCTTAAAAAGACAGCTTATATCTGACCAGGTAAGTACTTATGCAGTTATCAACTACTTGAAAAATACAAGGTGTAAGAACAGTAACTAAAAAAGAACAGTAACTAAAAGCACTTCACATTAAATACACTTGGCTTGGTGTCTGACTACATCAGATGCCAAGGAAGCTACAAAATTCATTAATTTTGAGATGAGTTTCAACAGAAGATCCTTGACATCACTAAACAGAGCATAGACTTACCATCCTCAATAGCGTTTTTAACGGCACGCAGACCATCTCTTACAGCATCCTTGATTTGTATGAGCGTATGCTTATTTGGTCCCCTGATCAACAGGGTAACAGAGCGGGGGTTGTCACATTTCTCAATAAAGGTGTATTTCTCTTCACCCTGTAAAACGGGGTTATGTATTCATGTCATCCATTTGCTTAATCAACATATACATGTAATAAAAAAATGGAACAGACGCTTTCAGATTCAATTTTACACTAACAGCACTTTAAGAAGTGATGAGAAGCAGCAGAACCTTATTTCCGTTTTCTCAATTTCGCAGATATTAAAAGCATAATATGGAAATAGCAATAGGAAAACACACTACGACAAGAGCAAATACCCAGGTAGATGTTCATATACAAGTGCACACTGATGTGAAATGCCACCAGCCTTTATTCATGTTCCAGTGTAGCTCAAAACACTCAAGAAAAACCCATGCACACACATACCAAGACAAGAGGAAAGCTGGCATCCAGTGAGGCGTATTTAACCTGGCTTCAGCTGAAAGCTGTCGTACTCACCAGTGTGTACTCATAGACCAGCCCTGCGTGTCCCAGGCAGTCAGGGGTGAGATCCTCCAGAGAGTTCATGGCACTGCCGCCACACGCAAGGGTCAGTCTGAGAGAGAACAAATACAGCTTAGCACTTGCTTTATGTTAAGTAAAAATCTGAAGTCACTAACATAACACGAGTATTTCAGCACGCAGAACACCACACTGCTTAAGCTTGGAAGAGTTTGCTTCTGTTCACGATAGGACGAGAGGAAATGGCCTCAAGTTATGCCAAGGGAGGGTTAGGTTGGACATGGGGAGAAATTTCTTTACTGACAGAGTGGTCAGGCCTTGACACAGGCTGCCCAGGGCAGTGGTGGAGTCCCCATCCCTGGAGGGATTTAAAAGACGTGGAGATGAGGCGCTTGGGGACATGGTTTAGTGGGCATGGGGGGTTGGGTTGATGGTTGGACTCAATGATCTTAGAGGCCTTTTCCAACCTTAATGATTCTATGACTCTATGAAAGAGCTCTTCACAAAAATAAGCTTGTAGAATTAGGTCTCCTCTATAGGTGTCTACATTTGAAGCTTGAATTCCTATCTCACTCTATGTGCTGAACTGACATTTCTGTGGTTTGTACAAACTACCCCAAATTACACCAGTAAGAGCTGGACAGATTGAAGTGGACTTTTTAGTGCAAGTCCTTGAAGGTGGGTTAAAGCCAGACTTGACTCACTGCTCGAGTTTGGAAGAGCAAGTTGCCTCCTCTCCCCAGTAACTGACCTTTCCATGTTCCTCCTTTTAGCTCTCCGCAAAGCAACTATTCCTTCTTTTGCAAATGCATCCAAGGAAAATGGGTCAATTCCCTAGAAACAAAGAAAGTGACCATTAGGATAAAGAAAAAGCTAAAAACACCCTCTCTCAGTCTGACACCAATGAGTAAGTTCTTCCTCGGGGCTCAAAGATCTCACGTAGGAACTGTATGCATATACTCAGAAGTTCATCAGCCTAAATTTAATTATTTCTGTCTGAAGACCTGTACAAAGTGAGTCAGACAGCACACAGCTTGCCAAGAAAGCCAGCATTTCAAATTAATTTTTCTCATTAGTTATACCCTTCATCTCACCTTCTGGTTGATCACAATAAATCCTTTATCTGAATTGCCACAGACTCTTCTTTTCAGGTCTATGATTTTGTTCACTCTGTCTTCAATGAACTTTCTTTCTGCTTTCACTAGCTTCTCTCTCTCTTCAGCACTTTTATAGAAGAATCCAGAGCTCACCTCTCTGAAGGAGAAAAAAACAAACCAAAACAGAGCAGTAAGACAACTATCCTCTGTGCTGTAGAAAGGAACTTAAGCATAAGGAATCAATCCTTTCAGCTACGTTCTTAAAAAAAAAAAAGAAACCAACACAAACCAAAAACCCGCAAAAACCCACCCCCCCCCTCAAACCAGCATGCAACATGTAGCTGTTCCTGCTCTCCAGTTTAGAGCGTTTCCATTTGAAACTGAGTGAACTCCAAAGTATATTTAGATTTTTGCTCTAGAATATAGAATTATGCCCAAGAAAGGAATTCCAGCCAATCTTCAATGCAACAACAAAATAAAAACCACTATGAAGCTCTGCCTCTCAAAGACATTTTCTCAGCCACCAGCTTCCCTTTTCCAAAAAAGGACTGCAGAAGGAGCATCACCTCTTCCATTCCACTTTCTACACTACCTGCCTCGCTCTAGAAGAGTCTATGTAGTCCTTTCAGTTCTTATTTAAGTACACCTTAAATAAAAGCCTTTTAAGACAGGAACATTTTCTGCTCCTCACCTTATTGCTGTACTTACGTTTTCTCATATTCTAGAGATACATTGCAAGTAAGAACATAAGCATCTTCCACTCTTTTCTTCATGTCAGGATGACGAGCACCGTGATCCAAAACCAGCCCCCTAATCAGCCTGAAAGATTAAAAAGCGTTTTTTGCGTCAACATACACACGCAGAAGACACGCACTTCGTGGAAGCGCAGACTAGTCGGAGAATTGACCGTGCAACTGGCCAAACACGAACTGCCTGCGCACTTGTGTTGGGAGTAAACAACGATCATGTATCCCACTTCCAAGGGCATGCCCATTCTCATACAAAAAGCATACCAATCAGAGTGTGAAAAAGGAATTTACTCTGGCATAGTGTCTGACTGCATTAGCTACTGAGGAAAGCTAGTGCAGAATTCGTCCATGCCACTGAGGTAAATATGAAGCCTATGGAATATCCAACTAGATGACTACAATCCAGTTTCCATTTATAGAATGCTATTTTGTACTTGTAATAAACAGATACAAGCCTAAAGCATAATTGAGCCACAGACACTATTACTAAGAAAAAAAGTATTTATTCAACATTGTTATGTAAAAGCCCAAGCCACTGTTACTCTTTGCTATTCAAAAATCTCTTTTTGAGGGGAATCAAGTTCAGTGACTGGGGAACTTCTGCTGTCTACATAATTTACGGCTGAAATCTGTATTTCTGCCTTTCTTTCACACCTTCCCTAATAACTTTTCCAGTGGTAGTTTTAGGACACCCAAGTTCTTCTAAAAAGAAAACAAAAACGCACCGACTACTCAAATGTCAGAGCACCATTAAACTGAAGCTCAAGGATACTCATTACTTACGTTGTGTCAGTTTCTGATTTGTGCTTCATCTCCATAATCTCTACCATGTGGAGGTCAATAGGCTCATCTGGTTTTCTGACGGTCAAAACAGAATCTACTACAGCCTGGAATAGAGGAGAGGGGGAAAAAAAGCCCCAAAACAACCATTAGTCTTCCAAGTGCAAGTTCACATCTTTGCATCCACCCTTCACTCAAGTAATAATCACAGCACTTTACAAGTTGGACCTCTTCACACAAAAGGAGGCAGAAGAGACATGTGCACTTACCTCTGTTAGGATGTCAGCAAGCTCGGTGTGAACTTTAGTACGGAGAGATGTTCTGGCAACATCTGTAAGGGTCTCCCTGTCCATTTCCTTGGTTACTTTGACCTGCTCCAAAACTTCAAGTGCTTTTTCCTTTGCAATCTCAAATCCTTCTGCTACTATTCTAGGGTGCAAACCCTAATGCAAGGAAAGAAAAGAAATCATTAGACAACAGAAGACAAAATGGTACTTTTTCCACAAATAGAAGCTGTGGTTTCAACATCCCATGTAATGTCAAAACATAGGGAATATGCATCCTACAAAGACAAGAAAATGTACTGTCCTTCTGAATACATATAAAAGGAAAGCAAATCCTTCCAATGCAGAGGAAAAGTACAGATTGTTCTAGCACAGAACTGAAACCAAGGGAACTACAAAGCACACTTGGGTGTTCACTGTGCAATATGAATGTCTGTTCTGTAACTTATAATATCCAAAATACCCAGTACCAGGGAGGATCTCCTTGTTAACATACAAGTAAAAGAAGTGATTTAACTCACACAAACCAGACAAAAGTAACAGCAGGTATCAGACAAAACCTGATTAAAAGCTACAGCATCCACAATGAGTGGTTTTGATTTTGAACAAGTCTTAAGTCCTCCTCTCCAGCTTTTCCCCATTTTACAAGTTCTGTGATGCACTCATTTTAAGCAGAAATACATATTCATTTTCATATTTGACTTATGAATATTAAGCATTAAACATAAAACAAGTTGAATGGTCTCAGATGAAGCTTTTAACTTGTCCATGTACAAAAGAAATACTGCATACGTACCTCAGAAATATAGAGATCTGCTTGCTTGAGGAGTTCTCCAATGATCAAGACATTTGAAGTGGTACCATCTCCAGTGATGTCATCTTGTGCTGTTGCTACTTTTGCTATCAAGGAGGCAGTGGGGTGTTGTATTTGCTAAACAAAAATAAGAAGCTGAGCAGCAAGTCCTACTGCACTGCTGCAGAAGCAAGCACTCTGAAATCAGCTACACAAAATAATTCAGGACTAGTTCATGTTTTCATGATTCATGTCAATGTAGCAGGTTTCAACAAATAACACCAATTAACAACAACAATCACTTTGACAATAGATTGATTGAATTAATCCATGAAACACTATTTTCCCCCTCAGATTATGCATCGATACACAAAAATGTTGAGTGCCAAAAGCCAAACTAGTCCTCAACTCATGAAGTTGACAGAGCCCTTTTCTCCTTTAGGCAAAGGATGCACAACTAGACTGTTGCTGGCCCTAAAACCAGCATGTTTAGAGCTAATTTAGGAATCTCTGCATGATCAGTGCTGTACGTACCCTAACCGGTGTGCTATTTCTTTGGCAGTTTATTTTACTCATTCTTATGAAACTAAAGAACATTCAACTAGTTGGTTGCTTGTCAGTTCCTCTGCTAAGCAGTACCTTTGGTGTTCCAGCTATGAACATCATTCGTGTCTGCCAAACTTCACAACCACCACACATGACCTTATGTTACTTACACAAGTCAGTCTTTCAATTTAAGGAACACGCACATCACTTAGCACCTCCAATGGCTGACTGAAGAGTATTTTAACATAGGTTGAAGCCTACGAACCTACAGAACAGTATTCAGGTTGGTGTTTGGTGAAGAGGTTGGTGCTTGGTAAGTGTACTAGAGTGAGATAAAATCAAGTGGGACCATTTATACTGCCATATAGCTTTTTACCATTTTTTTTTTAAAGCACTACCTCTAGTGCAAAAGAACTGATGTAATGAGTTTTTCCTGTTTGCCAGGAAATCACCACGTATATTAACATCAATACTTTATGCTGCATTACAACAGACAGCTAGTGAAGCTAAACACTCCTCGCACAGGCTGTGCTCACCCCGCGGATGGCGCCACCCCGCGACCCGACAGCCCCGGGGCCCGGGGCCCACGGTGGGCCCGGCCACACCGCCGGCCCCCAGCACGTGAGACCCCACGGGGCGACACCAACCCCCGTGTAACCTTCACCCCCACAGGAGGGAAACGGTAATACAACCCCAGACCCGATGGGAAAGCCATATAAGTTGCATCCATCACCCAGATTTAAACACCTTCCAAGCCCATGAAGAACTCGTGAAGAACTGCTGTCTTAGGCCTGCTCAAGTACAACAGCAGCATGCTTTCCGCAAGCAAAACAGAAAGCGACAAAAATGCCAATATAATTATTTAAACAGCATATGTTTCCTTTTTAATTGCAAAATTAGCACACAAACTTTATTCAACATCTACCAACCTGCACTTATTTACCTTCCTCCAAGGGACATTTTCCCCTTGATGCACAGGGCTAAATACCACAGAAATGCAGGCCGGGGGCAGCAGGGGACGCGGTCCCCCCTCAGCCACAGGCACTCTAAGGGAATACAGGCAGGCTCCTGCCTCCCTAAGTGCCCCCCCGGCTCCCACCCCGCCGCGGCCAAGAACCAGCTCACCATTTCCTGCAGCAGCACGTTGCCATCTTTGGTCAGCTTGATGTCTCCAGCGCCGGACACCAGCCTGCGGGCGACACGAGGCGGGTGAGCAGGCCCCCCCGGCCCCGCCACACGTGCCCGGCCCACGGCCCGCAGCGCTCCCTCTCCATTCATTCAGCCCCACCCGGCCGGGCGGCCTCCGCCTTTGTTCCCCGCCGCACGGCGGCGGCAGGAACGGCGTCCCGGCCTCCCCCCGCCCCTCACGCTTCCCCTCAGGCTGTAACAGCCGCCCCCCCCCTCCCCGCAACCCCGAACCCCACGGGAGGTGCGGGCGGTTCCCTCACATCTTCATCGTGCCCTTGGGGCCCAGGTTGGTCCTCAGCACGTCCTGAAGGCCGCGGGCCGCACTGATGTTCACCGCCAGCGCGGCCTGGGCACGGGCCACCTCCGCCTTGGGGTTGAGGGCCTTCACCGCCATGGCCGCCGCTCCGCTCCGCGCTGGGCCAGGGCGGGCCGGGCGGGGCGAGCCGCGCGCCGCGGCGAGGGGCGGGGACGGGGCAGGCCGCGCCTCCCTCCCGCCCCTTCTAGAACACTCCGAGGCGCTCGCGTCCCCATTGGCCCACCGGTGCGCCAGCCGCGTCCCCATTGGATTCAGCGCCTGTCGCTCCGCCGGCCCGTTCCCGCCTCGCCGCTGAGGCGCCGTTGGGGCGCGGGGGTTGGAGGGCGGGGCTCGTGCGGGAGCGGGCGCGGTGGTTAACGGGGAGCGGGCGGCGGGGGCCGGCGCTCAGCGCGGTCAGGCGATGCGTGTGTGAACGAGGCCTTTGAACGGGCAGGGTCGCTCGGTCGTGAATCCCACCCACTCATGTGACAGGCACCCCCGGCAGGTTTGCAGAACCGTGAGAATAAATAATTAAACCCGGTGATTTAACATTAAATCGATAGAATTAATAATTAAGTGGACCGGGTTAATAATCAAAATGGTTCTTGGTAAAAAGTCAGAGTTGAGGTTAGTCAAAACTCGTCTTCTTATAATATAGAAGTTGCTGTGTGGGCTGCCGGGGCCTGCACAGCCACCGCAGCGCAGCCCGCACGGCCAGGCCTTTCCTGGGCCTGAGCCCTTCACAAGGCTTTCTAGGCACAGGGGACGAGCTCTCCCAAGGCCACGCAGAGGCTTCCCATGAGGCCTGGGGAAGAAAAATCAGAAATATTGTTGAAGCCAAGGCCACCTTGATGGATGCCAGAAGCGTTCGGAGTGCCAGATGGGTGCCAGAGATGTCAGGGCCCAGTCCTTGAGGCTGTGAAACATTTGCATCTGACTGGCTTTGGGCTCTGAAATGGAGGACAATTGACAATTTCCCTTGAGAGGAGCTTGAGAAAAGAGCTACTGCCATGGTTCCTTACACACACCGCGGACACAGGTTGCACCAAGTTCGGCTCCCACATTGCCCCATCTGGGCTTGTACCCCCAAACACCCATCTGCTACATCTGAGCAGCTGGCAGTATCGAGCGCGACACAGTCTGCTTGTTATTTCAAGTATTTCATAAGGAAGTTGCCCACCCCCAGAATAATCATGGCCCGTGGCTGCAGAGATGTGCCAGTGAGATCCGGGCCAAGTGGTTTTTGGTGTTCCTGCAGCCCATCTGCTCCGGAGGGTGCTAACCCCCGGCAAACAGGGACAATTGTCCCCAAGACCAGGATTTCGTCAGTATTTGGTACAGAGAAGGAAGACAGCCTCCCCCAGTGCTCATCAGCCAGGCATGAGGATGGCACAGGGTAAATCTCCTCCACTCTGTCCCACTCTTTGCAGCAAGGAGCCCTAGATGCAGCCCTGGACTCCGGGCTTCGGCAACCCGCTGTAGTGGCACTGAGCAGCAGTGCAATGGGCTGTTGGGTATAATTTTATTGCACAAGCATTTTCAGGGAGCTTGACTGAAACAGTGAGTGTCAAGGGTCAGGGCAGACCCACCAGCCTCGCCAGTTTTGGCAGTAGATTATGGCATCTGCTGGGAATCTGCTCTCCTGCTTTGGGTGAGGATCTCAGGTTTCCAGGCAAAACGCCATGCTGTGCAGGAGGACTCCCGTGCACGGCCTGTCAGTCTGACTTGGCAGGTCTGGAGGGGATAGCTGCTAATATGCTTGGGTTTCTGGTTTTTAAACATTTTAGATGGAGTGGTGTTTGAACATAATACAACACAAGTTTGGAGCCCTTTTGTTTAGCTGAGCAGTGCATGTGTCTTGTGAAATATTTTAATGCTGACTCTTTATACAGTGGCTGGGCTTTCTGTTCTGTTACTGTAATCATTAGAAATAAACATTAAACATTGCAAAATGCAGGAAATTACACTTGGCATTTCATAATTGGCTCTGGAACTCTGTTAATGTTTAGTCTTCACTTTTGTTGGGATACTACTGGCCTGCTGAAACCATAACAAAACAAAACTTGCCAACCCAGCCCTGAGAGGCTGCAGTGCTAATATTGGAGGTGCCTAGATGCAATGCCTGGTTAAAACACCTGAATCCCCCGCTCTGCCCTGGATTCTGTATCCCCCAGGTCACACACAAATATTTTGTTATTCTTGCTTCTCTGGTTTGTAATTTGTTTGCCTCGATCCTCTCTCGGGGCTGTTCTCAGCAGAGGGCAGCCTTGTCAAACCCATACGCGTACCAGCGGGCACGTTGTATTTTATGTTTTCCTTGCTGCTGCTCTGTGACCCTCGTGGGTGATGTCCCGTGGAAAGGCAGGAATTATCTGTCCTAAACACCTGTGACGTGTGGGGCTGGCTGCTGACAGTGATATGGCCATTCCCCAAGCAGGTTGAGGTTTGTGAGGGGAATTATTACTGTGAGAAAATAAAGCAATCATCCTGGCAAATTTTAGTTTGAATTTTGGATGTTTTTTTTGGAAAAAAACAGAAAGCCATTTTTAAAGATATTCTATTCCTTCATGTAGGTGGTCTCCACTTTTTGAACAAACGGAGAAGTTTTGTAGTCACGTACAAGAGTTAGGTGCTGTGCTTGTGTCGATAGTCACAGGTCCACGCAAGCTGTGCTTGTCGCTCCTCAACATCCTCTTAAAGTTTCCAGGCAGAACTCTCTGTGTTTCTTTCCTGGATCACATGTCTGAAGATAGTTATTTTATGGTATAGTAACATTTGTCATTAGCATTTTCACATTATATCCCCATTTTGCAGCGTTTTTCAGACAGCAGGACAAGCTTTTCTACATTTTTCAGTCTTAGCTGTAGTTGTTGAACTGTTCTGCATATTTTTAATGCATAGTAAAAATACAGGGCAGATGCTTACTAGGCCTAAATTGTCCTTTGAAACCGATGGATTTACAACAAATTACACCAGATGATTAGAATCAAAATATTTAACTGAATTACAACCAATGTGTCCGTTAAACTAAGCCAAATAAAGGCAATATCCTTCATGAAATATTCAGCAGCAATTCTCTTAGTCAAATCATGCACTGCTTATCTTGGCAAAAAATCTTCTGAGATTCTCAGTAAAAGCAGTTTTCTTTCATCTTTATCAAGATCTGTTTTCATTTAACCTTATTCTCAGAAATGATTTCTAAATCTGTTTTAAAAACATACTGTCCTGCCATGATAAAACTAACAAACAGGACCAGGCTGAACAGCGAACCATGTCACCAGTTTTGCAGCGAAGGGGCTTGGTACCAGCTTTTCCTGACACAAGAAGTTACTAATAGATGCTCATGTTGACAAATGGTCATGTACTGAGAGCTTCTGAAAAAACATAAAGGAAGACATGGGAGGAGAGGCACATAAGGCTATTGATTTTAATTAACGCATGTAATTTTGAGGGGTAATACTGCCAGGATTGCAAAAAAGATCATGCATAGAATGTGACTGGTGCATCCAGTGGTGCAGAACAGTCTGTCAAGACAGGTAGTCATAAGACTCCTATCACAAGTGAATGAAAGAAGCTAAATCAGCTAAATCTGACTTTCTTGACCTTGAACCAAACAACCAGCTTCACAGTTCTGGGTTGGCAGCCTCCTGCTTCCTAACCAATGTCCACAGTCACGTCTGAGGGAAGCTCTCTGTGGGATGCCAAAACACGAGCACAGACAGGTTTTGCAATTTTTCCGTTGCTTTTGACAACATTGCATTTGGGGAAACAAAACAGAGCCTTCTCATAAACAGAAGTTTTAGTTTTGCCTTCAAAGCTTTTGATGAATGTTGATTTTTTTGTGTGTGTTAACATTGCACGCTCTGATGCACCGAGTAACAGCTGAAGCCAAAATACAAGTTTGCAATCTTAACTCGCAAAACCTTTCATCTCATCCACAGTGAAAGAAAACAGTGTCCCTGCCTGGCCTCTGGTTTCACGCCAAGAGAAACTCCTGACCGCTGCTCGTCAGAGCCTCTCCTCGGCTCTCGGCCCTCGCCCTCCCGCGCTGGCGCTCTGTGTGGAGCGAGGCGAGTTTGCCAAGACCTGTCTGGTTCTCCATGCCCATGGCATGGGCTGGCTGACGGGCGAGCGAGCTCCCCATCATCTTGCGCGGGGTCTGCTCCCAGCCAAGCCGAGCCTACCCAAGCTGGGAGCGTCCCAAGCTGGGCCCGAGCGGCTCCTCCCCCGACGTAGGCAAGGTTACACCTCTCTTCCCTACGCCTGTCAGTGAACAGCTGGACTTCTCTGGTTACATGTGTGCAACCACTTAAAAAAACATCCAGGCTGGCTTACTCAGCAGATTATAAAAGAGTGATTTACAAAATGCAGCTTTCTTCCAGATCACCCGTGCCGTTGTATTTACGTGACTGAAGGTCTCAGCTGATCCCTTCTTTTCTTGTGCAGCCAAGAGGTTTGCAGGAGCAGCAACAGCCACGGCCAGTACAATACTGTAAGTCGCTGGGAACATTTTTTTCTCTCAGTTTGGAAGGGGTTGGCGTTTGGTGTATCAGATCCATAACACTTACCATATTTTTCTAGCATAGAAAATGAAGAGTATCTTCTGCTGGGGCTGTGACTGTGCTGCCCTGCAAGATGCAGCAGCAGTGTGGTGCCTGTTTTATAACAGCAGCGTGAATGAATGATGCAATCATGCCGGGGGGAAGCATCATCATTTTGCCAGGACAGGCAGGAGGGGATTGGAGAGTTGGGAGGTGTATGTCAACATCCGTCAGGTTCCTTCTACCCCTTTTCAATTACTTTTTAAAAGGTGCTTAAATAAACTCACTGTTAGGCACTGCTGTTCAGGTATTGGTGTATAGCTGCAAACAATTCATCTCTTGACTTGCAAACAGGTTTGTATTCCTACCTTTAAAAACCGAACAGAAAACCAGGAAATGTAAGGCAAACTTAGTGAGGTTAAGGACTCAATCTTCATATTCTCACACTGAAAACCACAGAAACTCACAATTATGGATGGATGGGTTGAACTTTTAAACAGTAGTACTTGCAGGGATATAAACAACAGCCACAATTTGCTGAAATATAACTAATTTGCTTAAATGTATCCCCTTTCCTCTAAAGCTTTCAAAACATATTGCTAATACTGAGAATTAAACCTCAGCATAGAAAAGCTGTATCACTATATTATTCCCATTTTACAGACATAGGACTGGAAACAATGAGGATTAAGTGATTTGTTTAAACTAAAACCATGGAAACACTCCTCCTGAGCAGGACCACTCCTGTAGTGGGAACAGGTCCTGAGAAAAGTTTCAAGAACTTTTTTCTCCAAATCCCTTGCTCTAAGCAGCAGTTTCCCTTCAATGCAACAGAAACAGTTTAATAAGGTTGCATTTCTGTTAATCTCACTGTATGTTCAATGCAATGTTATTCTGCTGCGGGAATGTATCTCAGTGCGTATCTCAGTGAAGTGCTCACTCTCACCTTGTTAAAGTGGATCAGAATCAGAAACACAGAAACTGTTTGCAAACTAGGATATTCCTGAGTGATCTGTTTAAAAAGATATTTTAGGTAATATTTCATTAAGATTCATTTAATCTTAATTTTTTCACAGCAATAAATGTGAACATCATGCAAAGTAGCAGCATGGCAGTACTTCTGAAAGCTGAAATATGGTAGTAAGTGAAGTCTAGTCACAATGAAGATTTGAGATCTCATCAAGATCTCATCAAAATATACCAGCCCCAGAACACCTGGAGTTCCGAGTACCATTTACTTGTTCCTTTTGCATTACATGTAGCAGATACTGTGGCTGTTTCAGTTTTTCACAGTGCAGTGTGTCCTTCTTTGAAGGGTCAGCAAACAGAAAAGATTTCAGTTGTTTTCCTTTGACGTGTGGTCTTACATAATTCCTGTGCCTGCTTCTGTGACTCCACCCTCTCTGTTATGAAACAGAACTATTTCTTGTGGAAATGCCATTTTTTTTCCCAAATGGCCTAATGAAGTACTTCATAGTCTGGAGGCAAGGAGATCTCACGGGAATTCCACTTTTCCTCTGTGATTTCCTTTTTCTCCATCTTTATCTCAAGTTTTACCCTACTGTCTCCCTCTGTCACTGTCATGTCTTCTCCAGTTGCTTCTTTGCCCATTGTTTCTTCTCTCCCCCATTCTTTTCAGCTTTTCCCCACAATATTTTATTATCAGACCTGTTGAAATGTTTGCTGCTTGGATGCTTTTTCAGCATGCAAATAATAGGACAGGAATAGATTACCTATCTGAAATTCAGTGGCAGAAAGATCAGAGATTTTCTACCCACGTTTTTCATATGGAGACAGAACTCATTATTTGTGGGAATTGCTTTTTTCTTACCATAACATTAAAACATTAACGCATTTAAGCAATCAGATACCCTATATTTCAAAGTAAATAATCTCTGCCAACTATAGAGGCCTATACCAGTCTGGAATAAAAAATTGCTGTTCCCTTACTACAGCTGTTAAGAGATTTGTCCATAGAAAGGTTTTACACTGCTTCAATTCTTTTTGCTCATGTTTCCAAGTGACACTTACCTGTGGATGAGCTATCGTGTCTGTCCTTATTTCCTATGCGCGCTTACCCAGAGGGGAATTCTAGGCAGCTTCCTGGAGGACGACATGCCAGGATGGCGCAGTGAAAATTTTGAAAACAAGGGAAGGAGCAGAACCTCTCCTGCTTGTATTTTCCCCCATTCCCATTGCCCACTACTCAGTCACTGATAGCCTTGCCTTATGCTCTCATCTATGTTTAGGGCTGGGGAAAAAAACGCCCAAGTTACTGAAATTGGCACGTTACCATTTGGAATGGCATTTGCCAGCCTCTGGAGCTGATGGTGACCCCCGAAGCTCTGCCAACAAGGGCAAAACAACCTTATTTCACTCCAAATGAACCACCTTTAACTCCTAAAATTTGCTTTTCCTGCCAGCAAGACACCCTGCAATAGCTGAAGCTTCCTTCATAGGTTCTGCTGTTTGCTTCTGTATAAGCTTGCCTATTTTACAGTTTATCACAAGTTCTCCAACATGTGAGATGATACATTAGCCAAGGCCAGGTCTGTGTTTTCCAGGACTCAGTGCCCAGCTATATCAGAAAGTGGAAAGATTTCAGCAGGTCACAGGCCAGGGGAGATCAGGAACTACTGATGTTTTCTGCATTTCTAAATGCAATTCTTCCCTTCCAACTTGTCATCTTTAGGCACTATAAACCACAGCTTGAAACTCTCTTGAAAGAGTTATCGCATGGAACAAAGAGAGGACCGGGTTAATTCTAACCACAACTGGTATCTGTAATTCTTCCTATAACTTGTCTATTTGTCCATCAAAGTGCAAAGTCCACCACAGAGGTGGTCTTGTCATAGTAAGAAGCATCCAGAAAGGAGTATGGGAAATGTGGATACCAGAGAGAAGGAAAAATTAATGTCTCTTCCTTCCTGCTCCCAATGTGTGTTTCTAGCGATAACATTTTTCTCAGAGAGACTAAAATTTTGAAGACCTGTATCCAGAAATGTATTTCAGGTTCTCACCGAGAAATCACATCACAGTGCAGTGTCCCCACACAGTGACATTGCATCATAATGTGGTAATGTTGCAGTGCAGCCTCAGGTTAGCATGAGGCAATGCGATGGCTTTGCATAATAAAGAATCAGTGTTGGAACACCATGACGCAAATGTCACTCCACAGTGATGCAACAAGTTTGTCCAGTACATCAAATCTTTAAAATTGGCACCAAACCCAATTGGCTGAATTTATAATTTCCAGTAGGCTGGAAAAAATTAACGCCCTGCCATTAAAAAACGTTAGTGGATGTTTGGGTTTTTTTTAATTCTACTGCACAAATATATCTAGCAAATGGCTGTCAAGGCCTGCCCTAAAGTCAAAGCCCACCTGCTCAGAAAATCAAAATCTTCCACTGTGGAAACGCAGTGCTGTGGAGCCAATGTCAAGTCAAGGCTGACGCAAAGTAAACTTGGAATTCACGTGTCACCTGTCCACCCACTGCCAAGCCTTAGCTCAGAACCAGTCTCTGTCAGAGGGAAGTTTTTATGTCCGTGGCCACTTAAGAGAGAGCGGTTTCTCTTATGTGCCATGCTGATGGCATATGACTGTATTTCTTATATGTATAGTCCAGTCTTTATAGAAAAATATAAAAAAACACGTGCTGTCTGCAGCAAATAATTCTTTAGCGATGCTTCTAAGGCTAGACCAGAGGTTTACAATACGTTCACGCATGGAACAGCTCTCATGCACCAAGAGCAGAGACCTGTCATACTATGGCTCAGTCCTTGTTTCTGCCCTTCCCAGAGGTGGAGTTTGTAAAAGCCCTTTTCCGGAATATCTCCTCTTTACTGCGTACCCACTCACCTTTGCTTTCTGGCACACAGGGGAGGTTGAGCCCAGCTCCGTCCTACCTTCCCACACTTAAACCGAATGCACAGGGGGGAAGTTTGGGCTGGATGATACCTGCTCTCCCATTCTCACTCACCCCTGCGATGCAGATGAGCACTGAGGAAGCTACTGTGTCACCTTCTCGGCCTCGTGTAAAAGCTGTGAGCCCACTTTGGTTACTATAATCGTGTGTTCACACCAAAAATCTCAAGAATAGCTAGAACGACCGTCTCAAACAGTACTGTTTCATGGCTGCCTTTGGATAGGTTTGCCTTTAACGTGACTTGCTCTCTCTGTTTTTTGCTATTTCCTATCTACCTGTTTGTTAAACTGAGATTGTCTCTTACAAATATGGCTCTTAGCTCACAACAGGTTTCACCGCTTAGGTTTGGTGGCTTCATTTATACAAACTTTTACCTTTCAATGAAGGACTGAAGTATTCTCTTTTATTCTATACATATGAACAGATAAAAGATGAATGTGGATTCTATACATTTTTTCAGCGATTATGGTAATTTTTCATAAAGCCTTTTGTATCCCAATATTCACCATGTGGTTACTAGTCATGGGAATAAAACCAAAGGTTCCTGTTCCTGCTTTGACCATTAACTATTTAGCTGTGATCTCTCAGTGAGCACACAGAAGTCACCTCAGTAAACGTCACTGGTGCTTACCACCTCTGATCCCTGGATGACTCCTGTCTGGCAGCGAGCTACGTCAGTACCCATCAGCTCTTGTACTTTTCCACAGCAAGGTACATAGTGATCATCTTCTCCACCTTCACTGGACGTCTTTTGTATCTAGGGGTGTAAAGCTTGTCCAAAAAGGGCAAAAAATAAATGTCTCTTGTGTGTGTAAGACTTCTCACCATCAAAATTCACATGATACATAGGAGAAATATAAATTAGCTTAGTGAGAGGAAAACAAAAGATTAAGTTATGTAACATGATGAAGATATATAACATGCTGTTTGATGGTATTTTTCCCCGTCCCAGAAAGAGAGAGAACCTCCTATCCAGACCAATTACACAAGACGTGTCCTAAGAGAAGTCTAGGAGATTAGAAGAGACAACCAAACAAAAGCTTTTACAAAAATCTGGGAAATGGTAGAGATAGAAAGCTGTACTTGTGTCTAAATGTACAGATTGGTAAATAGTGAAGTCCACACTGAATTCCCTTATGAAAGGGTGAAGCACAAGGTGAGTAGGGTAGAGTAAGAAAAGAGCGAATTAACACCTTGTGCTTCTGATCTGCAGAAGTAGTGCTCAACAGCACTTTTAAGTGGACAAATATAAAAGGGAAGAAAATGCACTTTTGTCAGGCATTGTAATGGAAAAAATTGTGTCTTGATGTTGTGGTATCTTAGGGCATTGAGTGAAGTTCCCAAAGCCCAAGACTTTATTGGATTTTATAAAAGACTAATTCCCAATGCTGATGGCCAAATCTTTTATGCACTCATAGATGATGATAATATTTAGTTTATATTAATCAGGACCTAGAAAAGGATCTAAACCTTCATGATTTAGGGACAACAACTCACTGATAGATTTAAGATAGTTATGTCTACTGCAATCAAACAAATCCTTAAGGGCTGGGTGTCTTTTACTATCTCCTGGAGCAACTGATTTGACACAGTAGACTGGCTCTGATGAGAAATCAAGATCCATTTGAGTGGTGAGGGCAAGATGAGACACAGAACTGCAAGTCCCACACAACAGTTGGCAGTCTGATGGTTCAGCAAATGCCAAGTATTACAACCTTGAACTCCGTGTGAACATCAATGGGCTGAGCCTGCAGACAGCAAATCAGCAACTCACCAGAGCTCCACGGCCCACCTGTAACGTAAATTGAACATCAGTAGGCAGCAACAGGAGAGAGCAAATCAGCACTCGAGCCAGACCTCCACCACCGCTCACACTTTGATAAAAGCTGGCTACCAGGCTGTGCTCGTCCCTACTCGCAGGAACCAGATCAGCTGCACCAATGGCTCAAGACAGAGTGCAGTACTGCCACTCAGAGAAAGACTTTATCTTGTTCCCTCACAGTAAGAAGATTCCTAAAAGGATGGCGTCCCTCTCGGAGATGAAAGAAGTCTTCCGCAATGCTGATGCAGTATGCTTTGATGTGGACAGTACAGTCATCAGGGAAGAAGGCATTGATGAGCTTGCAAAGTTCTGTGGAGTCGGAGATGCTGTCGCAGAGATGTATGTATACTTGCTGTTTACTTCATAGGAATAGTAGTAAAAAATAAGCATGGATAAGGTTAATCTGTGACAATGAATTTACAATAGGGATTAATTCAACTCTGTCATAGGACATTATTACAGTTTAAAAAGGATTTTAGGAATAATAAGTGGAATTAACGCATAATGAAGTAACTTACTTCATTATTACTTTGGAATTGTGAAGCTGCTCAACAAAACTATGCTGACATAAATTCCCTAATGTAAATTTCTTCAATAGACTAAGGTCAGCCCTCACCATTAAACCTGGCTAAGCATAGCAAACCTTATTACGAGATGGAGGAGAGGGGACAACTCTCTTAACACTTCTCTGAGACTGATACTGTTTCCAGTGGAACTTGTAGGAAAAGTTCTACACTTTCAGAGAACAGCACCTGGGCTCCAGTTTAGGAATACTGGTCCCAGTGGCTCAGGTGCACTCACAAAGGGAATGAAGCAGTTTTCCTTTGCCTCACTGGTTCACACAAAAGCTCCGATCTGCAGAGATCTTCTGCCAGTGGTTGCTAGCAATCTTTTCAGTGTACCAATCTTCTCCTTTGCAACATAGATAAGGTATAACCTAGAACCTATGGACAAGATCTTACCTTGTTCCTCATCATTCTTCTTTAACTAACCGTTCTCGGAAGAACTCAACTTGTTAAGTGTCACTGATTTGTTTTCTTTGGATCACAATTTAGGACCCGCAGAGCTATGGGTGGCACTGTGACATTCAAAGCAGCTTTAACGGCGCGACTAGGTCTTATACGTCCCTCCTATGAGCAAGTGCAAAAACTAATATCTGACAACCCACCTGAACTAACACCAGGAATACGGTAAGAAGAATTTCAAATCAAAAAAGTCTTCTGCACATGGCATAAGTCAACAAAATTCTGTGCCATTAGTGAGGCTGTAAGACCGTAGAGCTGGTTTAGATTGCCTTCCTACTCCATTTCCATGTTGTTTGTGTACAAAGCTTGTATCAAGAGCTTATAATGGCCTGAGTCCATGTCAAGTGGCTAAGCATCCATGTAAAAAGAAAACAGTCTTAGGTGTTAACGGGCATTTTGGCTGGCAAGCTCAAATTCTGGCTCGAGGATTAAACAGGCATGGAAAATAATCTGTTCAATCACATCTGTTTTTTGATGGGTGATGGAACTGGGAGGAGATTTAATACCCTGTATGAACTACTGGCTTTGTCTATTCTGCAATTATATTACCTCTCTTTTACACTTCTGTGTGCAGTCATCCCTGGACTCAGCTTAGGGGATCCATTGTTCAGAGCTATCCATTCTGTACTGAAGTCTCTAAAAAAAGTATTAAAAAATCATTAAGGGGAAATACAAATATATGTATGTATTCATTCATCTTTGGGTTTGGAATAAACATTAACTATTTAAATGGAAAAGTTTTTTTCCTATGCAAATTGTTTCAAACAATTGAAAATAATTTCTTCATTACAAAACCTGGCCGTAGGTCCAAGTCTAAATTATTTTAAGCACATACAGTAGTTTCAGACAACATTGTGCTTGTATTTTCTTCTTGAAATAAAGCACATGCTCAGCTTTTTCTGTAGAAGGCATAGCTTGATGGAACTACAAAGAGAACATTGTTTCCTTGTTTAGAATCACATGATTTTCCTTTTCATTCCTTCCCTTTTTTCTCCTTTTCTGTCTAGCCTGCTTTAAACTTCCACTTTGCTTTTTAGTATTTAGCATTTCTGCTGTTACTACCATTTCTACTGCTCAGCATTGCTGCATGCTGATCTTCCTGCTTCTAGAGCCAAATCCCGTAAAACTTTTAACTGCCTCCAAGCCCTGTTGACATTAACTGGGTCTGAAAACTACTTTTTTTGATTCCTTTTCTGTAGCTGGTGCCCTCTTCTAAAGATGGCATCGATGTCCAGCATCTCAGGAAACAACTCTGAGTTAGAAAATGTTTGCACTTTGCATACTTTTCAGCCCACTTTTGCATTTTGGTGCAATGGCTTTATCTCCCCCACATTCCCTACTTTTTCCTGCATTATAGATTCATTTTCTTGCTGTTGTTTTACTTCAGAAAAAAATCTGAACTGGATCTGCTCTCATTTGTTCAATGTGAACAGTATGAAAGTGTAAAGAAAACATTTCTAGGGAGTGCTTGTTTCTGAGCAACTAAATACCTGTTTGTCTCTAGATGTGATGGTTTTGTTCAGCTCTTTTCAAGCAAGGTGTATGCACAAACTTGCAAGGGAAAGAAGGAAAAGCTTTGGGCAGCAGAGATGGATGGAGCTGGAAAGCAGCATCCTGACTAAACTGGAATAACACAAAGCACAGGCAGCCTTGTTTAGGAAAGATGTATTTTAACTTGTTATCCCTAGATGCTGCCAGGCACTCACACTTGGTGACTGCTCTTTCTTCTCAGGGAGCTGGTGAGCAGGCTTCATCAACGAGGGGTCCAGGTCTTCTTGGTCTCAGGGGGGTTTCAGAGCATCGTGGAGCACGTGGCCTTGCAGCTGAACATTCCAACAGCAAATATCTTTGCCAACAGGCTGAAGTTTTACTTTAATGGTGAGATTCCCTTAAAGTCTCTTTTCTCTGCTAATTAATGCCACTTTTTTTGTTCAAACTCTCACACATTGGGCTACAGATACTGTCCAGCCCCCATGGCCTTGTTACCAATCCAGCTAGCTCCAAGTAGGAAAATTACAAGACCTTACCAACAACATGAGTTCAGGTCATTTTCCAGACATATGAAATAGAGCTGTAGTTACTTTTTAATTGCAAGCTGTGCCAAAGGTAAAATATGTTACAGTTGCTGACAGCAGAGTTTCATTTTCTCTTGTTCCTTCAAGTTGAAAGAGTTTATTACACTTACCTGCTTTCAGAGGCAAACCACTTTCAGTGACTTTGAGGTATGTATGGAGACCGATGTACTTTAGTAGAGCTGCTCTGGACTTTAAGCTAGTGTAATCAAGCAGAACTGTAGTTAGTGAGGTTGTTTCTTACTCAGTGTTTCATACACAGTCTATACATCACACTGGATGCTGCTTTAGACATGTTTACACCAGAATAGTTGGACCAGAGTGATGAGGAATGGATTTGTAACACTACCCGTACTAGGTTTCTACTTGTGTCTCAGCATTTCAGCTCTTTGAAAACAGCCCCACTGAAGACTTGGGTAAAATCCTAGTTTTTACACTTACCTTCTAATTACTTTTTTGGGATGCTGATATTGTGAGGCTTACAAGACTGCATATAATTAGCTCTTTTCTGAAGTAAAGACCATAGGCATAGATCTTTCTTCACTTACAAGAAAATATGCTATGTGTCTAACTTGTCCTTCCACTGTGTTCTAGGAGAATACGCAGGATTTGATGAAACACAACCAACAGCTGAATCAGGGGGGAAAGGAAAGGTTATTACTCATCTGAAGGAACAGTTCCACTTTAAGAAAGTAGTTATGATTGGAGATGGAGCGACAGACATGGAAGCCTGTCCCCCTGCTGTAAGTATTAAAGAACTGGAATGCTAAATTCCTTCTGAGGAAACCCTTTGGGAAAAAAAAAGTGCAGTTTGAAGTCTTTATAGGACTTCACAGAAGATCTTTAGCACTTCCCACAGCCTAAAGGAGATATGTGCAGGTAGTTTTCCTCTAGAACGCCTGCATCATGCAATGGTTGATTTCTCTCAGTTCAGACAATCTCAGTAAGGGTGTCACCCTCTAAGCCAGGGTGCTGGCAGGGTCTAGCAGGACTGTGTAACAGTCTAGCAACCTGTCTCAAATCAAGCTGATATTACGACGCCTGCCTTTCCCCTCCGTGTCCGCACAGTAAGAGCTTGCTTCTGTGCAGAGGTCTTACCCTACCCAGGTCCTGGTTCCAAACACCGATTAATGATGCTTAGCATGAAGGTCTGGCACAGATCTGGTGCACATTTACCTGATACTGGCCTAGCAAGAGGGTTCATCTCACTGTACAGGGACGATACCTTTGAAGATATCAGCAGGGTGAAATATTAAAAAAAATTATTAGAAAGACAACTTTTATAAATGGTCATTCCACAGAGGAGAAATCTTAATTCCATCTCTCCTTTAGCGCCTTTCTCTATGTAAAAGTACCCCAATACCCCTTCTTTGCCAATGCTGAGGGACAGATATCCCAGGGCATGGAAGTGCACAGGAACAATCTCTGAGAGCTGCTGCTGATGTGAGTTATGACAGCTGACCCCTTACTGTTAAATATGTGCATGACCAAAGCAGCTTAGTATTTGCTGAATGCTTTCTACCCGAAGGCAAAAAAGAAGCCGTGGAAATTTTAAACACTGCACTTTCACTGCAGATGATTTTCTAAGATGTAGAAATGATGATTGTTCCTGGTTAATGATTGAAGACATGGTTAATGTTTATTTTTGGTATCTATCAAGTGATGTAAACAGAGTTAAGATAAACAGTATGGCATAATTGTGAGATGCTGCATGCACGTTTGAATGTTAACTCATTCTTGAATAGCAAGGCTTTATGTTCCATCACATTTACATCAGATTTTCAGTAAAATCTCAGATCTGAACAATCTTGAAGTTATGAGGCACTGTGACACAACTCTCCTATTGGAACAAAACTCTAATAACCAAAGTGGTGCAAAATTAAATGTTAATGAAGTTCTTGTGAATAAATTTGAAAAATGAACACGCAAAGCAAAATAGGGGAGGAGGCAGGGAGGAATATCATAATTTTAAAAACCAATCTTAAAACAAACTTAATTGCTAAGAAGCTCCATTCCTTACAGGGAACTGCAATAATATATGTGCCCATTCTTTCTGTTTTGCCAGGACTGCTTCATTGGATTTGGAGGAAATGTAATCAGAAAGCAAGTGAAGGAGAAAGCTAAATGGTACATTACTCACTTTGACGAACTGCTAAAGGAACTGGAAGAACGATAAATTATGTAAAATAATGTATTTAACAACTGTAAATCCATTATACAATGCAATTAAACATATATTTGTTTGCAAAGTTGTGTTCTGGATTTTTTAATGATTCTGGCTGTTGGGTACCTTCCTCTCTGACCTGAAACTTGTGTTGCAAATGGCACCATTCTACTCTAATATTTTGAAATGAAACCGATAAGATTTTTTAAACATCTTTTCCAAGGTGGAAGGAGTCAGTTATTTTTCACTCACAAATGAAGACCAAAGGTAGGAAATTATCAATAACTTAAAAATACCTTAATGGATCGGCACCTGGTCAATATTGCATATCTGTTGTTTCAGAATCGTTAAAGCTAATACCTCTACTTATTTTGGGTGGCAAAAGAAGAATAAGGGGGCCACAAACGAGAAGTTTGTCTAATCAATAATAATAATAATAATAATAAATAACAATAATATAGTCTAAAAGGCAAACAGTATGGTAAGTACTTTCCATTCCAAAGAATCTCAGAACTAAGTTAAACAGTGAACAGATAGGTAGGAAACAATACCAAGAATCTCTGATTTCACTAAAATATGGCTGCAGGAGAACCCGAGATGTCATCTGTTATCAACATCGCTGTTACTCAACCTGTAGTCTGAAAGACATGGGGTGCATGCAAATCTGAGATCTACGCAATACTCACCAGTGTCCGAGAAGCATATTTTAAGGCAAATGATA
Organism: Pelecanoides urinatrix; assembly: GCA_013400755.1. Taxonomy (NCBI): domain Eukaryota; kingdom Metazoa; phylum Chordata; class Aves; order Procellariiformes; family Procellariidae; genus Pelecanoides; species Pelecanoides urinatrix. The sequence goes on from VZTQ01014365.1 coordinate 25,058, forward strand.
TAGTTGTTCCCATACCTCATTAAAATACTTTAAACCAAACTCCAAAATGGTGATTTTGTAAAATTGTCACACTGTTTACTTAACTGTTTTATTTATTTAACAATCCTCCCCCAACAACCTATAACTGGATGGAAGCTAATTCATCAACCTTTAAAAAAAGGGGTCTACTGATTAAGAAAATACTGTGAACCTTATTTAGTCTCTTCCTCTCCCTCAAGTGTGGATCAACCACCCGTAAACTCTTTGTGCTAGAAATAAGTCTAACCTGTTCTAAGTAATTACTTCTCTGAGCTTCAGCTAACAAATCCTAGTTTCTTAAGGATTTGTTTTTTCTGGCAGCAGTGCCTGATCCAAGAGGGTCCTTATACAGAACACACTTGACAAATGCTTTTTGTCAGCAAGTTCCTGACAACTCTTCTGAGCATGTCTTTTTAACCAGCTTTGCTGACATATCATGGTACTTTTATTTCCCTGACTTGTAAGAATCTCACCTCTGATAATGTGAAAAGCTTTACTAATGTTAAAATGCATGTCAGATCCTCCATCCATGTAATACCATCACAGGAGAAAGATGGGTAGATATGACACGATTTGTCCCAGGGAAAAAAAAGAAAATCTATGCAGGCTCTTATCTTCTGGGTGCTTACAAACAGTCCCTGTATTTTTCTGGAAACTGAAGACTAGGCTGAGTGCGCTAATTCTTTCATCCCACCACATATTTCTCATATAGGAAGAGAAACAAAGTGATGTGCCTACCTTCCAAAATCTCACACCGTCTCCACAAGATAATCACAGGTTTTCACAACTTGCACTAGATTTCCTTAATTTAGTAAGATCAAATCAAGGTGCAGTGAGAGATCCTCCGTCCAATTGTTTAAACATCACCAACAATTAAAATAAATACTGGTTCTGCCCATTCTGTGACATCATCAGAAAGGATGTAGGGGAAAGAGGTGTTAACAAAGCCCCAGACAGTGATGAATGGCAGCTCTCAGTGATGCCATCTCATGTTTTTGGCAAAAAAAAAAAAGAGGCAATAATTGCTTGAAGTTACAACAGTATTTAAATACTAGAGCAGTAGAAGGTTTAAAAGAAAACAAATCCAGAAACTAACTTCTGATGGCTTTTTAGAGAAAGGCAGACATATAAACAGCTACACTGAATCTGTATACAGAATTTAAAACACTTCGCAAATGCCAAAACAGACAATAGTTGGCAGGCTGCTCACCAGAACTCTTCTGGGAGTATTAAAGATGATCTCTTTTAAATTTTTCCTGAGAAAAAATCTCAGCCAGCTCCAAGGGCAGCTCATGTACAATCATGCTTTTGTTTAGTCAAGACTGCATGAGTAGAACAAGTATAAACGCTTTCTGCTCCCATTCAGTGTGTTCCTCTGTGATCCTAGAGTTAGGAAGCAAAAGTGTATCTATTTGCTGCAGTTTTCTATTGAATTAAAAGGCCACTAAAAAAAAAATTAAAAAATCTAACATCCAGCTAATCAGCTATAGCTACAGGCCCTGATCCTACAAACACTGTGACACGCTTCACTGCAAGTGTATGTAATTTCACTAATGCCACAGTCAGGAGACTGTGCAGGAGGCTCTGTGCCACAGAGATGTTAACATTCACAGCGGTATCTTCTGCCCGTCTCAGTGCTATGGAAACATGGCGTTGTGCCAATGGTTTCACAAGAGCTCTTTAGGTCTGACCGGTTTGAAAAAAAATACCACCCCCTTTCCACTGGGCAAATATCAAGCCTGACCCCTAGTCCAGGAGGTACCAAAAGGATTACTTAGCTTTGTGAGTGGCTAAGCTCTTTTGTCTGTAAAATACTGCAAAAAAATAGGAGGGAATAAAGCAGCGTGAGGGAAGTTTCAATGTTACAACTAAACTACTGATTCACCTGAACATATCCCATCCCAGTAGAGCAAAATCTGGAGAGTAGCACACGTCAGGCAAGTAATATCTGGTCTTCAGGTGGGTCTCCCAAGAGCACAAGGAGGCACACGGCTTCATATAAAGCCTTTTATTTTAATGCGATTATTCAGTGAGGCAGAATTGCTTTAAGTTATATATTCAATTTGCATAAGGAGACTTAAAAGGACAGTTTGCAGTCTTTTCTAGGAAGACTACAGGACAACTAAACTTGAGTTTTAATTGCATCTTCATTACAGTGGAACAAGAATTGATAATTACCAGAGACCCTTCCAGGCATTGTTCCCCACTTTCCAACCACTGGAAAGTGACTTCAGTTCTGAAGTCTACAAATTCTGCTCTAAGAAAAGCTGAAGTATTGCTAGTCAAAGGAAGAAGGCAGACTCAGCCATGAAATTAAGAGGGAAAATCAAAAGTGTTCACAACAGGGGAAAACCACCTTCAGAAAGGGCTCAGGCAAAGGGAAGCAAGGAAGGATTGGCATTACTTATTTATCTACTGTGTTACGCTCAGTGAGTTTACATAGTTATCTGTAACTAAAGTAACAGGAACTAATCTCTCTCTGATGAAAGCCACAGCACAAGTTTGAAGCTCAGAACGACAGGAGGCACCTTCATAATACATTACAACAACACTAGTGGGAATTCAGATCACAGGTAGTGTATAAAGACTGAAGAGACTTGTGCCGTATGATGTCACCCTGCACAACATCCAGTTATTCCTTAGATTTCTTATTCATGCAAAACTTCATGGTCCTTAAACAACAAGAGCTCTGCCTGATTGAATTTAATTCCTAGTGCTCCCGGCTGAAGGTAAGACACACGGATTGCATCAGAACCCACAAAATCCTGTAACTCCAAAAATGTTTTTCACCTTTTGTCTCTGACTGAAATTGCTGGTTATGAGGGGTAAGTTACAAGAACAATTCTCTAGGAACAAGAAATATGGGAGGATACTGGGAGAAATAGCAAGGACTGGAAGCTGATATTGTCATCCTTTTTTTCCTTTTGCAACTAACCAGTAGTCCCAAAATGTCAGCCCCAAATGATAGTACTGCTCATGACTGATATATAAAAGAAGGAAGAGCTGAATTCATATACTTGGCCACTGAGTAAGCCAAACTGAGAACGGTAAGCTAGTACAGTACAGAATTTTGCTCAGTAAAATCCCATAATCAGTTAACAACAGGAGGAAAATATGAAAACAGTCAAGAATCAGATCAAATATTGACTTTGTTCAAGATGAAATTCAAGTGAAGGCAAGAGTGCAGTGTATTTCACATGGGAAGAAAAGAAGAAATCAGACCTGAAAAATTAAACATAATTTTTGGAGAAAAATCGAAAGGAAAAATATTTTGCATTTATCACCACAGCACTTATGACCTCTAGAACACTTAGCAAACTGGGATGTAATGGAGACATTGTAAACTCATTTTGGAGAAGGAGAGCAGAATACTGGGAAATGATGTCCCTGACACAGAGAAGTGATATTGGCTAACTAAGCTGAAATATTCTATGCAATTATTCAAATTTTCCATAATAAATACTGCAAGATAAGAGAAAACACAGGTGGTGCAATACATATAAGGTGCCAGTAAAATGTGAAAATTAAAAGGATTTTATTGACTGACGTGTTATTCCTGAAAACTCATTGAAATGTTCAAACTGGACATTCAGTAACTGATTTGTACATTCTGTATGTTACACTGATCCTTGTAGCCACTTTAAAGAGAGAATATTATTTTCACTTACAGGATGTTCACATCATTGCAGACACCAAAAGTGTTGATATATTCTAGTCTAAAAGTGAAATCAAAATAGAACTGGACGTAATGGTACACCGCTTTTTGCCAATCCTATTGAGTCAACATGCGCCAGTTTCACACATCAATTCATAGGTACCTACTGTACAGTTAGTGAAACACCCGACCAAGCATATGTCTGAAGTCATGGTTGCTTATTAAATTAAACCCCTTTTCCTAGACTTCCAAGTTTTTTGTAGAGATAAATGTACTTAACTGAACTTGATTCCCTGCAGAATGTTCAGACAACCACGTCTTGTCAGTACCTCTTTGAAAACCGTAGGTCATACTGCACAGAATTAATTTCAGGTGTAGATATCTACACAAATGTGTGATTAGTTTCAACAGGCTTCAGAGTCCTTGCAAAACAGAATACCCTATTCTCTGTCCATAAGCTATCACCTGACAAACAGTATTATCCTCAATTAATGACTGCCTAGAGCTACTTATTGATTTCAGGCCTGCTGGAACGGCTAGGTGTATTTCAGAGCTCCCTGAGGGCTTCAGAGCTTCTAATTTCAGAACTCCCACATTTGTTTTTAAAATCTGCAGTCATTATAACGCTACACAAAGTCCACAGCAACTGTAATGCTCCATTCTGTTGCTGTTACTGAACACTGGGCATTGCCTATGTAGCAGAAGATATTAAATACCGTATGCCATACTTAACCTGAGGAGCTGTCTCACAGAGGAACTCATGTATGTCTTTGTACTTGTTTTCAATTAACCAATCTTTTAACCAATTTCTTTTTTTCCTGGTGCAATCCTAAGAGAAAAAAGTCCTTAGATTCTGAAGAAAAGAGGTCTCTTTTATAAGCTCAATACAGTACTTTTATATTCCAGACTATGATATACAATGTATACCATAAATTAATTTAAGACAAATAGTTGTCATTTTATCTATGTAGGCACAAGTAAATCAGTGACTTTACTGAAGCGGAGAAATCTTCAACGGTATCATGATTCTGGATTCCATTTCCTGAATAAGGGGCACTGAAAAAAATTGAGACAGGGTTTAATTTCACTAACAGAGATCATTAGCAGTTCTGCACACTCAGTTTGAACAGATATGACTGTCTTCAAATTACTCTCCTAGCTAGTGCATGCCAAGTCATCAGTAACCACCAACATTCCCGTAACTGAAGCACAGTAGTTTTGAGAACAAGTGATTTTTTAATATAATCTGTCTGCTCCTTTGAAGACAAATATTTCTATTCCTTTTCACCATAATGAAAGTTATCTTACTTTTTTTTGGTATACTTCCTTTGAAATGTACCCTGTGGAACCAAAATCTGACATGCTTAGCATACTTTTGTGAGTTTTGTTATGAAAGCTATCTTTGATCTCAAAGATCTCCTGGCTTCTAGTTCCAAAGCCTAAATTCCCTTTTCAAAGGAATGCATTTAACAAGGCTCCCATATTTCATGAAATATTAGAGGCAATAATGTAATATAAAGATACATTTCACTATTGGCGCCCTAAATTTTTGGACACAAACTTAATCATTTACACAAATCTGTTCCTTCTATGGGAGAGGTGCTTGTATAAAAATTTATTATTAATGTAGCAATTTTTTAGCAATTAGGCAACTTTTGCAAGTTTGTACGATTGATTGCAAAATTCACTTTACAGCTTAGTGAAATGTCCCTCCTTTCCCTTACAGTAGAAAAACTGACACACAGACACCAGAGATGCAAAACTTTTTATCATTGTGCAATGTACTGAAGAACAAAAATGATGGCACGCACAAAAGTCTACCTCCAGCATTCCAATGAAGTTAATAGGTTACCTGTGTAATAGACTAGTTCATCCCAACCAGGTTTATTCCACGCAGCGTTCCTTATATCTTCTCTGGTTTGGAGATCTCTGTAAGCTGGTGAGGGAAAACAACAAGCACAAAGCTTAGAAGTAACTCCTTTTCCTCCTACACATGAACAGCTCCCTTAAAAGTATTCCAGTACATAATTAGGAGGCTGCAAACACTGAGAAGGAAAAAAGTCAGTTGTTCTTCTCCTCAAAAAGGAAAAGCTCCCAAACCAACGCAAGCAGAAGGAACTGAGGAAGAGAGAGAATGCTTAGACACAGGTAAGACAGATAATGCAACAGAGTGCAGTTCTACCTGAGTGGTGTCAAATTTCTAATGCTGGAATATAATACTCTGAATTGTCGAGATATGAAGATAACACTGCATATTTTCTAAAATAAATATTAGACAATGAGTTTCTTCAAGTTGAAACAATCCTAACATGTGAAAAGCAGCTAAGTATTTGTGGAGACTAACATGCAGAGAAAGCCAAAATACCGTGATGCAGTAATGTAAATAAATGCTTGACTTTCCTTTTTTAGGTGTGGTGTATGTGATGCTTGAAACTAAACTGTAAAAACCTGACTTCAGCATGAACGGGGATTGAGAAAAGAGATGTCAGGACATGGCTTGTCATGCTTATGTTATTGAAAGCAAACAAGTAGTCCCTAAAAAGAAAGGGCTGTGAGAAACTGTTGATGGAAACAGAACAAAACATGAAATGTTCACTTCTGCTTGCTTGTTTGAAGAATAAAGTTACCTACACAAAAATTAAGAAAATCACACTGTTGATGTAAAACAAAAAAAAACTCTTTTAAGACATTCCTTTGCCTTTTGTAAAAACCTTTTCTCCTGGGCAAAGTCAACAGTCTGTTAGGGGCTGATTCAGTGAGAAAAAAGCAGAGAACACAAATTTACCCCAAAGGTGATGAACCATATACAACTGTCCAATTTGTGAGAAAAATCCTCCAACTGCTTCATTATTATCCTGTCGGAAACGAATTGCACGAGCCCTACAGAAGAGCAAAGCAGCCATTAAAAACAGTATATCTGGGTAGGAAATAAGTGATAATTGAAAGGAAAACAGAGTTGAAAGGAAGCCAAAATGTTAAACAGCATTTGTAGTATACTTCAGCAATTAAAAATAAGAAAAAAATCTGCAATACACTGATTTTCAGCACTAAATAATTAAAATATACCTATATATCTTATCAGAATGAGTTAAAATTGGAGGCCTACAGTTTCACTAGACTGTGCATTTATCATTCAATGTTAGATTCAGTATAAAGATAATTGCGGGAACAGTGTAAAATGGCAGGCCATTTTTATAGCAGGTTCTTCTAAAGCTAAATCCTTGAGTCTCAGTCATATCGTCTTTGCCACACTCATTTACCACAGATTTTGTGGTAGTGGAATACAACCTTTTTATTCACATAGACCTTTGCTATGCAGCTGTCCTATACAGCACTCCATGATTTGCTGTGTAAATGAGATCAGTATTTCTCTTAACTATAAATCTGTTGCATCTTCTAAAACACATTGGCTACCACTATAGATATGCCTATTTTATAAAAATTCTAAATTCAATTTACTTTATTCAAATTACTGCAGTTAAATAAATTATATCAATGACAATGACACGTCTAAAAATCCGAATTCCTCACCTTTGTCAAAATAGTTGAAAATACTCCAAATTGTTTAACTATCAACCATTAGAATTGTAAATTGAAAGAAACTTACACTGGTTTTAAATAAGACAAAATCAAAAGCATATACTCAACAGAAGACTGTCTCAAATGCTTTTAACCTATGTATCAAAATACAAATGTGCCACTCAATAGCTTTTCAAGAAGCAACTTGACTTTTAAAGATTAAAAGAGCCCAGATTTACCCCATTTAAACCAAAAGTAAATCAGCTTCTAATGGTCTTGTGAAAGTTGTGAAAGATCAACACATTCTCAAGAAGTTAACTGCCACCCTTCACTAAACAGTGCTTTCTGCTATATTACAGCAAACTAAAAGGGTTATGTGAAGGAAAGCCAAACCACAGAGCCCACAAGGTTGTTTGCACACAAAATTCCTCTTTCTTTCCTCAAAGGATAAATTAAGGGTCAAAGAACTCTCTTACAAGTTGCTGAAGTACAGAAGCAGGCCATTAACTGGGTGACTGAAATGCTTTGGTACCATTCTGCCACCTCCACTTCATGATTTTTAAACATACATCTCACAAATAGGAGAACGCAAGTGCTAAAGCAACACTTACCAGTAATTTCCCCACTCAATCATTGTTCCGGGCTACAAAAACAAAACAAGACTGTTAAAAACATAGTTTAAAGAAAGTTAGAATACTTGGACAGTTTTCACAACATTCACGTTTGGAAAATACTATGTATTAACAAAATCACTTCCTTCAAGTGATAACCATATTATAATCAACTGTAATTACTCTGTTTACTTACTGCTTCTGAGTCATTTGCCTGAAGTTTCCTCCAAACGAAAACACAGGCTTTTCAGCCCTGCAGATATTGGTATCTTGTTGGAGCCTGCCTTCATTTTGGACCCCACACTTTGAGCGCAACAATGACTCAGACATAAGCTTTGATAAGAACCAGATTTTTAAGATGAGGTCTGTTTTCCATTTACATGCTTTGAACATTTTACGACAGCATAGAGCATAAAAAATAAAAAGAAAAATTTAAACTTACTCTAAGTTGATAGGATCTCAGTTCATAAATATTAGGCCCCTCTCTGGGAACAGGTTCATTCCAGAAACTAAACTCCAACAATAATTGGTTCTTGCGCGAGAGAAGCATGTTACCTCTTTCTTTGCGAAACTCTGTGAATTCCTAAAAAACAATGTGATCACTGTCAAACTGTGTATTATGTTTCAACAACAAAAAGCAGTATACCATACGGTCGCTTAGATTTTTTTTTTTGAATGCTATCTTAGGGTTTTGGGACATTGCAATCCTTTAAATTGTAAAGGCATCTAAATTCCCCTGGCATGTTTGAAAATTTCAAGTGGCACGTGTACACAGCATCAAGTGTGCTTCATGAAGTATTCAGGTATTAAACCTCAGTATTTCTGAAGATGAGAATAAACCCTTTTCCAAAGAGATTTCTAAGTTTGTACAGGAAGTGATGAGATATTGATGTAAAAGCATGTATCCAAATGTGCAGTTTTTTGCTCTGACTATTCTTTGTTCTCTTCTGAGTAAAATAACAAATTCTAACAAAATCAATGCATTTAACCTTATTTTGACGGAGTTTACTCATGACTTCATTGAGAGCTGGATAGCCTCCCTCATATCTCCATAGATGAACTGAAACAGAAAAAAGGAAGCTTTTTCAGGGATGTCACAGACCAGTGCTAAATCTTATGGAATATCACAGTAAAAAATGCTCTTTCTACTACAGAATTATACAAAAATAGAAATCAGGTAACAGGTTTAAAAATAAATTTTCATTCAAGAAAGCACTACACATTTGAACATTCTAAGAATAATGGAATCATCTATTTTTTGAAAAGGGTTCTCTTGGAAAGTTTTGCAATCTACTCTGAAGATAACAGAGAAATTTCTGAAAGGACTTTTTGTTGCCATGCTAGTAAGATGTGATGACTTTACATGACTGTAGATGAAATTGAGATTCAATTTAAGAGGATGACTTAATTGCAAAAATGTATTTTATACCAATTTTATCTAAGAGCAATAGAGGGGTAGACTTTTTAGTTCAGTAAATTACTCAAGCACAAAGAGCAACACGCTTTCTGTAGGACATGAAAAATGATGCAATTTTTGAGGTAAACATTACATTAAAGAAAGCAGAAGATATCTGAACATGCTAGAATTGTTACATTTGCTAGGATTTTCCCCATAAAAACAATTTCAGAACAGGTATCTACATTTGATTTTTTCCAAAGCATTCTCTCTTTAATAAATCATAATAAATCCCTTTAATAAATCATTACAAGATTTATTTACAAGCACTTAATATAGCAAGGCAACAATATTTCACCTCAGAGAGTCACAAAAGCTATTTTCTCTCCTCTAAAGCAGTCCTGTGCCTTTTCCAGGAGAGCGAACTGGAGACTAATGTAAGGCACTTCACTATGATAGCAGACTCATCCAGTGCGCCTGCTTCTGCTGTCTTATCCCCAGCGCAAAATTGATACATCGACCTAATATTAACACAGCCTGGGCACAAGTACTGAACAAGTCAAAACCCCATAATCTGCTTTATTACACTGCTACAACTGTTGCAGTAACATTTTCAAGGCAGGCTACGGATGCAATTACAGATACAGTGCGTGTTAATACGTCACAAAAGCAACGAATGAGACTTGGCTAAGGTATTTCCATTTCAATTGTCTTCATTCCCCAATTTCCCTTCAGCTTTTAGAATCGTTTCGCAGACATTGTTTGGTTTATCTACTGTTATTTCTTTGCATTTGTTCAGTGTCAATATTGCAATATGCTGTGAATGCAGGAAAAATTAATGTGTACATGAATGTATTTTTCAATAACAAAGCAATGACATTGATACTAGCATAGCTCTAACAATGGAGCTACATTACAAACTACATAACCAGGGTCAGTACACCACTCTGCATTCGTGGCTTCCCATTCCTGCAATTTCCCATAGCGTAGGAAATTTTTCAGGTTTTCTCTCTACACTAGACTCTTTGTAGTTACCTCTGCAGCAGCTCTTCAGTAATTTCTAGTTCCAATATATTTGCAATCTGCATAGTTAGGCAGTATCCTTATATGCACATGAACAGAAATATTTTTACTTTCCTCCAGTAAAGGTCTAGCTTATTGTTGAATTTACAATGCAATCATTTTTTCAGATGACATGAATGATTTGCATTTCAGCACCATACACCAATTACAGCATGGAAGTCTGAGTAAAGCTTTTATACTGGCCAATGCAAAATAAACTCTGTCTTTGTAAGCCTTTGCCTTTACCCTAAATATTCAGAAGCATGATCTGTGCCCGCAAAATATTACAGGACCACTTTTTACAAGCATTTCCCAAAACTGTTAATCTACCACCCAGAAACATGAAAGTGTATTAACAATAGGACAAATTTTAGGAATTAATGCTTTACTGTCAAACTCAACCAGACAAAAAGCAAGCACTGTAAATATTAATATGACTAGTGATAATTGATGCATACACCCCCTCACTGTATACATTGCTAAAGATTTACTGTCAACAGAGATGATTTAAAGAGAAGAAACCTGCCAAGCACATGTTTCACTTGTATGGTTTTACATTCTGTTGTACTTCTATCTCCTACCAGCCTGATCTTGCTCTCCGTACCACGTGTTCCAAGTCCCCACCAGTGCACATGGGTAGTGTTTTTCTTCATGAATCTTTGGCAGCACCTCTTGACTTGAAAACAAGGAATACAAACACTATGTTGCATTTCCTTCAGGGAGGCTACAGTTGATATGTATAACAAATCACCACACGTTTATCATTATGGTATGAAAATTCACAAGCTCTACTTTTCAGAAGAGAAAGCTGAAATATAAAAATCTGCTATACACGGGAAAGATAGCTACAACATTATGAAAAATTAAGGTAAGTGTTACCATTTCTTAGACTGTATGACAAATACACAGCATGGTAGAATTCTTTCCATGCAATAAATTACGTCTATCACGTAAAAGGTTATCCAACACATTAGGAAAATAAGTATCAGGATGTTTCACTTACAGAAAATGCAGCCTAACTACATGGGTGATTTGCTTTAGGAAAAGCTTTTCTTTATCAAGAGAGGTAGAATATACAAAAATAGGAAAAGACAAGTCTTCTGTACCAGTTACAATGCTATTAATTCTGTTGAGCTGAGTGAACAAAAATAAGTATTTCGACAGATCAAATGATGACTGTACTTCATAGTATGCAGCTTATTGCTTTCTATCATTTCAGAAAGTGGTCTTAGTTTGAGGCAACTTATCCATTAAAGCACACAGTGAAACTGCCTTAAAAATACCTCCAACACAAAATTTCCGTTTGACTACTTCCAGTATTTCTAACAATTTTTCAAACTTTAAAAATGGCCTACATTAGCATTAGGAAATTAAGTTTTACTGATTGCTGACTTGGTTAAGACAGCTTTCATTGCACTGTGCTTTGATGCATAAGTCAATTAGTCTTGTTGAACTTTGCCTTTTAATATTTTTCCCTGAATAATTACCCGTCTTACTCAGTTTGGCTCATAGGCAATGAGTCTCTGCACGATATCAAATAATAGGAAGTAGGCTGGTCTTGGGCTGAGAGTCATTAGATGAGAGTTTTCCTCTTGATTCTGCCACTGACTTTCTAGACAAGCTTGAGCAAATCTCATTACCCATTTGTACCTCAGGATTCTCACTACACAGTGTAAATAATATGATAGACTGACTCTCCAAGGATGTTTTTGAGGATGTTGCACCACGAGCTCGTTTTTACAAAGCATAAGGAGATCCTAGAAAGGCAGCTTTAAACATGAATGTTAAATTATCACAATAACCCTAAAATATATTTTGTTGCCCACAGAATACCTTATGAACACTGTCTTTTTCCTTTTTAAAAATAACTCTTTCTAATTCTTCAAAAGGGATCCTTAACCACAGTGATTCATGACGTACTTCCATAATTGTCCTCATTACATTATTTCTTTATTGATACACGATGACTGATCATGTAATTAACCTGTTCATGTTTAATTTAGGGAGAGGAAGGAGGGAAGTTCAGAGAGGCTTAGGTTTTTTTATTACCCCGTTCCTAAGTTTTGTCCTTCCCTGGAATACTTAAATTTGCTTTGGTTTGGAAAGAATACATTTAACCACACATACTTCATCTGATTGCTGTCAGCAGTTTCTTTCTTTGCTATTGTCTCTTTCCTTGAACAGAAAAGCCTCTGCTTTCACTCAACATTTAGGTAGCTCATGAGATAACATGGAGAAGTGGCTCCCCATCTTGTATAACTGGACATGTTTATATTAAGCTTTTAAAGAGAAAGCTGGTTGAACTGTAATTGTGTTTCTCTGTGTATTTATTTTTTTTAAACAAAAAAGCTAAAAATACCTTATGATTGAATGTTACTGTAGTGGATTTCTGTGTTTGTATAGCAAGGAAAACAGTTTTGGTTATCCAGCCCCATTTCAAAGCTGAACACATGAAGGCACAGAGATGTTAGACAACCTACTCATGGCTGTACAGCGAACCAATAACAGAGTCAAAGACATAAACTGGGAGTTGTGAACTACTTCCCCACCCTCCAGCCCAGCTGGTGTTCTCACCAATACACCACTTAAAAAATTGGCTGCAGTAGGGTATCATCATGCTAAGAATGTTTTACTTAACTGACAAGATGATCACTGTCAGTGAGAACGCACTGCTGTTTCAAAACGTGTGAGGCTCGCTATGTTTCCAAATTTAAACATACAGTTCTTGAAAAGGCAGTTGTTCTGGCTCCAGGGGAGTGATTATGTAGGCAGAATAGGACTAATATTTCTGCAATTTCGTCCTTAAAGCAGTAAATTTAGAATGTTTACTAATTCATACATTTTATAAAGCTGTAACTTTTTGGAAAATCCGTAACAGTACTGCTCCCCTTGGAGGATATCACCCCAATGCAAAGATCCTACCCAAGGATTTGCACAGCTCTTTAAGAGTAGTTCTCAGTAACATTACTTTTGTAGAAGGATCTAGATGAGCTGAGAGAAAGTCAACCCCTGGGTTTTTAAAATCTCCTCAAAGTTAGACTTCAATTTAATACTGGCATGTAGTTCTACTTACTGGTGATCTCTCCCTTTCCTTCCCGTATGCAGACAATAACCACCCTCAACACATCCCTGCATGGCAGCTGGAGCGGGACATGCCAGCATTCCAGGATCTACCCGCACGGACCAGCAATTGTAAGACAACTAAGGGAAGGGGGAGAGCTGTTCCAACAAATGTCACCCATGTTTTCACAAAAGGCATCAACCTAAATCGCAGCTTAGGAAAATGACAACTCTAAGAGGGAAGGCACGGGTGTGAACTGGGTAAAGTACCTTTTGCCATTTCCCTCCAAGAATAACATGATCTATTTACCATCATATTCTGAAAGTAAAAGTGGAATTTTTCCACCTCCCCTCTAAATAATTATGATATTTGCCAATTTTCAGAACAGCGTGTGATCAAATCAACATGTCTAAAATGCAAAAACGTAATATGCACACTTACCAAAGCTTGTTGTAGGCATCTAGACATTCTGGTTTTACATTGTGAACTGAAACAACAACATTAGGTGAGAAATGCAGGAACAGAATAAAGAAATGGTAATGTTAAATATAAAAATATCACTCACTCTGTAGTTTATACAGACTGCTGGTCTCTCTTTTGGCTAGAAGGTTGGAGTGAGCATCTTTCCTTGGATCAACTTTGCGAACAAATAGCGATTTTAACCAACTGTCTTCACGAGGTCTGCTAGCTGAAGATACCAGTCCCCTACATATTAACAAGTACATTATACTGTCACTGAGCCTGTCTTGAAAAAGCCCACAACACAGGGAAGATAGGCACAACCAAGTTTAATGCAAACAGTATCGTAACACACAGTTACATACACACCTATTACTAAAACCTTCCGCTGATCCACTTCCTAGCAAGGTAGAGGCAGTTTTCTCCCCCACTGAGATTTACCCTCCTACAAACCATTTTACCTGACACAGAGCTGAACAGTTAACCATACACTATTCACTTTTACTCTCTGTGCACATAGCAGGGAATGGGTAGATGGCTGCTTTTGCTGCCTATTTATTTTCTTTTTAATCAAGTGTCTTTGCTCAAAAAGACTGGGTCTGTACTGAGGTACACAGACGAGTGAAAAAGAACAAAAAGACAGTGTGCATAAGGAAAAATTCGTACAGTGTAAATAGGAAAGTAATTGCCATATGCTCCTATGTTGCTTAAATATAGCTCTAAAAAAGGAAAAGTTAAATAGCGCCATCTTTCAAGTGAAAAAATATAATGAAAGTCTAATTTGGAAAAAATTACAAGTGTCAGGAAACAAACAGCTTACAAATATTTCAGTTCCAAATTCTGGCAACTCTACTATGTAGGGGTACAGATCCACATTCTTTGTACAACATTCACAATTTCCCTTTCTTTGAAACAGAAGAATTTCACTGTCTTTTTTTATCTAATCTTTTTGCAGTTTCTACAAGTACACTTTCAAAATAATACCACTTTCCTTTATATCACAGAGTACACAAAACATTACAATTGAGAACTGTGCTTTTTTAAAATGATGTGTTAAAGGAATTATTCTTCTCTTTTCCAGCTGACAGAAGACACCTCAATCACCAAAAATTGTGCAGAAGCACAAGAAAGTTGATGTATTTAACTGATTCTCTACAATGTATGACACGGGACCTCAAGCTCAAATGTTTTTTCTTCTTTCTCGTAAGAAATACTTCTTTCAATTTGCCCCTTTTTGATATGGGGTTTCTGCTGAAATACTAAAATATTTCTCTGAAAGGCTAAAAATGTGTCACTACAGCTGAAAATTTAAACCTTTTCCTGCCTCAGAAGTCAACTTTTCACCCTTAATTACTGACTAGGAGATCCAAAAGATAGCTATCAGTCTTCAGCTATAAAGCTGTCTTCCAGACATCAAAAGTTTGTGACAATCATTCAAGTAAAAAAAAAAAAAAAAGGGAAAGAAAATCTCAACCTCCTTTGGGAAAAATATCTTCATGAACATGCCTGTCTATTACACAAAAATAGTTCACACTAGCAGTGTTTTTCAACAATCAACCTTTTAGTCCCAATGTCTGAAAATAACATAATGAACTGGTTCACCCTGTGGAAGCAGGATGGGGGAAAGGAAAAGTATTCCATAGCAGAGAAACAATACAACCAGAAGAACAACTGCAGCCGAGACAACCTTCAATGTTAAGAAGTAATTGGTAAATACCTTATTGGTGTATTTATTGAAAATGGTGCCTTCTTTGGCCCTAGGCAAACACATGAACATGTTACTGTGCTGAAAGCTCAGCAGCTATTCCTGAGTACAAGCATTTAAAAGGGCATTCCACAGTAAGGCTGTTGCTAGAATTGTCTGTACGCAGCTGCCTGGAGTAGACATATCTCTGATCTCAGCTGAAGGAAGTGAGGCACAGGTGATGGCAGTTGTGTTGTCACATCCACATCAGGTGCCACAGGAATACAAGCTGTCCCAGATGATAGGGGGTAAACCCCACCTAATAAATCCAAGTTGTTTTAAAAAGCTCCCTTAAGTAAGCACTAACACTTGCTGGACAGCAAATGGGGCTCTAGGAGACAGAACTCAATCTCAGTCCTGCAGTGCTCATTTTTTCAACTCAAATCTGTAAACTATCACCATTTTCTCCCCTTTATTAAACGGAATTAGCAAACTAATATTCATAATACTCTTCTATGAGGATTATTGTTTGCAGCAAACTTTGAAGATGAGAGAGACAAATAGTCATGATGCTTTTTTTGTGAACTTTCCACAACTCTCCCTGTTCCTGTTTTAAACAGCTTGCAGTGATGCCTTTTGTCTTGCACAGGGGCTGCTGCCCATTCTGAGCCTCGAGACTGCAGCTTTCCCTGTTTCAAAGAAAGGGAGGGAAAAATGTGTGTAGATCCATCCCCTCTTGGGTGCTTGTCTCCAACACCCAGGAGGCATGTGTGTCTACTTTCTACACCCAAGACATGTGTGCACATCTGTGCCCCGAGAGCTGCGGATTTGTGTGTGTGTATGTGTGTGCACCCTTGCTACCCAAGAGGTGCGCATGTGTCTGACCCTTCACAATCACGTGGGCAAGCAAATGTTTGCACCCCAAAACTTGATAGATTTCTGTGCATGTGCCCTGACGCCTGGGGGCTGTTTGCACATGCACACACATCCCAGCTCCTAAGGGAAGTATGAACACAGGTGCCCTGACACCCAAGGGGTGCACACACGTGCTGTGGTCCGTGTGTAGCTGTGCATCGTGAAGGCAGCCAGGCGCCCTGACACGGGAGGAAACATGGAAGCTGCGTAAGGGTGCAACCTGGCACTGTAAGTGAGGCAGTTGTGCGTCCTGACACCAAGGGGTGTTGCTGTGTGTGCAGCCATGCACCCCAACACCAGAGGACATGAGATGCAGGGTGCCCATCTACCCTGTTGCTTGGTGGAGTTGGGATGTGGAGTAGCTGTACACCCTGATCCTGGAGGCATATTTGGGTGCAGAGCATCCATATACACCAACACCAGGAATACATGTGTGCAGGGTGGCTGTGCACCCCAAAACCTGGCGATACATGGCCATGGGGTGCCTGTGTACCCTGCTGCCTGCACGGGTGGGGTGTCCGTGCAGCCTGAGCCCGGGGGATAGGCGGCAGGGGGAGACGGGCACCCCGTCCCCAGCGGGACAGGGCAGGGGTGCGGCAGCTCAGCGGCGCGGCCACCATCCCCACGCAGGGGCGGACTTGGGGGAGGGAGGGAAAGGGGCTGGCCTTGGGGCCCATGACCTTGAAGGACAGTCCGAGCGGGTCGCACTCCCGCCCCACGGGAGGGCCGCGGGCCCGGCCCGTCAGCTGCCCCGGCGAGCGGGGCGCCATTTCGTCAGGAAAAGGGGAGGGGGGGGGTCTACGCGGCGGGGCGAGTTGAGGCGCGGGCGGCATCGGCTCCATCTCCAGCCTCCCTCGGCGGCCCTCTCCCGCCCGCCTCACCCCCTCAGGGCTCACCTGAGGGCCAGGCCGCCGCCGGGCGGGAGGCGCGGCACGGCGCTGGCTCCCGCCAGGCTCCGCCGCAGCAGCACTCGCGCCGCCATCTTGCTCCGGCCGCCTCCCTCCTGGGCCGGGCGGGGGGGGCTGAGCGATGCAGCGCCGCCGCCGGTCGCGAGGGGCGCACCGCCGCCGGGGGTGGGCGGTGGTCCCCAGCCACGCCCCCCGCGAGGGGGAAGCCACAGGTGCGCATGCGCGGAGTGCCCCGGCCCGGGACCCCCCCTCCCTGCCCGCTCAGCGCTTGGGGTGCCCCCAGCGCTGGTTTGGGGTCTCGCCTGAAAAACACTAAGAAAGAGCCCAAGAGTTTTTTGAATCATATGCAAAAACTTGTTTCTTATTCCCCAAATCAATTCTTCACTCACACATAGTTGAAGTGTTTTCTTCACACTGTTCCAGCTCCAGCAGTATTTAATTTGGCTAAACTGGTTGTGTGTGCTACCACAAACCCTTAAATAACTTTTAATTAAGAATAAACTTATAATTAGGCTAATAGTTAAAGGTCAGTTCTAAAAGTAACTAGCCAATAAACACAAAAAACAAGTTAATGAGCAAACCTTGTCTTTCTACACAGCACATATGCTGTTTCCATTGCCATTTTATGATTTTTATGCCAGCAGTCTGCGACTAAGTCAGAGGCTAGCACCTGCAACGTGCTTTAACATCAGTAAAGTACAATGTTTGTGGTGCCTCTTCAAAAACCAGTTTAATCTACAATTGCCATCATTCTTTTAAAAACAAGTTGCACTTCAGACTATGTACATTTAATCACATTTTTATCTGACAGCATATTGAGTTCTCGAGCCACCCTCTGAGAGCCTACCTGTAAACTGACAACCTTCTGTGATGAATCAACCTTAGAAAAAATAAGACATTTTCACAGCTACTCAAGAAAAATCACAGGAAATACAAGGAAAGAAGATTCACTTCCCCAATTAGACATAGATGCAACTACTCATTAACCAAACAGGAAACTTTTTCTATTTCTTATAGACATTATATGCCTAGTTGTTAGAACACTCATATCCCAGGTACTGAGGGTCAAGTTCCTTTACCACCTGCTTGGATACAACTTAATTGTATTTCCTACAGCCAGGGCCTGTGTCTGATTTCTCTCAATCTCTGCTAGGGATGAAGTTTCACATTTTACATTCACTCAAGCAGCAGTTAGAGCCCAGGTTTCCTTCCACTTCGATGAGGGCCTTAATCAGCCAGCTACAGTTACTAAGTAATTTACATAAACCTAAACTACTTCAACAAACATAACAAGAATAACCTACAGCCATACATTTAAGACACTTCCTCAAAGTCAGAGACCATGTTCACATTATTGATTTACACAGAGACATTTGAATCAAGGTGTCTTGACATCCCAGCTTATTGATCTGACATGCAGGACAGTACTTGAGGACTAGCAATGAAAGGGCAGTATTTTTTGGTTTGAAGCACTGAGGAAAATTTAAGTTTCTCTTTCTTCCTGGCCCAAATAATTTGCAGAGTTCAATTGGATAGTTAGCAGTTTGCAGGCAGCTGAAACTGATTTTGTGCAGGTGAAGGAAGTTAAAGGGCAAATGATTTACACCACTCCAACAATGGAAGAGAACACAACTGATAGCTTACTAGTGTAAGCTGGCTCAGTTTCTTAAAGAAAGATATTTTAAGTTAGAGGAACTCTGTTCAGATACACATTGTTTAGCTTCTGATCTTAAACAAAGACCAATGACATAGGTAGACACTTCAAAAAGGATTTCTCACATACCACTCTCCCCTCCACACAGGGACATGGAATGCTGTCCCCACAAATGCTAGGTTTTGAGGCAGATGCCACTTTAGATCTGAATGAAAAGTCTGCAACACAAGGCTGCTGTAACAGCTGCACACTCTTAGTTTGCTTTACAACCTGGAAGACAGGACACAAAAATTCCCAGAGCTGTAGCAGGATAAAGTGATCTTAAATCATTAACTGCTATGGCCTTCTAGTTTGCTGCATATTAAAGTATGCAGCAAATCAGTACCTGTATCTCCCCCAAAATGTGTTGTTTTAATTAGCTTTTCTGATGGGACTAAATCTAACTGTCTTTACTTCTACTTTTTTGGCTTTGTATTCTCATCAGCTTCTATTTCCCACTGGGAGTTCAAAGAGATTCATCTCTCCCAGAACAAAATACTTCCTTTGGACAGGTTACAAAGGCAACAATGCTAAGCTACCCAAAGCTTTTCTCACCTTACTGCCATTACAAAGGCAAGTGGCCATGGTTTTGTTAGAGATTTTGGAAGTCAGAAAATACTGCAATGTGGTATAAGCGACTGTAAGAGGAAACAAGGACACACACAGGTAGCTGGTTTTAAAATTCTACACTTCCTTTCAAAAGGTTTTATAGCATTACCTTACTTAATCCTCCAAACCACAAAAGACTGTCTGAAATACAGAACAATCAAATAATGCAATGACCCTCCCACCAAACTTAAACATCATACAGTTTTATTCTTGTCTTTCTCAATACAGAAAAGTTATTCCAAGTGAGCAGCTGGCTTTTGAAAACATCAAGGCTTGGGGCAAAACTACATGCAATAAAATGAAGTGTTAACACTAAACTCACATTTTCTCTGTGTTTTCATTTAAAGATTTGAGGTGCCTATCAATCTGTAACATCTGTTCTTACAAGCAACTACATTCATTATTTATTTTGACTACAGATTTCACTGAAACATTTAACATACAACAGCAGGGCCCCAAACACCCCTGACAGAGACAAGCTGAAAAGCCCTCTGTTTAAATATTTTCCCCACTATTTGTCTGTTGAACAAACTTTAAGTTCCTGAAGTTTTTCACTTAGATAGGTAGTATCTGCCTCTGTCAGATTTTCCGAATCTGACAGATTTTCAAGGAATCTAGTTCCCGCACAGGGCTTTCCTGTTATTGGATCTATGACATTTCCAACCTTGAAAACAATTTCAGCCAGTTCGTGTTTCACATGTTTGCTCCTTCGCTCAGGCAAAGCTTTCAGAAGAACAATGTCTCCAACAACACACTGCTGCAATGGATCATGGGCAAAATAGGTTTTTCGTTTGTTAAAGAACTGTAGAAGGAAAAAAGGAAACCTTGGTATTAGATTTCAAAATCAAGCAACTGGCAAATATATAGTTAATATAAAACAAACTAAAGTCCACTAAGGAGAAGTCTTATTTTTTTTAATGAGATTCAGTTTGGATCATGAAGAGAAATGCAACTATGCACTCCACTGTTTTTCCAAAGAAGCACAGCACTACCCTTCCCTGACAATCCCTCTGGTCAGGATGTTGTTGCCAACCCAGCCTGTAGAAAAAGAGATGGGGAAGAAAAAGCCAAGTACAAAAAGCTGTTCATAATGAATATGTGGATACAGGTAAAAATAACAAGCTCTTCACTTAACATAGATTCCCTTTCCTAGCATCATCACTTCCCGCTGGCCTCTCTGCTCTAGTTCTGCTGTGTTAGCCTTTCCTCTCCTTAGGATGCTTCACATCAACACTGCTTCAGCAAGACAGCTGCCTTGGCTCTTCCAAGCTGAATGACTTGCCTGTGCAGTCCACACTTCAAGAACTGATATTAATTCTTATTCATCCTAATATGTCAAAAATTCATCAGCCCTGAAATCAGTATTTTGAAGTTTATCATTTGAGAGTTTTCTTGCTCAATTCATTTTCTTTCATAAAAAAATTCAGTATCTATTCTTATAGGAATGGCAGAATTCAGAATCTTACTTTTAAGAAAGAAATTTACAGGTTCTTCTACTGGATAAAGTATTGGACTGGGATCTGCAAGACCCATTATCTAATTCTGACTCTATCCTTAACCTTCCGGTCACCAAAGGCAAGTTATTCCACCTACACGTACCACGGTTTCCCTATCTGAAAATGGAGAAAATACTAATTTTAAGCTCCCTGTTTGAAATGCATTGACAAGAAGTGATAAATACAAAGCTCGTATAGCACATCACAGCACAGATTCAAATACTAAGTATGCTTACAATTATGCATAAGAAAAACTGTACAAAATTTACTGTAAAAGTGACTAATAAAATGTCAAGTTTATCCAAAACAAAGCATACTCCGATTCAATATGAAAAATTAAAGTGTGAAACAACAAAAACTTACCTTCTCAACTGAGATCAAATGAAGTGCATTAACAAAGCACTTCAAAGAAATACTTTTAGCACATAATCCGTATGGAAGTATCCTCACAACACACTGCTTTTCATCTTTTGCAGTCATCCCCACAGCCAAATTGTTATGCAAGTTTCTTAAGGAGTTTGCATTGTAAAGAGCTATCAAAAATTCTAAAGTCAAATCAATAAAACATTCCTCCACACAGTACAAAAATTACCATGCAAGACAAGCTGTTAACTGACTTACCTTTAGTAAGTAAGGATCTAGCACAAGCCTTGTCACTCTCACTTTGGCGGTTTTCTGCATTTTGGTTCCTATTACCTTCCCTACTATCCATTTTGCATGGACAGCTCCACGTGGTACAGACATTGTTTAATTGTGGTCATCCAGCGCCTGGCAACAAGCAAGCAGACATGTTATTTTAACAAAAAATATAACCAGTTTCTGATCAATACCAAAATTATGATTTACATTTCAGACTAACAGCTAAATTAGGTCATTTTGTTGGAAAAACAGGGTAGATGCAAGCAGTTCAAAACTCCGTATATTGCACTACCTAGCCTTGTTTTACAATATATGAAGGGATATGAACATGTCCCTGTTACCAGGGAAAGTTACTTCAGGATGGCAGTAAAAATGGACATAATAGTGTGAGGATGAGCCCTTATCCCACAAAGTCCACAAAAGTCCTTTGAATAATACCAGTTGTCACATAACACAATACAGGAATGTGTAGCTGTGGAAGTTATTATGAATTTAACTCATATGCCAGCAGCTGTTTTTGCTGGAATAATCAGGTCTGTATACAACCAGACGTAACTCAAACAGGGAGCGGCCTATAACTTCTGGTCAGAAAGTAATTTGCTTCTGTGTATCTCATTATTAGCTGAGCTGATGAAACCTAAGAAAGGTAATAAGCTTCTCAAAGCAAAAATGACATATCAGAGAGTTGTCTGAACTACATTAAGTGTACTCACTTTTGAGTTAATTCTTTTCTGTAAGTAATTGTACTCCATTACCCTATTTGTTTTGTTTAAGTAGAGAGAGCTTTCTGTACCACCCTTGCAAGAGTTATGGGCAAAATAGATAGCTAAACATTAGAAGACTTAAACCAATATTTAAACTGATGAAGACTAATGACCTTTTTCTCTCCCACCTAGCTACACACTGGTAAGCACAACTGACACCTGTTGAACTCTCCATCTGTCCATTTTGTAACACTAAATCATGCCTGCTTTGATGTTGCAACACAGCAAGGGAAAAGTTTTGGGGTACAGAGACACATCCATAGGATGAAATGCTTCCTTGACTCAGCTGTGTTACCCACAGGCCTGAAGGAAGGAGTCCGTGCGAGAGGCCCTCCTTCTCCAAAACAGGGCTAACCACCAGCAGCCACACAGTGACCAGGCCGGGGACAGGCAAAGGTGTACAAAATAAGCAACACCCACAAAGCACAAGGGAGCTACCAGGAAGACAGAAGCCAGACAGCTAGGCGTATCTCACACGGAAGAAGAGGATAAAAGGAAATTCAAACAGATTTAGAGCCTTTCCCGCCCGCCCCCGCCCCCCGGGGTCTCCACAGCCCTCCGCACCAGGCCCAGCTTCAACAACCTCCCTGCCAGGGGGGCTGAGGGGGAGGCCACGTCCCACAAGCGCTGGGCCTTAGCCACCGCCCAGAGAGGGGCTCCAGCCCGAGCAGGGCCCCATGCCCAGGCCATGCCCAGGCCCCGCCACAGCCGCCCCTCAGCCCCCCTCACCGCCAAGGCTCCCGCCGCCGCGCCTCAGGGGCCTTAAAGACACGGTGCCGGAAGGGGCGGAGCCGAAGCCGGAAGAGCCGCGCGGCAGCGGGGCGGGGCCAGCGCCGGGGAAGGGAGGAGCCTCCTGGGGAGGATTTAAAGGCGCAGGCAGCCACCCTCGCCCCCTCAGAAGCTGGTGAGGGCCTGTGGTGTTTGTGTGGTGTCTCTGTGCTGCTCCTGAGGCTGCCTCAGCGCGCAGTAAGAGACTAAAACTGATGGAAATGAGGTTTTCTTTCTTCCCCAGGCTGAGGAGGGCAGAGGGCCCTGCCTGGGCCTGCAGCCAGGGGAGATTGGGGAGCGGGTGCTGGGCGTGGGCCCGGGCCCTGTTTCCTCAAGAGTTAACTGTCTGTGGGGAGGTCTGCCCTACTTCTGGCCCCTGTGGGCTCACACAGCTGAATCCAGCCTCATTTTTGGTATAAATAACTGATCTAGGTGCCATATTCAGCAGCAATGTGTTGTGCTGCAGGGCTGGACACAGTCTGCAGCAGGCCTCGGTCTGGAGGTGCTGGAAGGAGGTGAGGAGGCAGAGGTGTGAGAGCTGAGGTGCCATTTTACACTGAATTTCAGGGGATGAAGCTGACTGCTGGCACAGTCTCTTTGTGCCTGCATGGCACTGAGGTCTGTTAGCACAGGAGGCAGTTTTGTGCTCTTCTACCTGCTGTTAAGTTATGTGAATGAGCGAAATCTTGAAGGTTTTCAATGTAAATCTGGAATAATTGTAACATGCATGAAGTGAGAGCTGGCCTATTGTCCTTGCTTATCCATACCCTGGTAGAAATTCAGTTTCTGTAAATCTGTATCTAAAATGGAGGGTTGGAGGAAAAAGTACTTACAAACTGAATAATGGCAAGAAAAGTCTTGATTTTGCCATCGCCTTTGAGGTAATGTGCTCCTGGCAGCTCATGGAGCTTGTGGTCTGTTCCTGTGACTTCAGGCTGAGGCTGTCCCTTTTTTTTATTTAAATGTGTTCATTTATCTTTTTTTCCGCTGGCAAGTGTTTTGGCTGCTGCCCACTTTTCAGGCTTGTTCTCTTCAGGCATTATTGTCCCATCATCTCTCACCACAGGAAGAGGGCAGGTATGGAATTGTATCTATTACTTAATAGGACAACACTGAGTAGCTTCCCTTTTTAAGGTGGCCGGGTATGGTGAGAACAGGCTATTATTTGTATGGCGGGAGATACTGTTGAAATAGTTTGATCAAATGCTATCACAGGAATTATTTAGAAATTTGTTATCAGTTCTTACAGATATCCAAGATGGGATTCATGAGCTTCTCTTATTTTAGTGCCTTATTGCTTGAATTACAGTGGAAAGAAGTTGGGAGGAGTCTTGCTGGCACAGGCAGGAAATGGTTAAGAGCCTTTCATATCACCTGGGAAAGCAATTCTTTGATTTTTCAGAGGGCGCTAACATGCTGCAGTTCATAGGAAACAAAGGAAAGGGGATCAAGTATAAAAGTTGTTCTTGGATTTTATTTTCAGTGGCAGAACTTGTGAGGGCTGGATATTGATGTCTGCTGAAAAATATGGAATTTTTGATTAAACAGAATTTTTTTTTCTTCTTATGTTCATTCAGAAAATGATCTGTGGGGTAAGTCTTGACTCCAACTGGTGACTTCAGATAACTTCTTTTCAGATTGAAAGGTAAGAAAAACCTTTATATTGCTGACCCATTTTAAAACAGTGAATTCTTTGCTTAAATTGTTGCTTGGGCAGGAAGCACAGGGAAAAGTGTGAGTCAACAACTGTAAAAAGCCCACAACGCTTTCCTGTATTGTCTGCATTCAAATTGCTTGCATTAATTTCTGAGCTTAAGTATAGAAATTCAGGAACTGGGAGAAACAGTCAGGGGAATTTGTGATTAAAAGTTGCAGTAAATATTTCAGCAATGACAGGAGACTTTCAACTTGTAGTAGTATCTATGTTAATGTGCTTTTGCAGTTGATGCTTCAAGCATCTTCTGTTGGTGGCTCTTAAAGTACTTCCCAAACCTTGTTTCTTTAAACCACACTGCACTCCAAGGGTTTTATATTTCCAACTTGTATAAGTATTTTGCTAGCAGATGGTACAGTTGCTGCCCCTGTGCATGTGCTGATCCTTAAGGACAGACTGCTTTTGGGGGTATAAGAGAGGGGTCTCACAATTTCCATTAATTCCTAGTCTGTCTGCAGCTGAGACTAAGGAGGTCTCACCTTAAAAAGTGCTGCTGTCTTGTGTGTGTGTGAAAACAGATGCTTTTTCACTTGAGTGCGGCTGACCAAAGTGTGATTGGATGGTAATAGCTCATGCATAGTTCTCACTGAGAGCAAGTGCCATGTGAAGGGGAATCTTTATATCCTGTGGAGAGCCCTGCAAACCATCTATTCACCTTGGAAATACTAAACTGAAAGTAAATTCTCCTCTCCCTCTTGGGAAGGTTAATTACAGCTTGTTTGTTGAGGTGTTTCTCTGTGTTTGTCTCTAATTCTGTACTGAATTCTGGTGGATTTATTGAGCTTTTGGGAGGGAGTGCTGATTTCATTTCCTTTCTCTTTGTACTTTTCAGTTAATACTGTAAGTAAGTGGTATCTGATGCATGGGTTATATCCCATTTCGATGAAGTGTGCAGCGCAGTGGTGTAACACGACTGCCCATCTAGTGCTGTGATACAGATAAGCATCGGTTCTTGCAAGAGTCGCCTTGCTAGTTCTTCTTGCTATTGCTTGCTGTTTGCAGTTTCCCTTGCACCCCCATGTTTTGCTCAGGCACTAGTTTCTCATCGTCAAGAAGGGAGAAGACTATAATCCAGTCAGGGCTGGTGGATGTCAGTTCTTTCATCTTGGACATGAACATGCTAAAAGGCAGAGTCAGCACCGTTTAGTTCCTGCAAATCATATTCTTCATCACTGCGTTTCTGTTCCTCTCATCAAACAAAGCTTTTATCGTCTTTCTGTTGGTTTTCATAAGGTGCAGGAGAAGCCATGGACATTCACAGCTTCTGAACTGGCTGGACAGGAATCTTTTATCACCCCGCCCTATTTTGGATTAATGTGTTATTTGGTAAGGTTATGACATGCTCTGATCTATCACATTTTTCTGCTTCTGGGTTTGAGCTTAGATCCCTGTGGCAACTGCAGAAATAAATCACTGGAGCTCAGTGACAGAAACTCTATCTTGAAACACGTTGCACATGATTCTCAGTTAAATGTTGTTATTAACAAGGATATAGAGAGTGGATTGCTTTTGCGTTTAAACAAAAGATTGCAAACCCAGATTGTCTTATTCAGCAAAATTTGTCTTGCTTGAAGAAGTTATTTTTTGAAAAACTTGACTGTTAAGTGCTTTTGCTTATGTTGTCAGTATCTGACATTCATTTAAGCTATTCAGTGTGAAAACCTTTTCTATTTCTTTACCAGTGCTATTGATTAAAATGCAGTTTACATTTCTTGGGAAAATTTTATATTCAAAAATGTCTTTTCACTGTGGATCAGAATGTACTTTTCCATGGAATAAAAATTCTGGAAAGGAAAAAAATGCTATTGGAGATGTTGAACAAATTATATTGTCACTTCAACCAGGTTATACAAGAAAAAGAGAAAGAACTCCAAAGTCAAAATGAAGGGCTCTGGTGTTTTTGTCATATTTTGAGAAAATCAGTACATTCTTCTGCAGTTTTTCAATTTTCTGTTCAGCATTTTCCATATGAAACTCTTTGAGAATGTTCTGTACTGGCCCTAACTCCAAGTTCCTGTTTAATTCAATTGGCAGTTTCAAATTGCATATTAAAAATGAATTCTGAAGCTTTTTTGCCTTTGTCTTCAGCCATTGGTGTTTCTTCTAGAACTAATAGAAGAAGGGGTTGGTTCCAGTATTGTATAGTAGTTTGTAGTTCTCATGCTTTAACTACTGTATCCAATGGTACAATTATTTACAGTAAATCTTTGGTTTTGAAGAAAGCTGGACAGGAAAGACCTTTGGAATGTAGCAGGTTAAAATATAATTTTGCTGTTAGCTGTGTTGCAGCTTGCAGATTAGAGATCAAAAAATTACTGGAATAATCACTGCTGCTTTGGATGCCTTCACATGATGCTCTCCTTGTCAACATTACTGTGGTCACAACACACCATACTACTACGGTCATTTTTTGGTCTTTAAATATTCCTTTCCCCTTAATTGAAAACACTTTTCTATGCTAAGTAGAAAGGACCTGAGCTCTACTCAGTAGTGTGCACTGAGGTGTTGCCTAAATTATAGAGGAAATGTACCCTGTGGCAAGACCTGTTTTTCACCCCTCTAAAAAAATACTCCATGAGGACAAGGGGGTACGCTGGGAGTGATGGGATGTGGGCTCTGGATATGCCTGTCCCTGAGGCACCCTGGCTTGCACTGATTCTCAGTAGTGTGAATTGGCCTCTCCTCGGACTGGTGGCAGGCACCAGCAGAAGAACCAGCTTGGGAAGAGTGCTTTGAGGGCATGTAGTTCCCTCTAGTCTTGAGGAGGGAGCAGATACTGTCACGCTGTTTTGGATAGAAGTTCAAGAAGATAGAAATTCCACCCTATGCTTTTTCAGCATCATAATATTTTTATTGTTAGTGAATTTTGCTCACTGTGCAACCTGTCTGCAATTTAAGCCCTTTATTCCTTGTCTTAACCATTGTGGTCATGAAGAGCAGACATTATAATGTCTCACCACACTTGTCCCTTCTCTGTACTAACCAGTGCTTTCATTTTACCACAGATTATTTTCTAGCCCTTGGATCTCCTCTTTGGATTCTCTCCAGTTAGCCCATTATCTTTCCTGAAGTGTGTTGCCCCAAACCAAACAAGACTTCAGCAGAAGCTTCACCAGCACCAACTGGAGGGAGAGGACTCCTCAGCTAGTCTCAATGGTGTCAGAGATGAATTTCCTCCTGAGCTTTTCTTCCCCACTCTGAGTTGTCTCAAGTACTTGTTCTCAACTCTGCTGCTGATGTCCATATGATTTGGTAACTAAATCATCTGTTCTCTGCCTCAACTTCCCTACAATTTGAAAAGAAAAACTTGCATATATATTTTACCTCCCATTTAGCTACTTGGTTTTTGGATGAGGAGCACGTACAAAGTAAGTGGAAAATAATCAGTACATTTGCAAGCCAATTTAGAGCTCAGCAGAGGCAAAGAAGGGGACAAGATAATTTATAAAATCCTGGAAGGTACAAACAAATGGAACTTTTCAGTTTAAACTAGAACTTTATTTTGGAATTCCTTAAGGAGAGATTGGAAGTCTGCCACACTGTAATAGTCTTGTATTGTAGGAAACCAAGAATGCCTCTTGACCTATATAGTTCACAAATACTAAGTTGTGCAAGTCTGAGCTGTTAATTTTTGAAAGTCAAAACAAGAAGAAAACTTTACAGGTTGATTTCCTGTGCTCAGAAATAAACATGAGAACTGCATAGTGCAGATTCACTCTATCATTGAACCCCAACTTTCAACATTTTGTTTGAATGGTATCCACAAAACCCATGTGGCTGTGGAAATAGCATGCCTCATCAATTTTCTTCATGGCATGCAGTCAATTGCATTTAGAATAGAAGATTTGTGAAGGAATTTTCTGTAGGCTTCTGCAAAATTAAATTAATTTCACTTCACAAGAACTCCACTGGAAGAATTTGTGTTCTAAATAGCTGTCATCATTGTAAGTTAGTATGTCCAAGAGAATAGGGTAAATTCAGCTTAATTTCACTGCATATATTCTTGGCATTTGTATCATTTCAGGGAGTTAAGATGTAATTTTGTAAAGAAACTCAATAGGTTAGTTGCTCAAGCAGCCATAACTGATGGAAAAGAACTGAGTTGGATTTCATATCATAAGATTTTGCTGCATGAAGTATCTCTCTACTGTGTTTTTCAAGTGGAGCCTGCACTGACGCATGTGGTGTTTGTACATACTGCAGAGACCTTTACTGAGAAAGGGAATTTTGCTTGCATATGTAAAAGGGATGACAAATGTCATATTTCTGTTGGCATTATTCAAAAGCCAGGTATTACTTTTATGAAACTGTAAACATTCATCCATTGCAGAGTTTTGTTGTAAGAGACTGCTGAATTGCATGGACGCGGGTGATGTATGGAGCACAAGGGATGGATTGGAGGTTCCCTAGATGTTCTCAGCTGTAGTGAGAGGCAGGCCCCTGGATCTTGCAATGTAAGGTCTGAATGAAGTTCTTTCTAGAGAACTTCAGCGTTTGCTAAAGTCTGAGAGGAAAGACAGGAATGACATTTTGGAGCAATTTATTTTTAAGGAGCAAGCTAAATGTTTTGTTTCAACATCCATTCTTATAGTCTTGGACACAAAAATATGTATTTAAAGGTGACTTTATTCTGCAAGTTTGGACTCATCCTACTTTGGAATCTAGCCAAGAAAATATTACTGAATTTCCAGCCCTAAATGTGTAATGCATTTTTGATTTCAGGTGTGGCTATCCTCATAAACTAAAAAATATGTCCATCCGAGGCCTGAAGAAGAAACAACCAAAGACTTTTAAAGTCAAAATTATAACAGTGGATGCTGAAATGGAGTTCAGCTGTGAGGTAAGAGGCCTCAGCAGAATGCTAGAAAGATGGAGACTGACCTTTGTATTAGCAAAAATAAATTTGAAAAGTTCGGATTATCAGTTCATGGATGGTCTTAAAACTGATCTATTATTTTTATAAACAATGGATTATTTACTCAGATGCATTCTTCTGTTAAATGAGTCTGACCATTCAGAATTTAAAGCTGTTTCCATGAAATCCATTTAACTGTGACACAGCTAAGTTAGCAGTAGGCCTGCTTTCTTCATAAGCATTCCAGCACATGATGCAGGGCTTGTTTGTGAGTATATCTACTTCTCCACAAAATTCTTTTTTTGTAAGTGACAGAGGTCTTTAAGACACTGCTGGCTTGGATAAAGAAGTCTGGTCAGAGCTGTTCCTAAGATGTTGCTTATAAAATAATTTATAAAATGATACTTTTGTGCTTAGTTGATTTGGGACATTCTCTTCAAATGTGATTTGCCATTTCTAAACTCCAGTTTATTTCTTTAGCTGCAATGGCTGGTTTACTTCTCTGGGCAGAAGAGAAAAATGATCAAATGAAAAAGCTAGCTTTTCTTCTATTAGTTATGGCTAATAAGTAAATTGAATAAAGAAATTAGGACTGCAGAAAAACATGGAATAAAACAAATATAACAAGTGATCAATTGTTAAATGAATTGGGCTGCAGTGTCAAGGAGGCAGAACTGTGCCTGATCAATTCCTAATCATCCAGCAAAAGCAAAGAAAGACATACAATTATTTTGAGAAGAGGAGTTAGAAAACTGAGGTCCAATGGGACTGGCAAGTCTAACAAGAGATTTGACTGTCTTGTGAGGCATTTAGTATTTCACTCACTACGTCCCGCAGAGACAGAATAGATTAGTCACAAGCAGTGCCCTTCTGTGATTTACTGATCTAGAATACTTGCAGGCAGAGTTGTGAAAATAAAGAATTTGGAAAATTTGATTTAGAGATCAGAGTCTTTGTTATCAAATCCATCTTGATGTATGCCTTCCTCTGCTATCTCTCCCTTCTCCCCAAATACTGTTTTTGCTGGGATGATTCCCTGCTTTCCATCCAAATATTGCCTGAAAGTTCTTCTGCCATTAAGTTTTTAGTGGCTGACCCATGCAATTAGACAAAATAATGTTTTTTAACACGTAGCCAAACAGAAGAAACAGATGTGCTGCCTCTTCAGTGAAAAAAATTATATATGTGTGTGAATTCTGGGACCTTTAATCCAAGTTTCTGTCCTCTATGGATCCAGGCTAGTAAATTACTCTGTAAGACAGGCTCCTGTTCATTTAAATCAGAGTAGCATAAAGGCTTGGCTTGGTGCCACTGAAATAGCTGAGGTATGTGAAAGATGGATTTGCTTTCATTGTTTGGCATTTCTACACCGTGCCCTGACAATCCTTTGATTTCCCCTGGCCTTCTCTGTCTCTCCAATTTGTATAAACTATTGAATAAGATTTTTACAAATATTAATAAAGCCTTGCCATGTCCTAGGAAATCAATAGTACAATCCTCATTCCCTCTGCTCATAGAGTGCAAGATGCTGTGGTTAAATGACTACAGCTGCTCTGTGAATCCTTCTCTGGATGGGAAGAGGAGGTAGAGCATTGTAACTATTGCACCTTTGCTGTAGATAGCAGTAGGCATATTTCATTGAAAAGCTAAAGCTGAAGTAAGAGTTCACAGGAGAAAGGCAAATGGTAGCCTGGTTTGCTTGACTAAAATGTAGCGAATTCATTCAAGACATACCTGGTTTTTTTAATTTTCTTTTTCTTTTAGATGAAGTGGAAAGGAAAGGACTTGTTTGATCTGGTGTGCCGAGCACTTGGTTTAAGGGAGACTTGGTTTTTTGGCTTGCAGTACACAATAAAAGGAATGTGCACCTGGTTAAAGATGGACAAAAAGGTATGGGAAACAAAAAATAACAGTGTGCAAATTTTCTGCTTATAAAAGATTTACTGTTTTAGCACAAGAGCTGAAGGAATGTGTTAATGACAACTCATAATTTTAGATGGTACCTTTTTTTAAGACTAAAGTTTGTTGTATTATTTGGTCTGATTGCTTTTATCACATTTGGCCTTAAGTATCACACACTAATCACCACTATATGCACTGATTGCTATTAGATTAAAGCTCAACATTGCCCTTCCTTCTAAAATATGGAAAGGCTGCTTTAAGTGAATTATTGTCTGTTTTCTGATTTTCCTCTGGAATATTATTTTGAGACACTTATGTACTATTTTTGCTGCTGATTTTATTTTATCTTTAAACAGGTTTTAGATCAAGAAATCCCCAAAGAAGATCCCATTAGCTTTCATTTTTTGGCTAAATTCTACCCAGAGAAGGTAGAAGAGGAACTATTACAGGAAATTACCCAGCATTTATTCTTCCTTCAGGTCAGGAACAGTTTTTAACCATCAATTCCTTCTGTATTTACCCCAGTCCTTTTGTATTGTCTTTGATCTTGTTGGCTGCTGTGAGTCTCAGAATGATTCTGCTGGCTTCAGCTGTATCACTGTCTCTGTAAAGATCTCATTTTCATGAAATACAAACATCTCTCCTGACTGCTGTGGTTTTGCGTACTGGTAAGCTGAATGTTGTTTGCTTTCTGCAGGTTTTTGTTCTCTTGATGGCTTCTCTTACTGTTTGTGCAAGGAATGGGATTTAAATTGCTGAGACCTGTAGTTTCGTGTAAAATGACTTTTACACCTAGCAGTTTGGCTGATAATTTCACATCTGGATATTCCAGACTTGTTTTGCTCTTAGAGTGTGTGTTTAAAAAAAAAAATCCATGCAAGGCTGGTACTGCAAGTAGTGAGGCTTTTGCCCTAACTGGTCAGTGCTGAGAAGTATAATGTGAAGCCATCATTTCTGTCAGCTTCAGAAGTTATCCTGAGGACTGTCACCTGGTCTGCTCTGGCTGCAGCTAAGTTGGATGAAGAGAGTCTCAATAGCTCCTTGTCCTTGTCATCTTAGACCTGCTGGTGTAACCCTCTTGTGTAACCGTTCCCTAACCTGGTTCGTTCAAAATGAGCAGAATTAGAAGAGACCTGTTATTAGATGCACGCACTGTGTGTGGGAGTGACTACACAAGCAATTACGGTGGTAGTTGTGAAGACGGAAGGAATGGTGATAAGGAGTTGGGGACAATGCTTTTTCACCTATATCAGCTGCAGATGGAACAAGACCTGTGACTACAGCCTGTCCCTGAAACTAAAACTTGTGAGTTCCTAAAAATAGACCAAGTGGTTACTGGGAGATCTTGTTGTGTATGACTGTAGAAGGCACAATCACCAGAAAACAAGAACTCCCTAACCTGTCCTTCTTAAATCTTCATTTTGGATTGTAGGGAAAAAAGATCATAGAATTTGATAGCCATTCTGAAATACAGGTTTGTTCATCTGGCAAGTTTCAAAAGGAGCAGAGCAGCGTGCACAGCTATGACTCAAACAAAGATTCTCCGCAATGTGTGATCCTTTTAAAGACAAAGTCTGGAGGCATCATCATATTGTCTGATAGGCCCTTGATAAGAAGTGCTGTTCCCTCAGTATGGAGTTGGTATTCTTTTGAAACATCCAGACTTGCACACACTGACTTCTGCCAGTCAAATTAGCCAGTGTGAGTTGTCTTCTCTACCCCATTGAACTTGGTGCCTGCTACTCATGCTAGCAGAATAGAGCTCCAGCCCTGACAAATCTTCATTACAGATAACAGAACCCATTTCAGCTCTGCCGTAGAGCAGCTACTGAGGAGCTGCAGGACAGCACTACTGTGCTCAAGAGCAGAGTTGTGAGCTGTATGAACGCAGCTTGGTCTGTAGGCCATGGTGGTTCTTACAAGTTTCCATGAGATGGAAGCCAGTAAAAGTAACAGTTAACCCCACACATGCATTGATGCTGGTAGCTTTGCAGAGGCAGCTTTCTTATCTGCCACTTGGTTTTCTTTTTGTCCCAGAAATTGTTAGGGTTCTTTTAGCTCCATTAAAAAGTAGGTGAAGGAGCAAATTCTTGGAGTGCAATGCTTCGTTATCAGAATAAAGATGCATCAACCAGGAAAAGCCATGCTGTGGCTCCACAGCTGCAGCAACAGGCCATAGCTGTAGCAATAGGTATACAAGCATTGAGTTTTGGATGGTCACTTGTTGGTCAGCTGTTTGTTCTGATGTCTGTGACATCCAGCTTGTCTCCTGAGTTGCTGTGGAGTCCTCTGCAAGTTACAGCCTTCTGGTGTGTTGCTTTATTCTGGTAGCTTTCAGCAGTATGTGTCTGTGCAAGTAGATTGGGTGTATGGAATAAATTCAATCTGCATCTGTAAATAAACACAGTAAATACACTTGTTCCCTGAGGAGGATGTGTTAATGAAGTAATGGGAAAATGCTGTTATTCCGAGGGTTAATATATTAACTAGAACTTCATCCAGAACTCTTCACCACTTGGCAATTTGTTTCTTAAGCTAGTTTTGGAAAGGAATGAGAGGGGCAGAACTCTTTTCCTAGTCTTTTAATCCTGATTTTTTTCACTTTTTTCTTTTCTCCTTGAACCTGCCTTGACTAGCAGATATGCAATTAGCAAATTCTTCTCATTCCAAAGTAGAAAAACAAGACTGAAACAAATTTGAACTTGCAAAGTTTCCTGACTATAAGAACTTAAGATCACACCTGGATGCTAATAAGAAAAACATGTATGGACATCTGGATGCCTACAGATTTCAGCTCTACTGACTATTCAGACCTTTACAAATTAATGTGGCATAACAGCTTTCTACAAAATGTGTGAATAAATGTAAATGACTAAAGCTAAATGTTGTCAGTTTGAAGATTAGGCAATTTGCTCCTTCATAAAGAAGTATAACAAAATGTCCTTGTAAGAATTGATCAGAAAAAAACCCAGACACTTACAGGGGATTTATCTTAAGTTCTAAATTCTGAAACATATGATTTGCACCATGGAATATGAAAACTGGAGCTTTCCAATTTGGAAGAACAGTCTTTTCAGTCTTTTCATTCTTTCCATTTTAACAGCTTAGAAAGAATTTTCCCTGTACTATAACTCAGGTTCATATATTGTGCTCACCAGAGACCAAATTTAAAAGAAAAACTTTCTTGATGGTTCATTTCAGTTCACAGTACCTACAGTGCCAAAGTGTATGTGTAAAGATAGCTCAGTGCTATCTCAAGTAATTTTTCTTTTTGGAAATGTTTAAGACTGCATTATGCAAAATTTTCTTGTCTTGTGCTTGTTATAGGCATTACACCTGAGAGGAGGATTTGTGAAGATTAATTTCCCTTTCCCTCTTTAGGTTTTCAAGTAAAAATTACCCAGCTGATTTAAAATCAAGAAACATCTTATGAACTATTACACCTCTGATCTTGGTAGCACCATGGATTATTAAAATGAAAAGAATGTAAAAAGACTCTGCCATTGATACTGGGCTTTTATTTTTAAGCCCCTATGTTTTTGTTGTGCTTAGACTATTGTAATTGAATAAATTAAGTGCCTTATTAGTCAGCATCCATTTGTGGGGTCTCCTTTACTTTCTCATTCTGGAAAGCTTGAATATATTATTATGGTTTTCAGTATGTCTCTGTCCTTGGCAATATTAGTCAGCTGGACAGCCCTGAGCAGTCTGGTCTAGTTGGACCTGATTTGACTAGATGACCTCCAGAGGTCCCTTCCAACCTAAAATTTGATGTTTTACATGTTGTAAAGCTAACTTTTCCAAAGCAGGAAGAAAAAGAATTGTTAAAAGGAATGAAGTGTTGAGAATAAAATTCATGTTTTATAATGCATTCTTTTTCAGTACTCTTTATGTAAATGTGTGGAGATAGCCGACTGGCATTTCTATGAACTTAGAATTAAGACACTTTAACTTTCAAAAGTTGGTGGTTGGTTGGTTTTTTTTTTTCCCCCTCATTAAATGTAATGCTAAATAAAGGCTTCCTGTGTTTCTGAATGCCATTTTGTTGCTGTTATTAACTCATAATGGTGATGTTTGGTGCCAAGTTATAGTCTGGACATGTCTAGTTTCATTTCAAGCCTTATGTAAGTCCTGACTTTGAACTTCTTTAAATTGCTCCCTTTTTTCTCTTGATTTAGGTTAAGAAACAAATTCTGGATGAGGAAATCTATTGTTCTCCAGAAGCAACAGTTTTACTGGCTTCTTATGCTGTTCAGGCCAAGGTTTGTGCATAGAAGTGCTATTTTTATTGATTTTTCTTCTTTTTTTTAACAAACACATATACACACACAGCAGTGTTAAAATTTGCTGTTAAAGTAGTAGGTCATCCTGGGAGGTCATCCTGGGAGGTACAGGCACAGCTAGAAAAATAAGCATTAGATGTCACTACAAGGATTTTGATATTGCATGCTATGCTTTTGCAACTTAGGGGATTTCTTTGGACCTAAAATTTTAATGTAATCTTTCTCCCAGCGAGAATTATTTCCTGTTCTAAAAAATGTCCATAGATGCAGCAGGTGCTGATACCAGAGCTCACAATGGAAGGACATGATGTTTTTTAGTATCTCTCAGAACATAGTTCACTTCATGCCACAAGATCCAAACTTACACAACGGCAGGAGGCGAACATAAATTCTCAGCGGGGCTGGCTCTGCAGCAGCCCAGCCTATACACAGTAGGCTGTAGGAGTAGGGAAGCTTTCACTCCTGAACATAGTCTGTAGTTCAGAGAGGGGTATGAAGTCATGGGAGACTGCTTTGTATCTGCAGTTACTGAGAGCTCCAGGCTAGGACTGAAGTCTAAGGCTATAGGCCACCTTAGGGGCTGTATTGGAGCCACGTGCATAGCACAAAGGCTGGAAGTATCTTCCATGGACACTTCAGATGAGGTGAGCCAGTTTATTATGTGTTACCCTGTATACAGAAGAACCAAAACAAAATCTGTCTCAAGCGATTGCATCAAGCTATGCAAGCGACGAGTTCTTCATTGTTCTGCATCAAACAAACTGAAGTATCTTTTCTTTTTTTGGGACAGTATGGTGACTACGACCCGAATTTTCATGAGCCAGGCTTTCTAGCCCATGATGAACTTTTACCCAAAAGGGTAAGTCTTTATTTGGTATAAAACTAAATCTTTGAATCACTCTTTGCAGCACAGATATTGCTGTGGGATTAACCAGAGCATTAGAAACTGTTTGCGTTTGCCCTGAACTTGGCAAAATGACCGAGCTGTGAACTGCATTGCTGCATTCACATTGCTTGGGAGAGGCAGCACATGTATTTGTATCTTCAAAGGAAACCCAACTCCTTCCTTCCTCTGTAGGTCCTCAGGCAGTATCAGCTGACAGCAGAGATGTGGGAAGAAAAGATTACTGCTTGGTATGCTGAGCACAGGGGTATCGCCAGGTATTAAAATAATTTCGTTCTTTGGAAATCCCATACACTTCAGTAACTGGCTATTTGCTGTCTTCGGTGATATTTGGCTTTTGTAGAGTGAGCAAAGAAATACTGATTTCCAAGCTGTGATGTTAATAGGTTAATTTATAACTAAGGATAAGAAACACCCACTCATCTGGTGTAAAAAGTGTCTTGTGTAGGGCTCCAAGTGTTGTAAATTGGACTTGCTTTGAAGAGAAGCTGAGGGCTCTTGCAGAGTGCCATGACCTAACATATCTAAAATAGAGTCCTGTCTCATCAGAGTCCATGTATGCCAGCAGAGAGAAGTTCCTGCAGAAAGTTTGAGCTGTATTGAATTTGAAGTTAGCTCTGAGAGATTAGTCTTTTCAATTAAGGCCGTTAGCTACTTCGGAGTTGCTAGTGTGTCCGCCCTATGTGGCAGCTGCCTTTCTGGAGCCATATCATGCCAGTTTCCCCCTAGAATAAAAGAATCTGATATATTTTATACTTCGTGAACATCATGGCTCAAAAGGGTGTCAGCATACTTAGCAAGGAACCAAAACAGTGAAGCCATGGCATCGTAGTTCCAGGACTGAGTTTTGGTGCTAGTCCATGTGGACATTCAGCTACTTCTAACACATTCAGCATGCCTGGAAATTCAATTAAACAAGACGTAGGAGCTGTTGGCACCCAGAGGCAGCCTTTCCTAATATTTCAGTTCAATTTATCTTTGGCTGTTCTAGGTGCTTCTTAGCACTATTTTTACTGAATATTTTCTTCAAGACTTATTGATGCCTCACCTTGAAGGGAGAAGAATGGTGGGTAGAGAGAGTCTCACCCTTCTTTGGCCTCTGCTAAAAGGTCTGTTTAGAATTTGTTCGGGACTCCTTTCTCCATTAACTATTTCCTGAAGGAAATATCCTCATGTCATGGAAAACAATGGTAGGGTAGGTCTCCAAGATGTAATAATGATGGAGTGGCAAAACTAACACAAGGATAAGACTGGACCTGAATTTTAATAAAGATTGCACTATACATGATTCAAAATAGGTACAGCTTTACTATTTTTATTCTGTAGAGATGCTGTTTTTATTATACTTTTTCTATTGTTTAGAGTACAAGGGCAAAATTAAAGAAAGTACAAAGAACCAGATTGCCTGTTCTTTTCTAAGTGGGAAATGTAGAGTTGGCTGGGACAGAAAGGTTGGAAAGGAATCTCCAAGTATAATCATGGCCTTATTCTGTAGGGATGAAGCTGAGATGAACTACCTGAAGATTGCCCAAGACTTGGAAATGTATGGTGTCAATTATTTTCCAATTGCTGTAAGTGCTTTATTTTAGCAATTTTCAATTGCTGTAGATGATGGTACTGTCTTTTTAAAATCCTCCAGAGAGTTTGGAACGGGGACCTCTGGCTTCTGCTTTTCGCTGCTCATGGTAGGCTGTGTACTGATTGTCCTGACTTGGTTGACTTGCCTGCTAAATGAGTAGGTGAACAAAAGAGTTAAGATTAATGTTTTACAATCTGACAGAGGTCTTGAGAAGCTCTGGGTATGTAATAGGAAGAAGGAGAAATAAACTAAAAGTTTGAGCTGCTATAGTCAACCTAGAGGACTGGGTTTATTAGCTAGCAGTAACAACATTCATAATATTTAGTGGAAATATCAATTTCCTAAAAATACAGATAAATATCAATGTATTAGAATAAGTGTGGTTCTTGTCTGTGGTTGTTTAATGCCACCACAAATGGCTTTTACTGATATGTATTGTTTTTTAGCAAAATAAAAACCATACAGATCTCCTACTTGGAGTTGATGCCAAAGGTATTCATATCTACAGCATTAACAACAGGTTCTCTCCAAATAAGTCGTTTGAGTGGAGTGCTATCAGAAACATTTCCTATAGTGAGAAAGAGGTATGATGGCTTTGATATATTATTCTTTTTATATGGGCATGGGTGTGGACTGGGATTCTTGGAACAGGCTAAAAGCTGTCTCTGTTTAAATAATTTGGGGGAGAAGGGGAAAATCCTAGGGAGCTTTGTTACAAAACTAAAAATAACAGACCTGCCTTTCAGATGTGCTGCATAACCTCGGTTCCCCTAGGAGCCAGAGACTGCTCTGAGCTTTCCAAACTTGTGGAGCCCACTGTTCTGGTTCCCTCCCTGCTGCTTGTCCTTTGCAAAACAAGTGTGTTGATCTCTGAAAAAGATAGATGTTATGAATGCCACCGTGACTAGCTTCTTCAGTTATCTCAGCAGGAATTAGATGATCTGTAAAGACTTAATGCCGTTTTCATATGCACAAGCTGTCCTTGTAGATGAGGTTTGAAGCACACTGGCAGGAGGAGACATGCAGAGAGAGGTACAAGTTTTTCTGTCTGAATTCTGCCAGTTCATCAGTGCATGATTTCAGTCATCAGCACAACCCTACCATTGCAATTTCACTGTGACTTCAGAGCCTATCTTCTACTTGTAGAAAGTACAGTGGGGAGTGGGTGAAATTTAGTCTCATTACAAATCATGTGGCTACATGGAAGGCTATAATCAGAAAAACAAAACCAGAAAAACTACATTGATACTGGAATACCTGGAATTTGTCAGCCAAAGGATAGCAGAGACTGGTCCATTTTCTGTGGGCCCTTTGAAAAACATTGAGGATGAGATTTGCTGTCCAGAGTTAGATGTGCATATATTAAATCAGGCAGGGCAGCCAGAGGAGTTCTGCCTCCAAAAAGTTTTCGGTCCTTGCATGACATTAAACTTCTCCTCTGGTCTGTGAATAAATTGCTTTAACTCCCTATTGTTGGGAAATTGGGCAACCCTATATTAAAGCTCCACTATATTCAGTGACACATTCACAGCCCTGCTCCTCACAAGGCAACACATCCAACCAGTTGTTACCTACAGGGTGAAACGAGCTGTAGGACATTATGATCTTGGTGACTCAGCCTGAAATTATACATTGCACTGCAAATGAATTATAGGAATAGAGTGCTAGCTAACCCATGAGTCACAGGAAACAGGATCTTAAACACTGGAGCCATATTTTGTTATGCAGCCAAACGGAGCACAACATATGAAGTGAAACAGTGTGTACTGACCTGGCAGCATGAAAGCCCTTCGTGTCCTCTGGAAACAGCTTGGGAGATAGGACTGAAAATGTGAGAAAGCAGGAGCTCCAGGACTGTTGTCTGATGGTCAGAAGAACAAGTCCTTCAGGCCCTGGATACTTTTTGTTTACACCTGCAATGATTGGTATTCAGAGAGGTGTTTGACATCTCCCTGACTTTAAGAATATGACTACTTTAGGGGATTAATACTGTATTCTGTTTTCCTGATAACCAGTGCTTGTTCCAGTGTTGTTAGTATAGTTTGCAATGCACAGGTGGTATTAGTATGAAAACCACCATCCAAACTGGCACTGGGGTGAGTCTGTGGGAGGCTTTATCTTCTAACAGCCTGCTACGGGAGCAGATGAGGAGCCTGTGTAACAGCAGCCCTGGTTCTGATTCTTTTGAGCAAAACATTTTTGCATCACTCTCTCCATTTGTGGCATAAATCACTGCTTCCCTGTAGAGAAGTAGAGATGGGCTAAAGTTTGCATTAGTATTAATAGTTTCAGCTTTGTTTTTCCTCTTTCTCACTGTTTCCTTTCTTTTTTCTTTTGCCTGTGTAGTTAACTATTAAACCTCTTGACAAAAAAGCAGAAGTCTTCAAGTTCTTTTCCTCTCAACTCAAAGTGAACAAATTGGTAAGTGTGCTGCTTTCCTTCTTTAAAACTGACCCTGGTAATACTACTGATATCTGGGTGAGAAATACTGTTTGTAAAACCTATGGAGAGGCCAGGGAGCATTGAGTTTCAGCATATGTTTTCCTGAGGATTGTTCTGTCTGGGAAGTCAGGGTGCGTACGTTTGTCCTCTCTGGGAAAGGGAGATGATGGGTGGAAAGCGAGATGTGAAAGAAGGCCCAAATCACAAAGGGAAATCCAGATGCTGCAAGGGGAGGATGTAGCATATGGAAAGGTGCAAAGCTGCTGCAGCATCTGCCTATCTGGCTGCTGTGGGTTGTTAATCCGTTACTGCCTCTCCTTGTCTGGGAGAAGCAACAAGGAAGGGACCTAATCAACTGCTTAATTGTGTCATCACTGATTGCTTCCTAACACAATCACAGGGGCTGGGTTACCTCTCAATAAGCTTGTGGAGGGGCCATCACAGGTGACCGTTCCCACACCTACATCTTGTGTACTCTTGGCCTAGATCTATTGCCTGTTCTTATTCAGGAAAATGGAACCAGAGGGGGATGGAGGACACAAGGAACCCCTCATCCTGTTATGAACTTTTCTAAACTATTATATATCTGGGTACTGAGCCTGCCCTGGGTGCTGCCCTTCTTGGAAGGGAAGCAACTGTCAGCACTTGTGCTAAAGTCAGAATTGTCAGCTTGTGTTCTGTGAGGCCAATGTGGGGCTCTTTGTCCCTCTGGCTGGGGCACAAGTACATCAAAATTGCATTTGCTTTGCTTTTCCTATCCAGATTTTGCAGTTGTGCATTGGAAACCATGACCTATTTATGAGAAGAAGAAAAGTGGACTCAATAGAGATCCAGCAAATGAAAGCACAAGCCAGGGAAGAAAAAGCTAGAAAAAAGGTAGATTCTTTCTGCTCCTCTATTGTTGAAAACACTGATTATTATTCCAGCTGGTGCCCTTGCTGTCCATGCATTGCATCAATATATGTGTGTGGGAGGTGAGAAAGTGCAGCAGGATTGAATGTGGGAACAGCTCTAGTGTGTATGCAGCATCTGAGGATGTAAGTGATGTTTGTGAAACTGAATAGGTGATCGCAAAGATTCGGGCTATGTAACAGATCGATCCAAGTGCTCTTCCCGCAGTCTGAAATAACCAGTATTACCTGTTAAAGAAGTTCAGTGCTGCGAAGTGCAAGCAGTTTCAGCATTGCATCTCTGTTGAATATCAGTCCACCAGCTAGAGAGCAGTCCGTTCTTTATTAGATTCATTTGCTGTGCTGCCTCAGGCCCAGATGAGATTCTGCTGCAAACCCACAAATGTGGTATTGCTCATTCTATTTCCAGATGGAGAATCAAAGGCTGGCCAGGGAGAAGCAGCTCCGAGAAGAAGCTGAGCGAGCCAAAGAAGAGCTGGAAAGGCGTCTTTTCCAGCTGGAGGATGAAGCCAGGCAGGCCAACGAGGCCCTGGTGAGTAGCACATTAGTCTGAATATTCTTGTGCTTGATGGGCTTTCTTGGTTTGGAAGCTTTTTTTTTCTGTATGGCTCCTGTAAGACACGAGGAATTATGGCTCAGACAAGGCTGGAGAGTTTCTGACCACTGGTGGAGAGGGCATGCTGGAATATCTGGGAAAACCCTGATCTGCCATAATCTCCATTTGCCGTGAGCCATTTGCTCCCTGTATTTGGTTCACAGTGCTTTCTTCAGGCAAAGAGGGAAGAAAGGAAGCAACCTTGGAGCTGAAATTGGGAGAAGGGGGCATGGTGCACTGGCAACGGAAGGGGCCAACTTTAATTTTTCGTAGATGTCTTTGTCCAACTCTAAGTCAATGTGTCTCCTTGCTTTGTAGAAGTGAGAGGCAGGAAGGAAGTTAGGCAATTCTGGAGCAGAGGATGAGCACCAGACCCTACAATTATGTTTACTATACTTTTTATTTTAAGGAATAATACTTTTATCACTTGATCTTTTGGGAAAAGATGTCCTGTTTCTGTCTGTCTGCAGGGGTGATTTTGTAGATGCTAGACAGGGTAACTAAGAAAAATTCTTTCTTCTTAGCTCCGATCCCAGGAAGCAGCAGAGTTGCTGGCTGAGAAG
The DNA here is from genome assembly GCA_013400755.1 of Pelecanoides urinatrix. Taxonomy (NCBI): domain Eukaryota; kingdom Metazoa; phylum Chordata; class Aves; order Procellariiformes; family Procellariidae; genus Pelecanoides; species Pelecanoides urinatrix. Next base: position 68,063 of record VZTQ01014365.1, read on the forward strand.
GCTCAGATTGCGGAAGAAGAGGCAAAATTGCTGGCCCAGAACGCTGCAGAAGCTGAGCAAGAGCGACAGAGGCTGGAGATCACAGCTCTGAAAACCAAGGAGGAGAAACGCCTCATGGAGCAAAAGATGCGGGAGGCAGAGCTGATAGCAGTGAAACTGGTGAAGGAGTCTGACCGGAGGTTAGATTTGCTTGAGTGGGGTTGTGTGGTCTCTACTGGGATGCCTGGGTGGAGGGAGTGCTGCTTTTCTCAGAGCTAAGCCTGGGAGGGAGGGATTGTTCCCGAAGCAGCACTTCAGAGTGACTAAGCCTTCTTGCATCTTGTTTGTTCTACCTGGTACCAGTGGTTGTGATGCAGGTCAAGAAGTTTACAGAAGATCAGATGCAAGGCTTTAGAGATGCTTAGTATTAAAGATCCAGAATGCAGAAGCATTTTCTATTTAGTGTTATCAAAAGAGCACTGGCTACCTAGCTATCTAAATTTACCGATCTGTGTACCCTGTGATTATAAGGCTGTTTTAATTCATTAGTACAAAGTGATAGTCTCTTATATCCCTTTTAAATCTTTGAGAAGTGTAAACCAGGTAAACTTGTGTGGAATATAAACCACTCTATAAGTGTTTGTGTGTTCCATAACACTGTGCTGCCTGAAATTGCAGAGCAGACCAGTGTTAACAGAGGATGTTTAACCTTGCTATTAAGGGCCTTCTGTTTATTTTAGGATACTGCCAAAAAGCTTGTCAAAATAAAGAGCAGATACATTGCACCTCTCCCCACCTCAGGGATCTCTGACAGCCTGGAGAATCTGTATCAGCAGGTCATAACTGAGCCCATGGAAATTAGGAGTAGGAAAAACATGTTAATTCAGCTAGTTTGTGCAGGATTGCCTTTGAAAGCATGTGTCATGCTGTGTCCAGTTAGTTCTCCATGTGACCATCCTACCACAAGTGTCTTTGGGTAAAGAAATCACTCACAGTAATGGATCTTGTTCCCTGGAAGCTAGTGAGGTGCATAGCTCTGAAATCCATGTGTTGCTTTATACTGGAAATCATCAACCATTCAACCATTCATGTCAGGATATTTGTCTTACAGAGCCAAGGAAGCAGAGCATTTGAAACAAGATCTGCATGAAGCCAGAGAGGCTGAACGGAAAGCGAAGCAGAAACTCTTAGACATAACCAGGCTTAATTATCCTGTAAGTTTCTGCTCTACTGGACACCACTTCATCTTTAGAGATAGCCAGATGTTGATCGCATTTTTATAGCCCCCATCAAGCTGAGTAGTGGAATGTCTGCATCCAGCTGGGGGACAAACACCTATAGGACCAACTGGTGCTTAAACACAGTGCAGCTAGCATGGAAGTTGTATTTGTTCAGGGCAGTGAGTGAGGGTGACAAGAAAGGCAAGACAAAAGTTAAAAACAGGACTGGTGTTGGGACTTAGGGAGCAGAGATTGTCTTGCCTGCATTCATGCCTACTACTGACCCTGTGCTGTCTCAGTCAGGCAATACTGAGCCAGCTGTGTTGTCCTGGCATGTGAATTGCCTGTGAGTGTCTTTAGGCAAAGCAGATGAAGCTGTCTTCAGCAAGAAGGTAGCACTAAGGCTGTGTGCCCCAACTCCCTCTTCTGCTCCAGTCTTGCCGAGAATGGATTTCCATTCTCTGCTGAAATATAGAACACTGCAGCCAGGATTCTTCTCTGCCCTTGGATCTGTGGGTTGTGGACTTCAGCAGTTCATCTGGGGCCACTCATGTAGAGGGGAAGGGCTGCAGGAGCATCTGTGTGTCTCAGAATCCATGAAATGGCTCAGCATGGCGTTCTTGCAGAAGCTGGGAAGATAAACCCAAAATCAAACAGTCAGATCTTACTGACAGTGCTTGTGTTGCCTCTTTCAGCACATGGTCAAGTACCCGCAATACTTGCCAACTGACACCAGAGATGCCAACTTTGACAAAGGATCCATAAAGCTGGATTTGAAGGACATTGACCTCAAGAGACTATCCTTTGAGATAGAGAAAGAGAGGTATCGGTATGCTTATGGTGTAAATAAATGGGAACATTAATCATGGAAAGTACAGAAAGGAGAAAAAAAAATCTCTGGGAATCACAGTTCATCCTTTTAACAACTCAGGATGGCCTTCTACTTGTACATACAGCTGGAGGCCCTTTACTGAGCTGCTGTGAGTTATGTCTGTATAAGACTAGTTATTTACACAGAGGAAGAGTGTTCTGGTGGCATCAAGCTATGACAAGTCCAGAACCCTTCTGTTGTGGAGAGCATTGTCAGGGGGTAGGTTAAGTACTTTGCCGGAGTAACAGCGTGTTAGAGGACAGAAGTTTCCCTCTAGTGTTGAAGTATGGTATTGCTTTGATCTAATCCATCGAGAGGCTTTTCCTCTCTTGGTCTGGAAGGAAATGCTTGGTAAAAAGTTAGTAAGTGTGTGAATGCTGAAGGGTGGAAGTGAACCCCCTTCTCACTGCGTCAGGGGAGTCAGGCTGACATGTGCCAGACTTCATTTTGCCTATCAAAATACCAAAATGAAACAATGAACTTCCTCTCTCCTCCTTCCACACACACCTGTTCTTGCACTATGTCATGCCAATAAGCTTTTTGTCAATGTGTGCACTACAGGCTAGACTACTTAGAAAAGAGCAGAAGATTTGAAGATCGACTGAAAGAGCTGAAGTCTGAAATTCATGCTTTGAAACTAGAAGAAAAACAGTCTGGGCTTTACTCTCATTGGAATGAAGTACTGGGATCTTTGGATCGCTCTTTAGGGAATGTATGTACCCTAAATACCTGCTGCTTTTTTCAGCATGAACCATAAGAGGATAGTGTGGGTGTGCCAAAGGTAGTTACTGTATTTCAGTTCAAGGCATGTGCTTTAGTACCCTTGATAGTAAAATATTAAAAGTGTAAACACAGACAAGGAAAATTCATGTCAAAACAAATCTAAAGCTTTTTCTGGGTGGGATACCAGTACCATAAGCAAAAAATAATCATCTTATTTCACAGATTATGAAATCACAGTAAGGGTTTAAGGTCTTGGAGCAAACTAAATTGTTGTAACTTAATAACACATTTACATGTGGTTCCTCATAGAACCATAGAATGGTTTAGGTTGGAAAAGATCTTTAAGATCATCAAGTCCAACCCTTAACCCAGCACTGCCAAGTGCACCACTAAACCATGTCCCTAAGCACTGCATCTACACATCTTTTAAATACCTCCAGGGTTGGTGACTCAGCCACTTCCCTGGGCAGCTTGTTCCAGTGCCTGACAACCCTTTTGGTGAATAAATTTGTCCTAATACCCAATCTAAACCTCCTCTGATGCAACTTGAGGCCACTTCCTCTTGTCCTATTGCTTGTTACTTGGGAGAAGAGACCAACTCCCACCTTGCTACAGCCTCTTTTCAGGCCGGTGTACAGAGGACCTGCCTCCCACAAACCCGTGCTGACTGGGCCTGATCACCTGGTTGTCCTGGATATGCTGCGTGATGGCACTCAGGATGATCTGGCATGTTCCATAACCTTCCCCTGCACCGAGGTCAGACTGACAGGCCTGTAGTTCCCCGATCCTCTTTCCGGCCCTTCTTGTAGATGGGCGTCACATTTGCTAACCTCATAGTTTGCATAATATTCTCATTCCCATGCTTTGTGGTTGCTAAAAGTCATAAAAGTCTTTGTGTATTTTTTAAGACAGTGAGGAACTGAATGCAGATTTTTGTCACATATTTCTTGTTATTTACATAAACAGTTCAGCCTGTTCCTGAACCAGTGCAAGAATAGGGCTGTCTGTCTTTCTGCGTTGTTCCACATGCATCAAAAACTGCTCCAAGTCAATGGTTTTAGAGAGAGAAGGGAGGCTTGGAAAAATTATAAGGGAAGATGGCCTTTGTTTTCTGACTATGCATCTGATGTTCTTTTTGGCTTAATGAGTGTTGATATAGAGAGGGCGTTAAATTTCCATGTGTTCTTTTCTTTTGAAGACCCCATCATGGATGAAAACTTTTGAAACTGGAGATTCATTGGATATAAATCTTCAAAGACCTTTCCCCACTTACTCGTTAAATACTACAAGCAGCTGGCCTTGTACCAACAAAATTCAACACACAGTGCCAGTGGAAAAGTCATCTTTCCAAGCAAATTCCTTGGTTGCCAACGGTGTGGGCACAGGAACCAGAAAACAGATTATAAAGGTAATCCAATTTGTAAGTAAATTCCCAAATGTTGACTAAATGTTTAGAGTTCAGAGAGGTAAAGAATGTCTAGCTTTAGGGACCTGTTTTGTCCAGCTCTGTCACAGCCTCTCAAATGACAACTCAATGCATGGCTGTTGCGTGAGTTTGGAGACCCTGCACTGGTGCACCATTTGGGACTGCTTATAACTTGAGGCCACCTGTTTTTTCTCACTTATGATCTAAGCTGGAATGCAAAGCTGTAAGCCTTGGTAAATGAAACAGAGATGCCCGTATGCAGTAGGAGGATCTGTGTAAATTTTATTTGTATCAGCCAGGCTTGGAAATGAGAATGCGCTGCCAGGTATTGAGAGCTTAAAACATACTGTGCCTGTCTTCTGGTTTTAAGGGGCAGGGAGTAAGATACCAATAAGTGCCTAGACTTCCAGCAGTTCAGTTCTCTTCCAATGTGTTCCCTGTCAAAGAGTCCTAAAGAGCTAATGAGCTGGGTCTTACGAAAAAACAACCTGCTTTTAAATTTCACTAGAATGGAGAATCTAGTATGCATTCAAGAAGAACTGTAAGGGCATGCGGTCTTGAACAGTAGGAAGGAAATCAGCTTTCTCTAGGCAATGCTAATGGTGCAAGGCATTGGGAATAAAGAAAGCTTGATGTATTTGCTGCTGTATTTTATGAACAAAACTGGGGTTTTTTAGGTTTAGGCTCTAATATATAACATTCAAGACCTGAATCTTAAGGGTTGTGTGCTTAGAACTAAAAGGAACACAACTGAGTGTAGCAACAGATGAGGAGGCAGCTCTTTCTAATGCAAGTAAGAGAAGCAACTCTTAAGACTAACCTAATCCAAATAGCAGGGGTGAGGCAAATATGCTTGTTTTAAGAAGGAAGAAAAAGCTATTGCAGAGCATTTTGCAAAAGGCTACAGAGTTGGAGGTAAAGGAAGAACTGGATCAAAGGGAGTTACTTTGCTTTAAGTAGGAGTTCAGGGCGGAACTAATTTTTCCTATTTGATTTGCCTGTAGGTTCAGCAGCATGACTCGGATGTGATCTACATTTGAAGCCTCTCATTTCCTTACCAGACTGGTAGAACCTGGTGGCCATTTTTTTGGCTGCTGCAAAATGCACCTATAGAAGGATGCTTGCGCAGCTCTGCCTGCTGACAGACATCGGCATAAGAGACACGGTACTATAGTTAGTGGTGCCATTAAGCTTCCCAGTAGATAATATAAGCTGGGAGCACTAAAACTGCCAGTGTAAAATGGCTAGTGTCTTTGGGTACAATGGTAAACATAAAAACACAGGGGAGTGTTGTTTACTACTTACGCACTTTTGAAGAAACACTTTATACTGTGTGAAACCTTCCTCTCCTGCGTGTTTTTACACACTGACTTATCAGTATGGTACTCTACTTCTGTAGAAAGGATGCTAGGCAGCAGGTGTCCAGGAGATGTTTGGAATGGGAAAAAAATGTATGTGAGCATGGTGTTTACCTACACAATAGACTAATTATGTTTTTGGTTCAGTCCATGGGACATAACTCCCACAGAGCTGCTCAACATTTTAGTGTTTGCCTGCCAAATATTTTCCTTTTCCTCCCCAAACATTTCTTGGTTGGCTTAATTGATTTGCATTTCTCTGTGAGAAATCTCAGCTTTTAATTCCAGATGTAGAAATGGACATCTTCAAATACCTCTCGTTCCTGGGGGAATCCTTTGTTTGGAATGCAAAGCTTTTGTTCTCTTTACAGCTTCTCACTAGATCAAGCACTTTTTGTTGCTTTTGCTGCTCCAGCAAACTTTGCATACATTAACTTGTTTCCCAGTTCTGTGTAACACAGCTTCCAAATTAGACAAAGACAAAAGATGCTGTTGGTGTCTGCTAAAGTTGGACTTGTTTCTGATGGAGAGGTCCTTGCAGCAAAATGTCTGCCTCATTAGTAAAACCTACTTGCGTTTTCTGGTTTTGTGTGTGTTTAAGTGTCTGTTTCACTGTAAATCTTCAGTCTGAGGACTTCTGGGGAAGCAGACAATATGCAGCTGTAGCTAAAGTGGTAGCACAGTTGAGCATGTGACATGTGATGTAAAAATGAATGTTAATGTTGTTAAATACCTTGTTCTAAAAGCTAAGATTAAAAAAAATACATTCAATAAAAAGCTTCAATTTCCACTTGCTAGTAACAGCCTTGAACTGAATGTAGTGTCAATATTACAACAAGATTAACAAGGCAAGTTCTAAGAACCAACACACAAATTTTTTCTGTATACATCTGCAGCAGACAGAGCACAGTGGGGGATAGCATCTGTAGCCAGCTCTGTTCTTGGACTTTTACCAGATATGACAGTTACATGGCAAGATGCACCTAAGAGTGATCTGCAGTGGTGTCCTGTTGTCTGTTTTCTCAGCCGTGAGAGTAGTTGCTGCCTTTGGTTGGCAGTGGAGGGTGGGATGTGTTAATTCGCTTCACAGATCTGTCTGATGTGAGATGTGTGCAGACTATTGGCTATTACATGCATAATTTCTGATCTGGGAAAAGCCTTTGTGGGATGGAGGAGCTGTCAGAGGTGTCAGACTGAAGAGGCAGATGCTGTCAAGGTCCCAAGGTTGGGTAGGTGGCATCGGCCAGAACTTGGACAGTGGTGAGATAGGAAATGGTCATAGAGGAAAACGGTACAAAACAACTCCAAACATGGTATTCTCTGATTTGAGGGTGGGGAGGAGTGCTGGGATTTCCCTGCTTCTTTTCCTGTTTCCTCTTTTTTTTTTTTGTCTTGCCACAGATAACTAAGCTTGTACCCTCATTCTGCCACATGTGCTGGGGCTTCCTTTTGCTGTCGTATCTGAGCTGCATTATGGTATAGGGCATAGAGGAAGAGACTGCTCCACATAATTGATTGATTTCTTTGGACTTGGTCCTGTATATCACAATGAAGAAAAGGACAGGGTCACACTGCTGCCAGCTTAAAAATGAAGCCTATCTGCACAAGCTGTTCTCAGCCTGCTGGCTCACAGGTATTCTTGCTGTGCATTGCTCATATGCAGGAACATGGTTCTGCACACTTGTATTGGCATTTGAAAGATTAGATAGGGCAAGAGGAGCTGGGATCTGCTGGAGAAATGCTTGCACAAGCACAGATGAAGTCAGATGTACTGGCTGTTGCTGAGAGGGAACTGCAAAGAGAAGTGCCACCGGGGCATTAGTTTGCTTAAAACCTAAATAAATATTTGTAGCAATTAAATGTTGTATGTTGGTGCTTCTGATGCTCACTTGCAGTACTGACCACTTCTTAAAACAGGCAGCTACAGGTGTGTTGAGGAGGATGCGAGATTGTCTTTCAGTTGAGGAAAGTATGAGAAGCGTGAGAGAACACAGAGCACAAGTCCTGTGGGGAGCGACTGAGGGAACTGGGGTTGTTTAGCCTGGAGAAAAGGAGGCTCAGGGGAGACCTCATTGCTCTGTACACCGGCCTGAAAAGAGGCTGTAGCGAGGTGGGGGTCGGTCTCTTCTCCCAAGTAACAAGCAATAGGACAAGAGGAATTGGCCTCAAGTTGTGCCAGGAGAGGCTTAGATTAGGTATTAGGACAAATTTCTTCACCAAAAGGGTTGTCAGGCACTGGAACAGGCTGCCCAGGGCAGTGGTTGAGTCACCAACCCTGGATGTATTTAAAAGACATGTAGATGAGGTGCTTAGGGACATGGTTTAGTGGTGGACTTGGCAGTGCTGGGTTAACAGTTGGACTTGATGATCTTTTCCAACCTAAACCATTCTATGATTCTGTATCTTGTTCTAATCAGTAATTGCAATATTTGTCACCCCAAAGAATGAGGTATTTATCTGATGATGCTGTCAGCATCTTTGAACATTCCAGGCCCAACATACAGCTGACTGGTGAAGACCTGTGGCTCTGCAGGCAGCAATCAGCAGATGGTGCTGCAAAGCTGCTCTGCTGCACAGCTTAGATGTGCTGTACAACAGCTCAGAAAGATCTGGCTGGGAAACCCTGCATTGCTCCTTGGGAATCTCTGCCAATTTGTATGTTCGCACACTAGCCTGAACTTGCTCGTATTCTCTTCCTGGAGTTTAACCTGACATAATTTTTGATGCGGATTCAAAATGTGCAAGCACTATACTCTGAGAAGTCGTTATTGCACAAATGGCTTAGTCCCATGGGTATGAGTTAGCTCCCCATATTACAAAAAAATAGTTCTGACACATCATTGTCATCACCAGACTGTGAAAATGGCCTTCTGAGTGGATTTCATCCATGACTGCCAGAAGCATGTGGGACCCCACAGGTCCGGTGCTATGTGATATTTTCATTAATGCTATTTGAAACAAGCATAGGCCTGTTAAATTTGCAGAGCGTGGGAAGAATTGTGGTGTGTAGCCTAAAGAGCGTGGGAGAGGCCTGAGAATGGTCTACAAGGATCACTGGAAGGAGGAAAGAACAAATTCATCCTATGTTTTCATGCTGGATAAGCCACAATGTTCTGGTCTCAAACTACAGAAAAAAATGGAAGAAAAAACATCGCAGTAGTGCTGGTATATCACCTGGAGAGCGAGGAAGTCTGTTCCTGGAATGACACAGTGAGTGATCTTCTGTGTGGAAGTTGATGACTCTCACCAGCCCTATTTTCTGTGTTTCTCTGAAAAACCACTTGCTCTAACCCCAAGGGGCTCTCCCTGCCCTCATAAAAACCTTAGATGGGAAACTGTATTCTTGCTCAGCAGGGTGCTCCTGATCAGAGCTGTGGGAGTGAGCAAATGCTGTTTTGCCCTTAGAGGCAGTGTGTCCTCTCTAGGGACCTGTCTCTTTTAAAGACCAGCCAGTTCATATTCACCTAGTCTGGATCCAGGGTTAACCTGGCCCTGGAAGGTGGGCACCACAGTGCACGTGGCTGACCCCCGAGTCACCTGCTCTTCACGTTTTCCTCCCTGCCCTGCTGCTTTCAGGAGTCCAGTCACCGGCAGCATGATGAGTTCACATCCTGCCTTCACAGACTGCTGTTGCAGAGTTACACACAAGCAAGTTTCTTCCTCTTCTTCCTTGCAAACGGGCTGTCATCCCTGCATCTCACTGTGTCGCTACCTCGCTTCTCTCTAGCCTCGTGCGCTCTGAGCCAGCAAGGTCTATTGTAGTCACTTGTGCCCAAGGTCTTTGTTCTCTGTTGCTGGAGGCAGCTGCCAACTTCTGGTGTCCTTCCCAGAGCATCCCTGGCACTTGGGCTCAAACCTCAGGAGTGTGTGTGGGGCACTAGGCCAGCACCCTTAATTTGCCATTGTCACGTGTGCTCCCAGCCTGCTGCTCTGGGTGATGGGGAGTATGGTGGGGACACGGTCCTGGCATGGGGACAGCTGTGATGAGTCCTTGGTGGCAAAAATCACAGGTCAAACTGTTTTCACACACCTCTCTGGGCAAAAGACAGGCCCAGAGGCAAGACTCAGCTATGTGTTGTTATTTCTGGTTCTCTGCACTCTTTGGACTCCATTCCCTCTCCCTGCGAGGCATTTTCAGGGGTGGCAGGGTCAGCTTTATGGAGGGGCTCTGGGCACACAGGGGAGCCCACCCCTGGGACTGCACTGAGGCATTTACACTGGGGTAGAAAGTAATTTTCACACCAAAGAGCACTTTGAATCAGGAGCCATACCTCTCCTGGGAGGAGGCGGCTTTGTCATGCTGAATTACACCCAGCAGGGTCAGGGCATGGAGTCTGCAGGAAGGAGCCCTCTCTTAAAAGGATAGTAAAGGGCTAATGGTGGCCATTACTCCAGGCTTGGTCCTAAAATCAAAGCCAAGATGTGACAGCTTGTTACCTGCTGGGCCATAAACCTCTCTGCTCTCACTGGGGAATTCACAGAAGGAAAAATCAATCCCCTTTTGGCTGAAAAGTGGAGAGACTGTCCAAAGAGAGCTTTGTGGCTGGGCCATGGGAGTGAGGGATGCTGTGGATGCTGGGGTTCACAGGCTGGGGGGGATAGAAGTGAGAGACCTGGCAGGACCATTAAATAACCCTGCCTTCAGTGTGAGCCTACAGCGTGATTCAGTCCTACGTCCTGTGGTTGAAAGGAGCAAGAGGAAAGGGACACAAGCTGACCCCAGAAATAGTCTTGTGCCAGTAAATTTGAAAGGGAGATTCCAGAGAAAGAGGAACTCGATAAAAAAAGCCTGAAAATTTAAAATAATGTTATAAAAATCTTTTGACTCAGCAGAGAGACAGCCCAGGAAGCTCTGAGGGTCTTGGAGGTGATCAAAGCCAAGTTAGGGAGGAAACCAAAAAGAGAGAAATAGAAACCCCTGATCATCCCGGAGGAGATTTGATGTACTTAGGTACTGCAGTGAAGGCAACCGTGTTCCTGGGGATGTGGCAGCAAGAACAGTGAGCTGGGATGGGTAAATACAGGGAATGTGAGGAGTAAAAGGTTGCAACTGCAAAACTAAATTCACTCCGGGGGAGCAGAAGCGGCAAGTAGTCAGCCTAGGAGATGGGGGTGTCTGCACGAGGAGAGACTCTGCCTCAGCCCTGCTCCTTCAGGGAAAGAGGAGCTGTTGGAGATGGGAGCGTCCAGAAAGGATGCTCTGGAGGAAATTTGTAAGAAGTGCTATTATTCAGTGATTCCGGACTGAATGGTTGAGCTGAGCGGGCATGAGAAACTTACTGCTTTCATGTGGAAATCTCATTTCCCATTTATTTGTATTCCCAGCCAGTGTCCGGCCATATGTCTCTACACTGGCAGTGTCCACTACAGCTCTTTCCCACCCCTGGTGTTGACTCTGATGCATTTACACGGATCAGTCCCTCATTTTCCTAACCCCTCAATCCAAGCTCTTTACATTTGACTCTTCATGTCATATAACACCCGGGTCTTGTCACAGTCTTGTGATTTGTAGCACGGGTCTTTCCCTGCCCCAGACATTTCCAGCTGACAGCCTCCCAAACTGGAATAGCTGCTACTGTTATCCCTTGTCCCCCACAGCATGATCGTACAGTCTGTGCTGCTGAATCAAATCCCTTCTCCATTACTCCAGTCCTCAAGGTCATCATAATCTTTCTGTGTGATATTCTGGCCTCTTCCAGATTGATGATAGCATCTCGTTTTGCCTCATCAGCAAATTTCCTTTGCATTCTCCTGCTTTTTGTGCCAAGATCATTAATGCAAATGTTAAGTAGAATAACTTTTGAGGCAGAAACTGAAGGAACTGCACTGGTAAACCCCCTTCAGTCTACCACATCCCCTTTCAGCTGAAGCAATTACTGTGCCCCTTTCAGGCTGCTCTTTACCCACTTTACATTTCATATGCCAGTCACATCTTCTCTGGCTTAGCTAATAATTTACTATGTGGCACCATTTCAAATGTCTTACTGAAGCCCAGACGAGTGAGATCTACTGCATTTCCTTTGTCGCAAATATCTGTGAACTTATAAAGGGAAGCTATTAGGTTAGTGTCGGTGTGTCAGGACCAATACTGCGTGATGCACTGCGAACATGTTGTATCTTGTGCGATGCCTGAGGATCTGGAGAGGGGAGTTGAGTGGGAGGCATATGTCTGCAAAATACAAGATTATTTACATTAATCAGGGTTGGAGAAGACTGGAATTTAACGGAGCAACTTGATGGAGCAACATGCTAGCAGGTGACATTCACTCGGGAGTCATTTGAAATAATAATTTCTGTTTCTAAGGTCAAATGAACTACAGCTACGTGGGGAAGAAAAAGGCCTGTGGTAACGTTCTTGAGTTTATGGCCAGCTTTTAAAGATATTTGGGTCCTGAGTATTTGGCCCATGTGACTTAGAAGTCTCTGTTCCATTCCTCTTTAATGACATTCAAGTCCCCTAAATGCCATTTTCTTTAGAAAATGAGACTTAACATCTCCTTATTTTCTAGAGTTGATCTTTGGTGCTGCAAGTCCAAGGATTAAGCAGAACATTAGAGTGCATGAAGGATGGTACACAAACTCATTCTCCAAATGCCATAATATTGTAGAAACCAGCAGGATGATCTCCGAATGCCACATTCAGCTCTGATCGTTTTGACTCAGAGATGGATAGAGCCGACACAGAAGACTTTGAGCCAGGTGATGAAAGCACTTAGCGACTTAGAGATGAAAGATTGAAAAGAGTGGGGCAAATAGATGAAGGGAGCTTAAAAATAAGCATTCAATATTGATTATTTACCCTTTCATGCAGAAGAAGAAAGGGACATCTATGTGGGTAAAACCATTTAAAGAGAGATACCGTGCACTAGAGAAAAATATTTTGACACAAGGCATAATTAACATGTGAAACTCTCTACCAGAAGGTCTCATCAAGGGCAAAAAGTGGAGAAGAAAGACAGAAGCAATTGCTATGAGATAACCCCAGCTATGTAAGTTTAGATAATTTTTTATTTTTAGCCTGTTTTCATGGAAATGGGGCTTATGCAATCTGCCGTCTGGGTGCAGGAGGTAATGATAGTTGGTGTCTGCAATCCCCAAACTGAAATCACTTCTTGCAGTCAGACAACTTCTTTTTAAAGTCCCAGCGACATATTCATGTGGGCAGGCGCAGATCTCTGCAGAGGCAGTAGCTGAGAGCCACTGGCTCTGCCAAATTGCACAGAAGAGCTGTAGCTCAGTACATCTGGGAGACGGGAGTCCCTGTGCCCTTGCAAAACCAAACCCAGCCCTGGTGCGAATTAGCTCCAGGGTTTTCCTGCACTTGAGCACAGGGATGGGGACAGGGCTGCAGGCGCAAGTCATGAGGCACAGGAGACAAATAGCAGGGTGGGGGTAAGCACTGTGTGAGAGCAGAGGGGGAGGCTGTGGGTGCTGTTTGGGGGAGCGGGGCAGAGCGAAGCTGGGTTTACGGTGTGGCAAGAAGGGGCCAGTGGGCTGGCGAGTGAGCTTCTAACCTGGGTGTTTCCCTGTGCCTTGTGCGCTGAATCCCGCTACGTGCAGAGGGATGTGTTCACATTTAGGTGAAGCAGGGTACGCTGCTGCCTCGTGTGAATGCTTGCTCCCTCACGCAGCATTTCTCTTCCCTGGTTTTGTTTAAAGAAATGGATCTGCTTGCCTTAAGGAGCAAGGGGTACTTGAGGCTGGAGGCTTGGAGTCAATATGGGGAGTCTGGGAGAGGGTGAGAGAAGCTGAGGCTGCAGCCATCTCTGGGTGAAATATATCCCCTGGGCTGGTCTCTCAGCTCTCAGACCCAGAGCTGAGGGTAACCAGCTCAGAGTGTCCCTGTGGTTTGGTAGAGCTGTGCTGGGTGGCTGGAGGGTGTCGGGTGCCTGCAGGGTCAAATTGCCCTTCTTTTGTTGGACCTTACTAAGCCCCTTGTGTTTTTCTGTAATGCATGCACACACGGGTGTGCTGCAACCTCCTGCCTGGGCAGACATGGTTTTTGCTCTTGCCACTCTCTTTCCTTTCAGTCGAGTGTAGAAGTCACTTAAGCTGGGGGGAGAAGAGGACCCAGGACCGTAGAAGAATCCCTGTCCTGGGTTGTGGGTCTCTGTGCAGGGCATAGCACAGGGTCCTCTGAGGGGGAAGGGACATTCAGGAATTTGAATGAAAAGGGTATCAGTGGGCACTGGTTTAGGAATTCCACTTTGAATGCTGAGTTACTCTCGTAAAACAATACATGCAAGAGTCAGTGACAGCTCACTGCAGGGTGAGACTGATGGCTGATCTGTGTTTTCCTTGTAACCTCTACCCATGGGACCACTTTGCATAATTTTTATCAATGATGAGTGTCACTTCCCAGGCAGACGTTGCATAATGCCATGTGGTTTTCTCTACACTTGCACGGGATTGTGGTGTTAGCAGTTTCTTTAATTTCTTTCTGCCTGTGGTTTCCTTCTGTCTTGCAGTGGCGCACAGTGAAGGCAGAAGGGCTGCTGTGATCCCTTTAGTGCTGTGAAGCGCGGGGCCCCGCGTGTCTGGCTGCCTCTCCTGAAGGAGGTGCCGGGAGCATCCCTCTGCCCCGACTCAGGGTCAGAAGTACAGCCTGCTTCTGCCAGCTAGCAGGGATTTGTCCTCCGGGTAAACTCCCTGCAGAGCTGGGGAGGCTTTCCTAGAGTCGGCTGCGGATGCAGGCAGTCGTGTCTCAGCTTTCCTTAGCAGGTTTGGGGACCAGAAGCGATGCTGTCCTCTTCCAGTGACCGATGTCATCCCTCACCCACTCTTCTAGTCTACATGGGTCCCATGACATTGTCTGGCTGCCCTGTCTGGACACAGGACTTTCTTGCTGCTCTTTTCTCGCTCTTCTCCTATCACTTCTTGAAATGCAAGGCCCTGAGGGGCCAGTTCCTCCCCAGCAGCAATCACCCCAGGACTGAGCACATTGGGGATCTGCTCTGACCGCACGCTGTCCCCGCTCTTTCTGGCTGCTCTCTCAGTGCATCTCTTCACGTGTTGCCATGCCTCGCTTCTCCCCCTCTGCCTTGCTGGCCCTCAGGTCAGTGATGGTGGTCCCTCTGATCTTTTAACTGTGCTCACAGCCCCTGGGGATAATGTGCTTTTTAGACTTTAATTCCCTCGTTTTCTTAAGGAGATGCATGGAGACGCATGCAAGGCAGTGCCAAAAGCATCTGATAATGCAAGACGAGTGTCACATTTGCTTATCTATCACTGGTGTTCTGGTACCTCTCCCACTCCATGTGAGTTTGTCCTGCTAATCAGCAGCAATTCAGAGCTGGCCACAGCCTGGCTCAGGAGGAAGTTAGGGGAATCTCTGGGGCCTTTTTGTTTGACTACACCTGCCTTATCTACCTCTTCCTTACTTATTTATTCTCTTTTCCCTTTTCTCACCTATGTGCACTGAATTTTGATTGTGTTGAGTACTTGACCATAACCTCTTGTCTTGTTTATGCAAAGAGAAGCCAAAAAGAGGTGGCATCTTTGGCTAATTGCTTCCCTTCCTAACTAATGGACTTTTACTTTCTTTTGGTTTTCAAATTTATGTTTGTAAAGCTGGGTTTTCTGGTCTCTTGTGTTTCCTCCTCTCCCCCCTCCCACCCTTGAATTTCTCTTGTGTTTCTCTGCCGGATTAGAAAGTTATCTGCTTACAGAGGTCTTCCATGGCAGGAGAAATAAAACCATAAGTCATTTCTTCACTCTCCCTTTACATCAGTTCCTTATATTTAATTCCTTAAACACATTTAAACACAAACTATCTACTTTGGCTGAGCTGCAATTTTGTGCAATTCTTTGAAATATCCTCGATTCCAGTTAGAATGGAAAGTATTTAATCAGCATCCAGTACAAAGTCCCATCCGGCTGTCATCTAAATGGAGAAGTGAAAACTTGGCCAACCACTTCTGCAGCAAAGAGGAAATATTTTTGCCATTTCCATCAGAAATAATCTTTGCAATTGTGAGATTTTCTGTGGTTCCTACCGGATGACAAACTTTCCTCTGGTGACTGCTAAAGCCAATGCCCACAGATCGTCACACTTCTACTTGTCATTGCGATGATCTCAGTTTCTATGCTGGGGGTGGGATATTCCTTACCACCATCCTGGCACCAGTCCTCTGAGGAATTGAGCCTTTTCCTTCTGCTTTTGGGTATCCAGTTACTACTGCTTCCTCCAAGCCCTTCTGAAATGTCCCAGATGAAGACCCTGGTCACCATTAATGACAAAAGATTTATTCATTTGTAGCCCCAGGCACAGAGCGGCTTAAACAGAAACAGCTGAAACATAGGCAGTGGGAGAAGGAAGCCAGAGAGGTTGTTTCTGCTCATACCACCGGCCTGAGGCCAGATCAGCGCTGCCAGCTCCTCCTGAAGGTCTCCAGTGAGGTGATGTACACCTGTTCTCACCTCTGTCCCATCTTTTCCAAAACAAACAATCACGACCTTTTCTCCTAGTCCTACACCTCCTCTCAACCAAGCGCTAGCTTGGGGGGATGCATCCATCAGACTGGGACCTCTTGGCAGGGGGAGGTTTTCAGGGCAAAAGGCCATTGCAGCCACCGTGAGGTTTATCCCTGCGCGTGGACGGGGAACATCGCCCCTGCCACGCGGCGGGGATGGGAGGACGGGCACGGCCATTGCTCAGTGTCTCGGCGAGTTAGACTTTTCCCTTGAATCAGAGCGGCAGGAATTAGTCATGCCCAAGCAAGGGTCAGGAGGTAGGCGGTGGGAGCCCGGGGGTTTGCGTGGTAGCTGGGAGCCGGGCAGCAAACCTCTTGTGGTACCACAGGGCAGCATCAGGGCAAGGCTGGAAAAAGGAAAAAAAGGAGGAAGTAGCAAGTTTGGCAGCTCTTTCCTTCTGGGTGTGTGCTGGCGGGGGGCGTTTGGGAATTACCCTTTGGGATTGCAAACGTTGCCCCTTCTCAGTCATGCTACGAGCTCTTTGAGGTTTCATCTGCAAGGCTGCAATGAGCTGATCTCAGTGGGCACTAGCACACTCCTCTCTTCCTTCCAGCTCCTACTCTTAATGCCCTATCTCCTGACATGGATGTATTTGCTTTTGGGGGGCTAAGCCAGTAGAGAGAGCTTAAATTGGATGAAATTATCCTGCCTGAGAAGAAGTGGGCAAGCAGTAATTGTGACAACTTGACTGGCAAGAGGCTGCAGACTGCAGCCAAAACTAAAATCCTTAGAGAGGTGTAAATCCTCTGTTTACCCTGGGGAGAGGGAGGGTGGCAGGCTGGGCTGCAGCCTGAGCCCACTGCTCCCGCCCTGGAGCAGGGCAAGAGAGTCCAGTCCATCCAGGCCATCCAGTCCTCCATGTCTCTGCAACCTTTCCAGCATGAGAATACTGCTTTCGACCATATTACCAGCAAAAATGGACAAATGTGAGACCCCTCAGTGACTTCTAGCTCAACACAACGTCATTCCTACATGATCTTTCCTTTCCTACATGTCCACCAAGAGTCAGCGCTATCAGTGGAGATGAATGTACATGCAATGCATTATTAGGGAGCTGACTCTGTATCCCTGCGGTGAGCGGTGGAGCAGGGTGAGAAGTAGCATTTGTGGCAAAACTGGGGATAAGTTGGGATCTGACGCCTGGCAGTGGTTTTCTGCCAGCGGTGTGGCAGTCGCTGGGGTTGTCCATGCCACGGCACCTGAGCTGGGCTGGCCTGTCCGTCCGCAGAGCAGCTCCGCAGCCCCCGACACAGTGACACTGCTGGGGCTGTTGCAGGCAAATCCCTGCCTGGAGCTTGCTGCTGTTGCTTCACGGCTGCTTGGGATTGCCATGGGGGCTCCGGCCATGGAGCTTCGTGCCCCAACCTGCCTCACAGCCAGTGGGGTCCTTGCAGCAGCGGCAGGGTCGGTGTTGGGGGGGTTTGGGCTCCAGCCGGTCCCTGCTGGGCACCCAAATGGAATCTGAAAGTCGCAGCCCTGTGGCCAGTGCTTCCCCTTCTGCGGTTTCCTTCCCTTCTCCAGCTCAGCAAAACTGGACGATCCTGACATAATTTCCCCGGTATGATGCATTCATTTTCTTTCCCTGAAACCCTGCGCCCGCCCAGCGACCGGGGATAAAAGGAGAGTATCGCCACAGGGACCGAGCATCGTGCAGAGGAGAGCCCTGCAGGCCCCCCAGCTCCAGCCCCGCTCGTGGATCCCTCAGCCCTTGCAGCACCATGAAGGTCTCCGCAGCTGCCCTGGTCGCTCTCCTCCTCGTGGCCACCTGCTCCCCGGCCGAGGCCCATCTCGGTGAGTCTGGCGTCGCTGCGTCCTCCCCGGGGCTGGGTGTGCCATCGCTCCACGGGAGCTGCTGGGGCAGCTGGAGAGCCCCATCCCCATCAGCAGGGACCCTCATGGCTATGGGGAAGGTTGGGAGCAGACCACCGCTGATGCTGGGACTCAGGCTTGGGGCCAAGGGTCCCCTGGGCGGGTCACTGCCAGGGAATATGACACAAGGATGGGGATGGGAGATGGCAAATCCCTGGGAAGTCCCAAGCGCCGGTGGGGCCAGAGCCTGTGCTGTAGCCTGGGGTCTCACCAGGACTGTCTGTCTGTCTGCCCTCACAGACGGCGTCCCCACCGCCTGCTGCTTCAGCTACCAGCAACGCCCCGTCCCGCGGGGCCTCATCGCCTCTGCCTACATCACCAGCAGCAGCTGCACCCAGCCGGGAGTGATGTGAGTACCCACTGCTGCGGGGGGCTCGGGGTGCGATGGCCAGGGCAGTGCCCTGAGGGGGGCTGGGGACACAGCCGGGGACACCCAGGGCGCTGCTGACGGGATGCAGCACCGGCACCCCGCTGCCCTGGCCAAGCACTCCAACGCGGGTTTTCTCCTGGCAGCCTGGTCACCAAGAAGAAGAAGGAGCTGTGTGTGGACCCCCAGGCGCCCTGGGTGCAGGCGCATCTGAAGCACCTCCAGACCCTCAAGAACTGACCCTTCCCCGCTGCCACCCCTGATGCCCCCAGTGCTACCCCCAGCGGGCTTGGCTTCCAGCCCCAGGCACGCAGGAGAGTACTTGAACTGCAGCCTTCTTCAACGGGAAAAATGATTCTATTTAACTTATTTAAGTTAAACTAAGTATTTTTTGCTAAGAAATGGGAAAATTAAAAAAAAATTAAATTATTTTGCTTTAAATTATTATTTTGATATAGTTTAAATTACATCAATGTGCCTGTTAATGAAGTTGTGATGCCTAAAGAAAGTGTTTGTGCTCTTGAGCCCTTTGGGGGGTGTCTCTGAAGTCCCTGCTGGAGCCCTGACACGGGGGAAGGGACCCACGGGGACCCCCTTGCCCTCCCCACGCCCTGGGTTCACGGCTCCCCCCTGGGCAGGGCGGCCTCAGCCCCACAGCAGCTCCCGCGGTGCTTCCCCATCCCCAGTCCGGGTTCAGCTCTGGTGCCACCCAGCACGTCCCCACGGGGTGACACCAGCATCTCACCTGGGGCTGCCAGTGCCGGCTCTTATTTGGGAACCGCCCGGCAGCACCCACGGTGCCAACAGGAGGGTCGGGGCCACCGCGGAGGCTCTTGCCCTGCACTGCTCAGGCACATCAGCAAACCCATGAGTGAAGTTCCAGCTTTTATTACTGGGGATCTGCAGGTTTCTGGGACAGGGGCTGGGAGGGCAGCTGGGTGTCAGGGTGTCCTGCGAGGATCCTGGCCTCTTCTTCCTCAGCCGAAGTGCCAGGAGCTGGGGCACCATGCGAGGGGTCCCTGCTCTGGGGGAGCTGGAGTCTGGGCCGGCTGCAACAGCGGGCACTGCAAGGGGCAGGGAGATGATGAGCACAACAAGCCCATGCCACACTCTCTCCCTCCCCAGATCACAGCCCTGCGCCTGTCCCCACGTCCCAGATGCAGGGAAGGAGATGACAAGGTGTGGGGACGTTTGTGACCCAGCTCCGCACATGCGGGACCGCGTTTGTAACCGTAGATGCGTGCGGTGCCGTGTCACAAACACCCCCACAATCGCCCCCCACTCAGTGGCGTGTTTGCCATGGACACTGGAGGATCAGGACGGTCTTTGACTGCACCGAGGTCCCCATGCCCAGCCATCTCTGCAGCCACTTGTGGGTGATAGAGCTGAGGTAGCGGCACCGTGCGATGTCGCAGTCCCCCCCTGCCCAGAGTCCCGCAGAGCTGCCGGAGGAGCAGGCAGGACCCTCCTCTGGGCCTCCGCCACACAAAAGGCAGCGTCAGGTCCTCGAGGAGGAAGGTGAATGCAGAGCATCCCCCCGGGCACTGACCAGAGGGGATTTTGGCCAGTGCCCAGCTGTGCAAGCAGAGGCCCCCGCACCATGGGAAGGTGCTGCGGCCTCTCCCCAATCCCGCTCCCGCCGTTCCCCCCACCGGCACCCAGGCGCGGTGCTGGGGGTGACGGTGCCGCTGTCCTCCAGCAGTGTGTGGGCTGTGCCGGCGGGAAGACTGTGACCCTGATGTTGTTGGGCAGCTGTGCCGAGAGGATGGGCTGTGCATCCATGAAAATTGCCTGGTGAGTCCCCGGGGCTCGACACCCCCCAGTCCCTGCCACCCCCCTGTCCCCAGCCCCGCACCGCCGGCAGCCCCTGGCACGTGCCCTCTTTGCCCCTCTTGCAGTACCACGCCAGCGGGCTGAGCCAAAGAGGGGCCGACAAAGAGGGCTTCTATGGCTTCCTCTTCCCCGACATCCGGGAAGAGCTGAACCGGGTGGCACAGAAGGTGAGGCCGGGGGGCACGTGTCCCCACCGTGGTCCCCATGCCCCGTGTCCGGCGCTGCACAGGCCAGCAGCCCCCAGGGATGCTCTGGCAGCAAACAACCCCCCAGATCCTCCTTCCCCCAAAAAGGCCCATTTCTGAGGAAATGGGGGATTTGGAGAGGATCAGTAGCTTTATCTGTGGCCCGGTGTCACCAGCCAGGCAGCCCACTGAAACGTGACGGGGCTGTGCTGGGTGAGGGCGAACCGGGTCCCTGGGGACGTGTGGCCTGACACCGTCCATCTCCGTGCTGTCCCCAGAAGTGCTGCATCTGCCGGCTGTGGGGTGCCTCGGTCACCTGCTGGGGCCGGCGCTGCCGCCGAATCTTCCACTTCCCCTGCGGCAGCGAGCGAGGCTGCGTCTCCCAATTCTTTGGGGAGTTCAAGTGAGTGTATGCACACTGCGGGGCCAGGGTCGGGGCCAGGGTGGAGCAGGGCTGGGGCTGAACTGTCACCTCCGTCCCGCAGGTCCTTCTGCTGGAAGCACCGGCCGGTGCAGCGGGTGCGGGCGGCGCAGCAGCAGACCCACTGCCTCATCTGCCTGGAGGCGGTGGCGGCACGGCCCTGCTATGACACCCTGGTCTGTCCCGCCTGTGCCAGCGCCTGGTTCCACCGGCGCTGCATCCAGGTAGGCGGCATCGCCCCCAGCCCCTGATGTCATCACCCCTGTCGTCACGCCAGCTCCGGGGGGGCGAGCGGGACGCCCGCACTGCCGATGCTGACGCCATCTCTGCCCCAGGGCCAGGCGCTGCGCTCTGCCCTCCACCACTTCCGCTGCCCGCTCTGCCAGGACGTGGCCACCTTCAAGGAGGAGATGTTCCACCTGGGCATCAAAATCCCTGACAGGTGGGTGCCCTCCCCCCTGCCTCCCTCCCCCTCCGCCATGCTCCGGTCGATGTCCTCCTGCCTCCCCGGGTGCCGGCGGGGGGTCCCCCAGGCCCCCGGGGCTGAGCGCTGCCCTGCTCCCGCAGGGATGCTGCCTGGGAGGAGGACGGGGCCTTTGCCGACCATTACGAGCGGCACCGCTCCTGTAACGTCGGCCAGTGCCTGTGCCCGGCGGGACGGGAGCAGGCGGAGGAGAACGGGTGAGTGCGGTGACCCCGGTCCCCACAGCCCCGGTGAGGAGATGCCTTGGGATGGAGGGATGGAGGTTCCCTGGGATGCCGAGCAGGGCATGGGGTTCCCTGGGATGCCGGCAGCTCAGTCCTGGCTGCCGGTGGGTGGAGGTGGGCTCAGCACAGCGCCGGGGCTGGCAGCCCGCAGCTCGGGGGCCTTTGGTGGCAGTGGGTCCCGTTGCCCCCCCAGGCCCTGGAGGCTCCTGATCTGCAGCTGCTGCGGCTCCCGCGGGACCCACCAGCTCTGCTCCGCGGTGGGAGAAGACGCCAACACCTGGGAGTGCGGTGACTGCAGCGACACGGGCAGCGGTGAGGGGTGCAGCCACGGGGACAGGGTCCCCAGGGCCACCTGGCCACCAGAGCCATCTGGGACCTGATGACCGGGGCAGGGCTGGGACCAGGGGAGGGAGGGAGCGTGGCCTGGGCTCATCATCTCCCTGCCCCTTGCAGTGCCCGCTGTTGCAGCCGGCCCAGACTCCAGCTCCCCCGGCGCAGGGACCCTCACACAGGGCGAGGGTCCTTGAAGGACACCCTGACACCCAGCTGCCCTCCCAGTTCCTCTCCTGGAAAGCTGCAGATCCTTGCTAATAAAAGCTGGAGCTTGGGATTCCAAACATGTGGGTTTGCTGATGTGCCTGAGCAGTGCAGGGCAAGAGCCTCCGCGGTGGCCCCGACCCTCCTGTTGGCACCGTGGGTGCTGCCGGGCGGTTCCCAAATAAGAGCCGGCACTGGCAGCCCCAGGTGAGATGCTGGTGTCACCCCGTGGGGACGTGCTGGGTGGCACCAGAGCTGAACCCGGACTGGGGATGGGGAAGCACCGCGGGAGCTGCTGTGGGGCTGAGGCCGCCCTGCCCAGGGGGGAGCCGTGAACCCAGGGCGTGGGGAGGGCAAGGGGGTCCCCGTGGGTCCCTTCCCCCGTGTCAGGGCTCCAGCAGGGACTTCAGAGACCCCCAAAGGGCTTAAGAGCACAAACACATCAAAACTCCTGACTTCATTGACAGGCACATTGATATAGTTCAAATTATTATTTTGATAGAGTTTAAATTACTTTTGTATTTTCCCTTAGCCAAAAATATTTAGTTTGATATATTTATAAAATATTTAGACCTCAGGGTCATAGTCTGCCTTCTTGGCCTTTCCCCAGACTCTTACCCATGAACACTCAACCCTTTCATCACCATCGTCCAGCTCTAGACAGTCAAACCACTCCTGAGCACATCCTGCTCCACCGCTCACAGCAGGGATAGAGTCAGCTCCGAAACTCCATGGCCGGAGCTCTGATGGGAACCAGGCGGATGAAGGCTGCTCCAGCCTCCCTGTGCCTGCTGGAAACCTGCCCCAAAGCATCTGCGTTTTCAATTTCTTCTTGTCTTTAAAGAAATGATTGACATGAGTAGCGGGCCTGTTGTGGCCCAATTTCCTCCGTTTGCCATCCGCATTGCCACCGCGGTGGGTGGACGGGCTCTAGGGGCTGCGGGAGGATTTTCCCCACAAGGTGAGGTGATTCCCGGGGATCTGGAGCTCTCCGGCAGAAGCAGGGTCACCCCCATGGGTGCCCATCTCCGGGGTCTGGCTGGGGCTGAAGGACAGGTCTAAACCTCCAAGCACCTCTTCTTCTGCAGCTGTCCCTGTGTAACCCCTTGATCCATCTGGGAAAAAACCAAACCAACCCCCAAAACCCGGGGACCTGCTCGAGAAGTGGGCCCGTGTGAACCTCATGAGGTTCAACAAGGCCAAGTGCAGGGTCCTGCACCTGGATCGGGGCAAGCCCCGGTACCCACACAGGCTGGGGNGAGCTTTAAAGGTCCCTTCCAACCCAAACCATTCCATGATTCTATGAAACCCTCCAAACCCAACCTTTCTCCCATTGCCAGCCTGCGCCTGCCTTTGTCCCTGCCTCAATCCGCACCCCACCGGGCAGGCAGCTGCCCAGGGCATCCCGAAACCCGGGCAGGGGCTGCTTCATTGTGGGGGGGAGCTGAGGGGTTCAGCCTCGGCCCTTCGGTTTTCCCTGCGCTCCCTGGGGCTTCCAGGACTATTCCTGGGTTCCCACGGGGATGCCGAGCCCTGGTGTGACCCCTGTTTTCTCCCGCAGGATTTACATCGTCTCACTCTGGCTGCATAAATGTGCCATTCCTGCTGATTGACAATCTACCTGTGTCTAAAGTGAAAAGAGATTTTTTTGGACCTAGGTACATTATGTTACTAACTTTTTAAAGTCAACTTAAAAGTACACATCCAAACATATGAAATAATTTATCTCTAAGTGATTTATCATAGAGAGCATCTTTATTTCAAACACTTGTTAAAAATAACCTTTAAAACAATGACTGTTCAACTATTCAAGTCCATTTAAAGTAATTTCATATATTAATATGCATTAACATATTCCTGCAGAAGAATCGAAAATACAGATGCAATATGAATGAGATAATGTTGGATCGGCAGTGACGCTTTAAAATAGTATTTTCAGGTTCTGATAGTGTACTATTTTTCAATCCTACAGCTTATTTTCTTTGTCTTTGTGCATGGACTTTCAGTTTTAACAAAAAGGTTAAAAACATTAAAATCTATTCTACACAGATTTCTTGCTGAGTAGGACGTGTTGTGAATAGGAGAAAGATAAAGTTACATGTCAGCTACATTTGTCGTTTTAGGTAGAACAGGATGTTTCTCATCTCGGATATGTTAGTGCCCTAACATATCCAGCTGCAGGTCAGCACGAGGTGTTCTATTAAACCCGCCGAGGGACGTACAGTAGTGTGGAGGGGGCGACGGCAGGGGAGGGGACGGAGTCAGCTCCATAACTTAACGAGACGACAACGTACAGATAATTGCAGGATGCAAATAAATAGTTTCTATGGAGGGCAGCTTCACGTGGAGGTGCTGGTTGACTCCTTCTGCCGCTGGTACTGCTGGAACCAGCCCTCCTCCGGGTCCACGCAGAACTTCTTCCCCTTCAGCAGCTCCACGCTGGTGGGGAGAGAGGGGCTGCGTTAGCTGGGGGGGTGCAGGATCCGGCCGTGCCCTGGGGTTCCCCTGCCAGCCTGGAGATGCCGGCAGCATCCTGCCCCCCGCACCCCCCGAACGTGCTGACGTTGAGCAATTTCGGCTTCCTTCCCGTTTTTCTGGCTGGCAGCTGAAAGGGGGGGTTTGGGGGCTCTTTGGGATAAAGCAGGAGGGAGGTGCATGTGAAGAGCCAGGGCAGGGCACCCCCACCCGCAGCACCCTTTGGGGGTGGCTTGTTTTGGGGGATCCCGGAAGGCAGAACAAGGGGTGGGGAAAGTGGACGAGTGAGGGTGAGGAGCGGGGTGCTGGGGAGGAAGGCTGGGTTGGGAGCTGGGTGTACTCACCGCACGGCCTTGCGGGAGCAGTGGGAAGGCGTCTTCTGGTAGCTCCTGATGAGGAAGGCAGGGATTTTCTGCCGGACGATCATCTCCTTGTAGCAGCACGCGCCGTAGGGGCTGCGGACTGAGAGGAGGCGAGAGGGGTTGGTTCTCTCCCACGCCTGGCACGAGGGGTGTGGGTGCTGCCCCGGGGGCTCTCCTGCTCCCCCCCACTACGAGGGGTCCCCTCTTGCATCCCCGGTGGTGCTGCTTTACCCCAGGGTAGGAGCCCCCCATTTCCCTGTCCCAGGGGGTTATTACCGAGCTCCCCAGCCGGGGTGCCGGGGCTGAAGCCATCCCCAAGCCTATTTTTGCTCCTTTGGAACAGGACAGGGACAGCCCCATGCTCGGGCAGCTGGCAATGCCCCTCTGCCCCCAAAACCATAGCAGAAGGAGGAGTTGAAACTCTTGTCCCCCTCCCCGGCCCCAACAAACCCCATCAGCCGGAGGAGCCGGGGATGGCACCGGGACTGGTGCCGGGACAGCCGTGGGGAAAGCATCCGTGTTGGTACTCACAGGAGACACCCTGGTTTCCAGTCCAGAGAGCCATCAGCAGCAGGGTGAGCAGGGCCAAGGAGAAGACCTTCATGTCCAGCCCGGGGCTCGGTCAGCACCAGCAGTCGGCAGCTCTTGCTGATTTTGAGGCCACTGAGAGCTACCTGCCTCTCCTGCCTGCACCTTGGGGTGATATACCCTCCGGTCAGGCTTTCCATGACAGCTCTGGGCTCTCCCCGGGGAAAGAACCGCCCGGAGACACCGACAAAGGGCAACTGATGAATGGAAATTCCTTCTCCCAACCCCTGTGGCTCCTGCAGTACCCAAGGGCTGCTGGAAAGTGCAGCGAGCAGCTGGCAGCCCTGCGCCGCTGGTGATGCACCGGGGCCGGTAGTCTATTTTGGGTTTGGTTGTTGCCGCCGGCAAACCACACAGGATGATGTTCGCGCTTGCCAAAGCTCCAAGCCAGTTTATTTTCAAAAACCACCCGTTATCAGCTCGGCTGCGATGCCTTTCTTGCAATTTTGCACTGGGTCGAGTGGCTCGGTGGTGGCCGGGCTCGCCCCAGCCCACCCTGAGACCCATCCCTGGCTGCCCATTGCAGTGGCTGTGCCCATAGAGTCATAGAATCACAGAATCACTAAGGTTGAAAGAGACCTCTAAGATCATCAAGTCCAACCATCAACCCAACCCCCCCATGCCCACTAAACCATGTCCCTAAGCGCCTCATCTACACGTCTTTTAAATCCCTCCAGGGAAGTACAGGCACTTCACGGTGCCTGTCACAGTGGCAGTGCCCATCACATCTCATGGCATCCCGCGATCGTGGGCTGTCACCGGGGCCTGACCAGGCACCTCCTGAGGGGCAGCTTTAATCAAATTTGGGCCAGGGGTCTCCACTCATTAGGATGGCTGACGAGGAGCGTGGGAAGCCCCCTCCTCATGGGCTGTGCCTGCCGTTTGCCCCTCTCACTGGTGGCTTCCCCAAAGCCTGCATGGACATGGTTTGGCCCCATGCACCCCCCAGACCCCTTTGCAGAGACATAGTTGGGGCTTTGGCTCTTCCCAGCTCCTTACTGACCCCAGCACTTGCAGATGTGGTTTAACACCCGGGTAGGAAAACCGGCAGCAGGATCTGCCCGCTCCCAAGACACTTGCACAGCCAGATGTTTGCATGCGTGAAATCACGTTTAATTCTCTTCAGCGTGTTGTACAAAAAATAACCCTGGAGCTGCTCCCCCTTAACCCCTTTGCTGCTGCCAAGCTGGCGAGCGGAGCCTCACCGACGCGCTGCTGCCGCCAGCGAGGGGTACAGGCAGCTGCCTGCCTGCAAAGCAGGGCTGAGGGCAGGGGGCTGGCAGCGGGTCCGGACCCCAGCACCCCGCGGGGTCGGCACACCCCATCCCGGTGGGATGCTGGGGATGGCAACGGCTTTGCTTTCGGGAGGTGGTGAGGGTCGTCACAGCGTGTTGGGGAGGATGTCTCCGACGAGCTGCTGTATCCAAATGTGGTGTCCCCGCAGCCACCTCTGCAAAGGGGTTGCCTTCGTGGTGTCCTGTCCCCACGGAGGGGACTCCCCCGCCGCCTCCAGCTGCCCCACTAGCTGGGGATGGAGAAGGAGCTGACTTGGAAGCTCTGCTGGTACCTCTTCACCCAGGCCCTGCTCGCCTGGGTGCAGATCTCCTTCCCACTCTTCACCCTGAAGCTGGGGCAGAGAAAAGACAGGGTTAGCAGGGTGATGGTAAGGGGACCCTGGTGCTGAGTTTCCAAGGGGCTTGGAGGCACAGGGGATCAGGATTGGACCCACCAAAGCAAGGCATGGGGTCTGGCAGGGTCTAGAAGGACTTTGCCCCCAGGGTTTAGGGTACTCACATCACAGCCTGGTGCGGGCATTCAGGGCTGGTGGGGTAGCAGGCAACGACATTGTCTCTCTTGATCCTTCTTGTCTGGAAGTTGAAGCAGCACTTATCCGGAACGGCTGGGGCTCCTGGGGGGACAAGCACAAGCTCGGCTTAACTTGGATACCCCCACCTCCCATCTCAGCCCTCCCGCCATGGACATGGCGACTCTTTGGGGGGAGCCCTCTTGCACCCCATGCATGAAGCAAACCCTCCCCCATGGCCCTGGGGGCTGTCCCCATGCCCCAGCCCGCGGGGATGGCGCGGGGGGCACCACTCACTCTGAGCCAGGCTCAGCGCAGCGAGGAGGAGGAGGAGGGTGCAGACCACCCCAGCTGCCTTCGCCATGCCGGGCTGCAGGAGGGGCTGCTCGGTGGTGCCGGGGCAGAGCTGCCGTCTGCCGGGGTCGGGGCTGCCAGGCTGCTTTTATGGGGGAGCAGCGGGGCTGGTTTCCCCCAGGGCCAGCTGTTGCGTGGGCAGGGGGAGGACCTGGTCCCCTGCCACATCCCAAAGCACAGAGGGTGAGCAATACTTAACCCCTCCCAGCACAGCTCTGGGAAGGGAAAAACCTGCTCCCAGGCCCTGCTTTTGGCCCCCGATGGATTTGGGATTTTTCCTGAGCTCCTGCCTCCAGCTTTAGGGCGGGTGGCCGGGTTGCTCCCAAAGTTTGGCTCCACATCCCCGTCCCCCAGGCAGGCTGCATGCCCCATGGCAGGAGCCCCAGGGCGGGCGAGAGGGTCTGGGGATCTCGCTTGGATGGGGCCAGGGCTGGGCTTAGCTCCCTGCAGGGTCCCCAGCAGCCACACACGCTCCCGACGGTCCGTGTCCTTCCCCCTGCACCGCAAAGTTTCGCATCCTATGGCTGCGCATCTCAGCCCAGGGGACAAACAGGCAAATATCACCCCCCCCAAAAAAAGGCCATAGAGAAACAGCTTCTGTTTGGTTGCACTAGGCTCTGTGCTGCTTTTGGGGGTGTTTGGGGCCCGTCAGGGCCAGGAAAGGCTGGGCAGGTGGCTGCTCTTCCCTCCCCCCGACACTGAAGCAGCAACTCATGTTCTTGGCCATGCTGAGCTGGGAAAGGCAGAGGCCAGTTTGGGATTTTGCCTGGCTGCAGCTGTCCAAAAAGCCCCCTCTCCCCCCCAGCCCCAGCAAATCCCAGGGCGCATCCCAGCTGCCGGCAGCTGGCGGATGGTGGGAAGCAGCGGAGAGATGCAGACGTGCATCCCCGCCAGCCCAGCTATGTGGGCAGCACATCCCGCCGTGCGGGGCTGGGGACACTGGTGGTACCCCACTGGTGTTTTGGCCACCCTGGGCTGCAGTGCAGCCCTACTGTGGAGATGGGGCTGGGGTGGGCATGGGGTGCTGGTCCAGGCAGGGACCTGCCCCAGTGGGAACGGCGGCCACCTCCACGGTGGGACCGTGGGTGTCCCTCCATTCGCTCTTCTCCAAAGCCATTTCCCAGAAATCAGCCTCAATTTCTTGGGGTGCACGTGCTGGGAAACAGTGGGGTGCAGCAAGTGGGGCTGGGCGATGCCCTGGGGCTGTGGGTGCGGACAAGGCAGGGTTCATGTTTCCGTGCCTGGCTGGCGGAGCAGAACCCCTTCCCGTCATCACCCCAACTCCCATTTAATCTGTCCTTGGGGACACCCCAGGGAGCGGAGGAGAGCAGATGCCGCTGGTCCTGGTCCGGTGCAGCTGCCTGGCTCCCTTCCTGAATCCATCCTTTCCCTCTTATCCTCCTTCTTACCCCTGCGCACCAAGGACCTCCTGGCCCAGCTGTGGTAAATTTGGCTTCCTAAGGGTAGAAAATATTCCCTGCAATAAGAAAATGGAAGAGAAGCACAAGGAAAACAAAAGAGGGTTTATTGGACTGGGAAAGAGTTAAAGACTCCCATGTAAAACGCTGGGATACATCAGGGTGGGGAATTCCAGGGATGACGTATCCAGCACCTGCAGCATCCCTCCGTCCGGAGCCCCAGCGCCGGTGTCTGCGTTATGGGGCGAGTGGACCCTGCGGACTGGGGATGTTGGAGAACGGGGGATTTTCAGCCCTGGCTGGACCCCTGGAGCTGGCAGTCCCTGAACACCCCCGGGTTCCTGGGGCTCCCCTGCATCTCAGGAGGAATATCCCCCTTTCCCTCCCCGCATCGGCCAGGATGGGGCTTTACGGGGTTTGCACAGGCCTGGCACCCGAGCCAGGGATGTCCCCGGGGACTCAGAAGGGCCAGAGGCAAAACCAGGTGCTCCTGCAGCTCTTGATGAATTTAGGAGAAACCGGTCTTCACCCCCCTCCAGTTCATCAGCCCTCCTGTGTTTAATGCAGAGAAAGGCATGGGACATGGGGAGACTCACTGCTGTGATGAGCGGATCCAGTCTCTGCTCTGGGGTGGCCCATGGGTCTCCCAGTCCCACATGTGGTCTGGGCTGAAAACCACCCTTTTCTGCCTTTTCTTCCCCTGTTTCATGAGGGGCTCCTTGCCAGCACTCACAGCTCTGGCTCCGGGCTTGGCTGCAGAGTGTGGCGAGGAGAAAAGCCGCTGGAGACTGGCCACCAGCCTCCATCTCCGCTTGCCCCCTCTCCCAGGGTCGTGCCATGAGGTCCTGGGGCTCTGCTCACTCTGGCTTTTATCACCTTGCTCGCTGGAAAATCCCCATGGCTGGGGAAATCCCTCTGGGAAATACAGGGGATACAGGTGGGGGACCCCAGGAAATGCTGCCTCATCCCTAAATCCCTCTCATCACCCCTGGTGCGGCGGGAGCACCGGGAGCGGGGGGATAAGGGCTGTGCCCCGCAGGACGCGGTGGGAGGTGTCGGCACTTGCAAAACATACGGGACAGATCCTGCTCCTGCTGCCAAGAAGTGCAGGGGAGGGTGGCAAATCTGGGGGCTGGCAGAGGCATTTGGGACCCCGCTGGGGACCCTGCTTTCATTGCCCCCTCCAAAAAATCTGCAGGGGCTCCAAATCTCCCACTGCTGGATGGGGACAAGGATGCCCCGATCCCACCGGCCCCAGGGGCAGTGGGGGATGTTGCGGCCCCAGCCACCCCATGTCCGCCCCACGGCTGCCCCACATGGATGTTGCTCCCCACGGCTTCTCCGCATCCCTGAACAGAAAGAACAAGCAGCTCCTGGGGAAACCACCGCCTCTGCCGGGAGCCTGTCGGTGCTTAGTCACTCTCCGTGCTCGGAACCAGCCCTGGCCTCGTCTCGCAGAGAACTGCATTGCTGGGGCTGCTGGAGAGAGTGGCAGGGGCAGGATGGGTGCTGCCGGGGCAGGATGGGTGCTGCCGGGCACGCCAGGATGCCCACTCAGAGGCACAGCCCCCCTGGAAATGCCGCTTGTCCCTGGGTGAGAGTTGCTTTTCCAGCTGTGTTTGCAGATGCTTTATTGATGCTGCGGCGCTTCTCCTCATTTCAGCTGATCGATAACCCCGGGGGAAGAAGATCTAAGTGCAGCGCCCGCGGGATGGGATGGCTGCTGCAGCTGGGGCAGCCAAAGTCATGAACGTGATCAAAACATCTTTGCCAGGTCAGGTCTGTTTTCTATAAAGGATTTGTTTGATTTATTCTTCTCCCTTTTAAATCTCTCTCTCTGTCGGATCAGCTTTTCCATTACCTTGCTGGGACTGATGGTGAGATAACCCCTAAATGCACACCCTGCGTGTGCTGTTTCCTTTTTCAAGGTCCTTGCCTGGCCCCGGCCACCCGGGACTTCCCCAGCTGCTTGCAGAGATGGTTTATGTTGAGATGGGTCCACCCTCGCCTGTCCCCAGGAAGAGGTGGCTCATAGTCCCCTGCTGCCACCCACGTCCCTGAGGAGCCCAGCTGGCTCCTGCCGCCATCAGCTTCCCCAAAAAGCAGCAGAGGTGTTTTTTTTTTTTGTCCAAGGCTGGAAAACCTGGTGGGGATTTGCATCTCACCCCCAAAGCTGCTCACCGGGGTGGGAGTGGGTTGTGCAGCCTCTGAGACATCGCCCAGTACCCAGCCGCCCTGAGGCTGCGGGGATGGGCCCATCTCCCGCTGTCAGAAGATGCAAACGGATAGAAATAAGACAGAACAGATGCTGCCATCCTTGTCCAGGGGAGATTTCACCAGGAAAGTCACAGCCAAGCCCCAAATTCAGACACCTTAATCACGCAGGAGCGGTGGTGAACAAGCTGCAGGTGTTGCTGGAGGAAGCGGCAGCCACGTCGCCAGGCTCGGACCAACCTGCCTAACCGGGCACGGGGAAAGGAGCGATGCTTCCCGCTGCGGGAACCAGGAACCCAGCGAAACGAATGGCATCTTGTGGTTTTGATGTAGATCTCTGGGGTTTTGGAGCCCTCTCTTGATTTTGGAGTCCGTCTCCTGCTCCTGGCTGGCGGCTGTGCCGGGGCAGCCTCCTCTTTCCCAGCTACTGGTGTCGGGCAGTGGGATACGGGTCACCTCACATCCCACCGGCCCCATAATGGGGGAAGCAGCCCCAAAAGGAAAAGTTTTCAATGCAAAGCGGTGGTGGGGAGAGCTCAGGGCACCTGTGGCAGAGCTGATCCCAAAAGCGAAAAGCTTTCCTCCGGGGTGACGGTCCCTTTCCCCATCACCCGGGGGAAGGGGCTTTGTGGTACCCACGTTGTGCTGTTCAGCAGCTCATCCCCCAGCGTTTCATCCTCTCTCAGCCGTCCTGGGCTGAACTCTCCCCACCGTGTGCTGCCTGACTCATTTCCCCTGTCCTTTGGCCCCCGGCATCCTGGCTGCCTCCGCACAAGGACCAGCCCTGGCTAAAAAGCTGATTTCACACCAAACTCCTCTGCTTGAGATTGCGATCAGGGCTGGGCTGCTCGAGTTGAGTGATCTCTTCCCCCTGCTCCCCAAACTTGGCCTTTGAAAACCCAGAGTTTAAAACTAAAATAAACCCAAAGCACTATCTGCCTCCTTATCTGCACCCTGATTTCTGCAGCTTGCACATTTTGCAGCCTCACAATTTCCCAGCAACCTGAAAAGCAAGAAGCAGTATTTAATAGTGGAAAAAACCAGAAGAAACCCCCAAAAAGCAAGTAAGATGCTCATAAAATCCTCTGCACCCAGGAGCTGGGGTCAAAAATAATAAAAAAATTCACGCTAGGGACTTGCTGGGCTCTGTGGATTTTCTCCAGGCACAAGACTCAAGGCTGGGCAGCGCCGGCAGGATGCGGGGAGGCAGCAGTGGGCAACAAGGATCAGCATCACCAGGACATGGGTGGCTCTGCTACACCACCCCAAATCCCCTCCACAACCCTGCCCTGGGTCCCTGAGGTGTTTTTCCCCAGGCTGCAGCTATCAGCAGCTACAATCTGCTTTTGTGGCATTAGTGACTGTTACTTTTCACACGTATTTTCTGAAACCACCTGCCCAGGGAGGAAAAGACACCCAGCGGAAGATGAATTCATTTCCCCCAGGACCACCCCGGGGTATTTTCCTTGTGCATCCTTCCCCCAGCACTGCTCCGAGGCGGGGGAGCTGGGGTCCGTGTGGCCGTGCAGCAGCCCCAGCACGGCCGCCCTTTCCCCTTGGCGTGAGTCGCTTTTGGAAATCTCCCTAAAACACTTTTGCAAATGTTTTCTGGGTCAGCTGTGGGAAAGACCTTCCTCCCCGCCGTCCTGCTGAGTTTTCTGTGGGGAAAATTAAAAGCGAGAAGCTTTGGATGTGGCACCGGCGATGGGGATGAGCACTGGCTGTGCGGGCTGGGGTGAGGGCTGGGTCCTGCTGGCCCTCGCCGTTTTTTGGACCCCGGGACTCGCTCGGGGCTCACACCAGTAGCCGAATCACGAGCCCTTTGGTTCCACCGCATGGCTGCCCTGGCTCTGCTGGGTTGGGCATGGGGGGGGAGAGCAGGGTTTGGGGTGCCGGCCTGGGGCACAGCAGCAGCGGAGGGGTTTCTGCATCCCTCCAAGCCTTGGCTGATGTTTTTCCTCCATTTGGCACAAGATGTCAGTGCTGCCCAAGGAACGGCTGCCAGTGCCGTTCCACCGCATGGCCTGGCTGGGCCATGGTGCTCCTTCTCCATCAACTTGGGGTCCCCAGCCTTGGGGTGCTGCTGCCCGGGTGCTCCCGGGGCCCGGACGTGGTCCCCCCACGGGCAGGGACCCACCGGGGCTTCTCCCGACTGATGGAGTTGCACTGAGAGCAGCAGGTCTCAGCCAGCCCCATAGCCTCAGGTCCTTCTCTGGAGACACCCCGAAGCTCTCAGACACCCCCAGCCCCATGGGAATCATCTGGGGAGAAATCCAGGAGCCTGGAAGAGGAAGGTGGAGGGGGATCAGCTCCATCCCCACATCCCATGGCACCGCCATCGCTGCCGCTGGCCGTCCTCCCCCTCCCCGTGGTGTGCAGGGGATGCAGAGCAGCTCTCCTGGGGCCGGCATCCCTTGGGGGGAGATGAGATGCTTGGAAAAATAATAGGAAAGGGGATACAGGGGGAAAAGAAGCTGGGAATGAAAGAACCGAAACCCTCTACTAGCCACACGTGGAAAGGAGGGGAAACAACCCCTCAAAAGAGTGTTGACAAGTCTGGAGGCTTCTGGGACCAGAAAAATAACACATCAAAGGCCTCAAGTATGCCTGAAGACAGATAAAAACTCTGAGCCAAAATGTTCTATGAATATTTAACTACCATCAATATTTAATTAGCTGATAGAGAGAGATTAAGAGCAAAGGGATCCATCCTCCACGTTCGCTCCAGCCCTGCTGTGTGGGTGCGTGGGGGCTCGTGGCGGCGCGGGGCGCGCGGTGCTGCCTGCAGCCGGGCTCGGTGCCAAGATCAGGGTGCGGGGTCCCCAAAGGAAGGGAAGGAGCCCCCTGAAAGGAAAGACTCTGCTTTCGTAGCTCCCCACTGTGGGGCTGGGTGGGAGAGGGGAGGGATAACTTGTGCATGACCTGGGCACTGCATCTCCAAAACGGTCATCCAGAGATCTGCAAAGAACTCTTTTTGGAGATTCAGGATGCTCCAAAAAGAGCATCTTTACCCATCAGCACTGTGGGGCCCCCACATTCTGATGAATTGGCCACTGAGAGCAGCAAACGGAGCTGGGGAGCTTCCGCAAAGAGTGGGTCAGGATTCGAGCTTTCCCAGGGGATGCTCAGAACCAAACTGGGGGAGTTTTTGGGGAGCACAGTGCTGCTGGAGGCTGCTGAGCCTGGGGTGGTCTGCGGGGCCAGGGCGCAGGAGCTGGCCCCAACGCGGGGACGCTGGAGGTGACTTCTCCCCCTGCCCTGAGTCCATCCACCTTTTGGTCCATGCTTGCCCTTCTCCGGGCTTGAAAACCCATTCCTCCCAGCTTGAAATCCCCTTCTTCCCCTGGTGCCTGTGAAACCCTCTGCCTCTTGGCCGCAGCCAGTGGGGCAAAAAAGGTGCCTGCCTGCCCCCCAGGCTGCCCCCCAAGCTGCCCCTGCCCTGCCCATGCTGCTAATGCTTCGTCCTCGGTGTCTAATCCATTGTTAATCCCTAACGACTAATCCATTTAGGTGACAGCAGTGGCTGGGGGTGTCAGGAGGGGAGGGGATGGGCACCGCGTGTGTCACTGTGGTCCCCTCCCAGACTGTGTCCCCATGTCCCCTGTGTCGGGGGACATCTCAGCAGCCCCCAGCCTCCAGCCCGACCATATGGCTCTTACCCTTCGCGGGATGCTCGTCCTGGGCCACCATGGTCCCCAGCACGGGGGTGGGTGCTGGGAGAGGGTCGAGGATGGGGAGGGCTCACCTTGGCCATCCCTGGGGCTGGGGGAAGAACTAGGGGGGTCCCACCACAGCTCAGTCCTGGGCTTTGGGCCATCCTCGCCCGTGCTTTGAGGTTATTTCCCTCTCTGGGAGCTGCCTTAGCTGGAGGGGGACTGGAGAGGGCAGTAAAAGCCAAGCTGTGGTGGATTTTCCTTGCCTGCCGGGCCAGGCGCAGGCAGCACCTGGGGGATGGGGGACAGGCACATTTGCAGCACGTTTGCAGCCCCCAAATGCCTCAAAAGCTCTTCCCAGCCCCTTCCTAGCCAAACTGTTGCTTGTGCAAGCAAAGCACCTCATGGGTGCGACTGTGAGGGTGTCTGTACCCGGGCATTTGGCCTGGACCAGGTCTCGGAGGTGAGGATGCGGGGCTGAGGGCTGGGTTTGGGATGGTGCTGGGGACCCCCCCCACCGCTGCGTCCCCTCTTTCCATCCCAGCACTGATCCCTACAGCCCATACCAGCTTGCCAGTGAGCCGTGGTGCCATGTCCTCTTATAGCCAGGGACATCCTGGTGGCTTTACCCTCCCAGCTGGGTTTTTGTGACCAACTGGTCCTCAAACATCTCCTGAACCGTGGATGCTGCAAAATGGGAGGGGTGGGGGGGAGTTATTTCACGCCTGCTGACGGCTGCTGGCAGCATGCAGCCAGCAAACCGCTTCGCCAGACGCTTTCCCACCGGCTGGGAAGGGGGTTTATTTTCTCCTCTTGTTTTCAGTGTATTTGAAGCAAAAGCCCTCGATGACTTTTCTCCCCATCACAGCAGCTGGGGCAGGGCTGGAGCCTGGGCGAGCGGTGGGAGCCATCCGGGCTGGAAGCGGGCACGAGGGGTCCCTGCCCTCCATCCCCCTCAGCGAGCCAGAGCCCGTGGGATACCCAGAGAATAAAACCAGCCTCCCAAAGCCCAGCCTGGTGTCTTCAATCACCAGCAAAGCCGAGCCTGGCCAGTGCAGGACCCAACACCCCTGCACACCCTGCAGCGGTGCTGTCAGCCCGCAGCAGTCCCCAGCCCCAGGAGGACGGGGATTACGCCAGATCACTCGTGCATAAAATTGCTCCTCATCCAGCGAGGAGCCCATCAGCAAGGGAAGCCGCGATGGGCTCCGCTCGCCGCCTCGGCACGGAGACCTGCCGGGCGGGCACTGTGCCGCCCAGCGATGCGGCAGCGGCGGATGCAGTTTCCATATCTGGGCCATTCACCACTCGAGACTTTTAGCGCCCGGAGCAACGGCATGTACTGCTGATGAGTTCTTTCTGCTCCAGTAATTACAGTGAGGAATTTGTCAGAATGAGCTTTCTAAAACCTTCTTGTCTTGTTCTGATTTTACCTGGAGTGTAAAAAGTCATTAGTATGGTAAAACGGAGGCTGTGCTAAGCCAGCAAGCCATCCAGATAACACAGTTTACATCCACTACACACTCAATATGCACCAAAAAAAAAAGGAAAAGGAAAAAAAAAAAAGCTGGCTTTCTATTTTACCCAGATAGAGTTTTCCATGATTGAAATTAGCAGGATGGGAAGGCAAGCGGAGAAGGTGGCAGGGCTGTGGGCTGGGCACGGCGTGACGTGCCGGCTGCCGACGCCTCGTCTTGCCCCCCGCGGCTGTGTCTCTGGCTCCCGAGGCATGGAGAGACCCGGCCGCCGGTCCCCTCTGGGACGGGCCAGCCCTGCTATTCGGGGCAATTTGGGTTTCACCCACAACCCCTCTTTCAGGAGCTTCTCTCCTGCCTGCAAACGCAAGCCCAGGTTCCTCGGGTACATCCGTCACGGTTTGGAGAGGCTCCCACCAGCCCCAAGCCACAGCCCGTGATGGGGCCGTGCTGTCCCCGTACAAAAAAGCCAGTGGAAAACTTAACCGGAGGATGCCTCGGATCCCCCGGGGCTCCTGTGAACATCCCGCTGCGAGGCTTCGAGTCCAGGGTGGGGAAAACCCCTCCTGATCCCATCATGGCCTGAAAATAGCATTGTTTGTGGTTTGACGGCCTCCCAGCCCCTGCGGGCTCCGGTTTCAGGGATATTAGCAGATGTCAGGGAGCGTCTGGGGAACTCAGGCTTGAAATGAGCCAGGAAAAAAAAATCATATAAATAGGAAAAAAAAAAAGGAGCTGAGGTCAGGAGAAGTTGCGAAGCAGGTGTCTGCACTCTCCCCGCTATTTTTGGCAGGGAGTGGGGCTCTGCCAGCAGCAGACCCCACTGGGGGAAGATGGATGGGTGTGATAAGACCTGGGTCTTTCTTTTTAAACTTTCCAGTCAAAAAATAATCAAAATTTAGCCAAATATATAATGTGGCAAAAAGGATTTTGCTTACAGATCCCTCCTCGATCTCCTTCCAGGGGATGATGCCCGGCTGGGTACCGCATCCATCCCTGATGCTGCTTCATCACTGTTTTCCCTGAAACCCAGCGGGAACTCCAACCCCCCCACAGCCTTTGCAGTTTTTTGTTAATAGGAAGGTTTAAAAAAAAGACACGCTTCTGCCTTGGGCTCTAATCAAAGCATTTTGGTTTGGATTTAATTAAACGATAACTTTTTGGGGGCTGAAAGGAAGCCCTTTGGTGGGGGCTGCTTGGATTTCAGGGTACTTCCAGCATCCCTGAAGGCCACTTCAAAGAGAAGAAGTGATGGCAAGGCAGAGCATCTCTCTCTGCCGATGCAAAACCCAAACCTTTGGATTTCCTCCCTTCTTATTTACTTTCATGAGCTTCTTGGCAAAGTTCAATCGAATTTGGAGATGTTTTTGATGTCACCAGATCTGTCTTTTGGGCCCAGAAATCCTGGGGAAGGGGGGAACATTTCATCCCCAGTGTTATCTCCTGGAGACGCAGTGACTCCCAGGTGCCAGGCAGGTCTGTCGGTGCTTAGATGGATATCTGGGGAATGATATTTATAAGCTGGGCAGCAGATTAATCCCTCTGCACAACAAAGCTCAGCTTCTGCTTTTCCTCTTCCTTTTCCTCCCATGAGCTATTTTGGGGTGTAAAGACCCATTTTTCCCTCTGCTGCACCCTGACTCTGCATGCCTGAAGGGCCCTGCTGTGCAATTTGCTGCACCTCTGATTAATATTAATTATTCCTTCTTATTAACAATGTGAGACCCCATATCTGTGCACTCTGGAAAGGCTGGCAGCTTTGTGCTCCGCTCCCAGGGTAAATGGCAGGTGAATAAGATTAGGAGCTGTGAGTGTGTGCTGTCTAAGAGCCTTAACCGGCAATTCCCAGAAATGGCAGGGAAATAATTCAATATTATTTATGCGATGCCGCTATGTTGGAGCCAGGCTTGGATCACGGCTCCCTGCGGCGCAAGGAGCAGCCCAGGACACACCAAAGGGGGTCCTTGATTCCACGAGTAGGCTCCAAACAGGGTGTCAGAGGTATTAAAGGGATGGATTTGAGAGAGTAATGGTGATGGTAAGGGTCTGGGTGCTTCGCTTTCCTCCCCAGGCTCCCCATCTGCCGCTCCTGGGTGTCCCCAGCCAGATGTGGGTGTCCCCAGCCAGATGTGGGTGTCCCCAAATGGCACTTGCAAATCTGCCCCTCCCAGTCCGGCTGTCACCCTGCGGTGGTGGCGGGGCCGTGGAGATGATTTGGGGTGTTTGGGGTGCCACTAAAGCTGCCTTTGGTTCCAGTGCTGGAGAAGAACCGTGCTCATCTGGCTGCTATTTTTAATTTGCTGAAAAACCAGCAGTTTTGGGTTGGCAG
The DNA here is from genome assembly GCA_013400755.1 of Pelecanoides urinatrix. NCBI lineage: Eukaryota > Metazoa > Chordata > Aves > Procellariiformes > Procellariidae > Pelecanoides > Pelecanoides urinatrix. Next base: position 106,705 of record VZTQ01014365.1, read on the forward strand.
AGAGAACCGAGACACCGGTTCAAGGTCAAGCTCCAGCAGCTTTGGCCAAAAAACCAGAAAAATAACCCCATGCAGATGAATCAAAGCATCCAACCTCGCGGTCCCGGAGGGGGATTTTCTTTCGGCTCTTTGCCCAAACCCAGAGCCAGCAGCCGGCCGCAGTCACAGAGAAGCGTGTGGCCGGGGGGCCCTGCCATCCCACGCTGACTGCTTTTCATGGCTCCAGCTCGGCCCTTGCCCGATTTTTCTGCCCCTTTTCCTAGCCCCATCCCCAATTTCCAGCATTTTGGCGAGTGCCCTGCTCCACAGTGCTGCGCTTGACCCTCCTCTTTGCCTCTCCACCACGAGGATGAGGAAGGTCTGAGGATGCTGCGGGATGGAGCATCCCTCGGGGACAGCGGGAGGGCTGATCCGAGATGTTGATTTAATGTGAGCGCTGCAGCTTCCTCACTAAAAGAAGTACAAATATCACCTGTCAAGCACGTAACCTGGAATTCGGTCAAGGGGAAAGGGAATTCAATTATTTGTCAGGGTATATTCCCCGCCGCTTGCAGCGGCTGGCGAGGGCAGGGTCCGAAAGCTGTCCCGGTGGGATGCGCCCATCCCATCCCTGTGCCACCCAAAGGTGCGCCCGGGGACATGTGTCTTCACCAGCACCTCCCTCTCTGCGGGATGGCGGGTGCTCTGAGATGTGCCCTCGATTCTAGGAAGGCATCAAGTGGTTTTATGGGCTGGGCCAGGATTTCTTCACCTCCCCATCCCCCGCCCAGACCCTTCGGCATCCCCGGGTGAAGCACCGGCAGTGGGAGACGGGAGTTAAAGTGGCTGGAAAATGCTTTTAACAAGCCTCAAAGCCACTTTGCGTCCTCACATTGTTTCCAGTAATAAAGTCGGGTTATTACAAAAATCTATTACCATCAAAAGCTGCCGATAAACCTCTAATCCACCCGCCGTGAGGTTTAATATTCCTCCTGGAGAGCTTTCCCTTTTCTGCGGCACCGGGCTCTTATCTGCCATCACCCACCTGGGCGGGCTGCGCCCCGAGCAGATCGGGTTTGCCATTTGGGGGTGTGTGTGTGTTTGATTTCTAATCCACCAGATTTTAACGGAGCTGTTGGATCAACGCATGCCGGAGCTGTTGGATCCCACTGGGATGCAAAGGACCCACACGGGGGGGGCAGACGCGGAGAGCTGGGTGATGCCGCGGGGCTCAAAGATGTGAGTTGGGGAACCCCCCAAAAAAAACCCCCCACATTAAAGATGGAGATTTTATTAATAGCAAAATTATCTGCCAGCAGATGAAGTGCAGAGCCCCGGTGCGTGCACCAGGGTTCAAGGGCTGTTGCAAAAAGCAGCAGCTTTTCGGGGGGCCGTGCTGCACCCCTGAGATGGGCTGGCAGCAGAGCAATGGGAAATGGGATTTTCTTTCCCAGTTTCTGGCAGATTTAGAAAGGGGAGAAGAGGAATCTGCTTTGGGATGGTTTCTCCCTCCTCCCCTAATTATGGGCAGATGGAAATGTGGAGGAATAAGGAAATAAGGAATAAGGAATAAAGGATAAGGAATAAGGAATAAAAGATAAGGAATAAGGAAATAGGGAATAAGGAATAGGAAATAAGAAATAAGGAATAGGAAATAAGGCATAAGGCATAAGGCATAAGGCATAAGGCATAAGGCATAAGGCATAAGGCATAAGGCATAAGGAATAAGGAATAAGGAATAAGGAATAAGGAATAAGGAATAAGGACTAGGACAGGGTCCATTCCTGGACCCAGGCTCTGATCCCAGCCCCATGGACTGGGACCATCCTGCTGCTGCAGACCCTGAACACAAAAGCATCCTCCTTCTAGCCCGGTTTTGGGGCTGCTCGTGCAGGGGATGCTGCCAGAGCTGCCGCTCGCTTCCAGCCTGGGTAAGTGGGAGTCTGGGATGGAGACTTAAGTGACAAATTGCCTGCTTTTTAGTGGGATTAAAAATAGACGGCGGGCTCCTGGTATGGCACTAACGCTCTGGAAGACCTGGCTTGCGGCTGGGCTGATAACGCCGGCGCCGGTGGGTTTTCCGGAGAGCTCTGGAGAGGCAGATGAGGAGACAGCGAGCCCCGCGGCCCCGGGAGAAGCACCGCTTGCTGCGGTGGGGAGGCAAACCTCGGGTCCAGGATCAGCATCCATCAGTGGCCGCTGTTAATTGCTGTAGAGACGCAGGGACTCGGTGGGCTGCTCGCCCAGTGTGGGCTGGGCTATTCCCAGTCGGGGGGGCTATAGCCCATAAGGAGGATGGGGGTTGGTGGGGCTGGTCGGATCCTTTCTGCTCTCACGGGGCTCCAATTTGGGGTGGAAAGGATTTTTTTCTGGGTTTGAGCGCACGGACTCAGCGCTCAAATCATGGCTCTGCACTGGGGAGAGGCTCAGTTTGGGGTCCCTCTGTTAATTTTGGGGTTCTTCTGCTCAGCTGCAGCCCTTGCTGCTGCCTGGGGGTCTCAGAAGCATATAATTAAGAGGTGGTAGTGCAAGAGGGGGGGTAATTAATTAGGATCACTAATGGATAGAGCAGGGCTGGGCAGGTGCTCACAGCCCCCACCGGCTCGGCTTTTCCCATGGGAATCATCCCGCTGGGGAGCATCCCTGCCTCCCCCCGCCCCGGGAGGGCCATTCGGGGCCAGCCCTGGCACGGAGCACATCCACGGAGCCCGCGTGGTCTCGCCAGCTTCTGGAGGGGGAACATAAATCTTTCAAGGCTGCAAATGTCTTTTTTTTTGTTGGTTTTTTCTATTCTGGGTGAAGAAAATGGATTTTTTTTGCAACTCTCTTCAATGTCACTGGTATGAAGAGACGGGAGCGGAGGCTGTTTGTGCACCGCAAACCCCTCTCTGCACAGCCAAGCAGAAACTCGCTGCCTTCCCTTGCCTGCCCTTTGCATATTCTTATTTTTCTTGCTGCCTGGTTCTTTTGGGAGAGTTTTGTGTGTGCCAGGACGATGCCTGATGATACAAAGAAGAAACTTTTGCAGCGTCAGGGCCGTGGCATCCTATGGGCCAGCTCGGGGTCCCCCTGCACTGCAGCCTACAGGCACCCTTCAGAGGATGAGCACAGCTCTCCCAAGGGCTGAGATCTGCGTTAAAAAGATGCTGTGATGGTAAAATTAAATCACCCGCTCGCAGAGCCGGGGATGGGGCCGAAAGCCTGGGGGATGCCAGGGGAAGGGCAGAGAGAAGCCTGCAAAGGGGGTTCAGCCCCCCCTTTTGCTGCCCTTTCGTGGTCTTCTGGAAATGACCCGAAATGCAAAACCATTTTGAGCTGTGCACAGGGGCAGGCGGGGGTGAGGCGAAGGGAGGTGACAAAGGACACCCTGCAAGTCGGTGACAGGGGCTCAGCCCTTTTGCCCACCTCTTGCAGAGCCCTCAAAGGCCGTTTGACTTTGCAAAGCATAATCCCAGGCTGGGGAAATGCAGCCTGTGCCCTGGCAGCCCCTGGGTGAATGGAGGACCCTCGCCCTCCGTGTCTGGCTCTGGGAGAGGAAGATGAGGCTGAGGAAGGATGCGATCGTCCATCAGACCCTCCCAAGAAGGTCCAAAAAGGGCTGCAGATGCCAGAAAAACCATCCCCACGTCCAGCCCCGTTAGCAGGGTCAATGTAAAGGATGCATCAGACACGTCACCGAAGACGCCGGGGGCTTTAATTGAGATGTGACCACCTGCAGCCAAATACTGAATCATCTTTGGCCAGATACCATCAAGGTCAGGAGCATTTCATTTGAAAAACTGCTGAGCTCCGATAGAAATTGTCGCTAGAAGCCTTAAATACCAGCTTTTGTCACAAAATTGTGATCCTTTCCCCGCCTGCCCCTGAGACAGCCCAGCAGCTATCCCGCTGGAAAATCCTCCCTCTCTCCTGACCATTCCCCATCCTTCCCTTCCCCGTCTGGACTTTCTAGGGGCTTTATTTCATTTTAAATGGCTGCTGCATATTGAGCAGAGAAATGACGTTGAAGGAGACTCTTTTGACCCCGGCACTATAATTATTCCAGACTCCAGCAATACATGTGGTTCAAGTGCTATTTTCCCTGACGCCTCCCAGCTCTGGCTGGCGGCTCCTTTCCATCGGATACGGGATTGCCTGCAGTTCCGGAGGCTCCGTGCAGGTGATGGGGATGCAGGCAAAGCCCTTCACATGGGTTTCCTGGCAGGTTTTTGCATTCTGTGAATGCCCAGGTGCAAAATGAGGGGTTTTCCTGCTGGTTTCAGGCATATTTTGAATGAGACTCAATTTCTGCTGCCTCCAGGGCAGCCGCTGCCTGCTCCCTGCCAGCTCAAGCCTGCACCGGCCACGATGCTGGTCCTTGTGGTGCAGGCAGCAGGTTGCTGTCAGCCTCGGAGAGCAAAGCAAGGAGCCGAATGCAGCCCCTGCTCCTACCGCTGCCTTCCCCCGGCACCCTCCCCTCCAAAATCACAGCAGCCCACTCCCACTCGGGGCTGCTGCAAGGGGTTAATCCACTTTGTGCAAAACCAGATGGGAAAATGTTTGCTGCTAAATGAACTCCTGAAAAATTCATGCTCCTAAAATGGTCTTCCAGGGGATTCTTCCCCCCACAAGGAGTGGGAAATCCCAGCTGGGAGCTACTAATGGCAGGAAGGAATGGGCTTCACTGGGCCCCACTCCAGATGGGACCTCACACCCCCGGGACACCCCGGCCATTACTGGGGTGGCCATTAGGCACCGCTGGGGCTGACCCAGATGAATTAGCAGCTGCTCCATCATTATCCCGCTGGACACGCCAGCCGGGCAAGCGCTGGGGATGGGGCTCCAATATCCCGGATAAAAGCCAGGCTCTGGTTTCACCTCCCGAGGCTGGCAAGCAGGGGAGGTTTCCACTTGCCGGGGTGGGCACGTAGCCCATCTGCCCGCGGCGGAGCCCCGACAGCTGCTGGGGAGCCTCTGGGGGGAATTAGGGCTGTGTTTGATGACTCCTTGCTTGCAATTAGCTGCTCCAGCACTTGGTTGCCAGCCCTGGAGGGACATCCCCTGGGGAGGTATCTGCTGGTGTTGAACCGTGTCCTGTGGGAGGAGGCATGGAGGGGGCACGGGGGAAACCCCCCTCCTGCTGCTGGAGCCTGGCATTTTGGAGGTGACTGGATGCTTTTTGGGGGATGCCCAGCTTGGGACCACTCTGTAATGGGTGTTCTGTGGGAGATGCTCGCGGTGGTGGGACCCTGGAACTGCCACCACCCTGTGCCCAGGAGCAAACTCAGCCTCCGAAAACAAGGCAGGCTGCGGGGTGCTCAGCCAGTCTCAGCTCTTTTCCCAGCGCCGTCTCCATCCCCGACAAACGCTGTTGTGACAGGTCCAGCGAAGGGGAAAGGGAGGCCCTGCTCGCTGCCAGGGCCTCTCGCTGCTCAGCTGGCAATGGTCCTCAGCCCCGGCCAGGCGGTGCTGGGGCAGGTGGCAGAGGGGTCCCGCTGCGGGGGACACGGAGCAGCCGGTCCGGGGGTCCTCACCCGGAAAGGTCGTGGTGGCCATGGGGAGATGGATCCGAGATGAGGAGCATCTGGGGGGGAGGCAGAGAGAGGGAGGGATGGGTGCAGGGAGGGAGGGAGACACGGGTGGAGGAAGGGTTGGAGGGAGGGTTGGAGGGCTAGAGGGATGAGTGAGGGATGGAGGGATGGAGGGATGGGGTGGATGGGCAGGGAGAGGGTATAGAGGGATGGATGGATGGGTGGATGGATGCATGGATGGATGGATGGATGGATGGATGCATGGATGGGCGGGCAGACAAAGAGAGGGTACATAGGGATGGATGCATGGATGGATGGGTAGGGAAATGGAGGGTCAGAGGGAGGGTGTACAGGGAGGTTTGGCTGCTGGCTGGACAGGTAGCAGCTGACCGTCCCAGCAGCCAGATCCAGAGTTAGATGGACCTTTGCTCTCATCTGAACTAGCCGTTTTCATGCTCCCCTGGGAAGTACCTCAGCCTCGGAGAGCTGGTGGGATCTTATCCCGCTCGGCCACTGCCAGGCTGTCAACCTTGGGCCAGCCACGAGCCCCAGCACTTACTGAGCCTGTGCTTGGGGGACAGCCCCCCACCAGGCAGGCAGGTCCCCCCACCCTCTGCCCTCTCTGAAGGGTCAGTTTTTCTTTCCATTCCCGCAGTAGCACCTCCGTGGGGCACACACAGCTCCAATGCTGCGGCCGGACCAGTGGAGAAGCCGCTCTTGCCGCGTTTCTCCCGCCCTGCATCTCGCCGTGGCTCTCCTCGTGCCAACAAGGGACCTTTCGAGGCTGAGCTGTGCATGTGGTTTTGTCAGTTTTCTGCCTTCTTCTCCCCAGCTTACAGGGAAAACCCATTACTGGGATAATTGCACAGTGCCAGTCTTCACCACAACCCATTGGGACCCATTTTGCAGGGGTTGGAGCCGGCCTCGGGTTGGAGCTGGATTCCCCGGGTGGGATTGCTGGGAGTGGATGGACCTGGTGAGGGGGGTGCAGGGGGATGCGGTGGGCGCAGGGCTGAGCATCCCGGGAGCGGGGGAACTGGCAAAACAGACTTTTCTATGCAATTCCCAGCTGAACCCACCTTGAAGACAGCCAAATCCCCTGGGAGAGAGCTGCGGGGTGGCAAGGACCCGCAGGTCAGTACACGTCAATGAGCACATCTTCCCTGATTTATGGCCACCCAGAATGTTCCCCTACCCTATCCCTCACCCTGCAAATCAACCCAACTCCAGCCCAACCTCTCCATTGCCCACAAATTGCCTGCGATCAGCTCAAGCCCAGAGCATCCCAGCTGGGGAGATGGAGGTGGAGGGAGAAAATGGCTCGGATCCTGCCCCACCGGGCACATACGCACCGGAGGGGGCTTGTCCAGGGGCTATTTGGCGTGATGGAGGGGTCACCAGGGCCGTGCCGGGGCTGTGGGAAGGCTGCGCCCTGCGGTGAGCTCATCCCCACAGCACCATTAAGGGCTGCTCAGCCCCGAATCCTCCCCCCTCCCTGCGGTCCCTTATCTGATTAGGGACCAGGGGAGGCCTAAAAGCCTCCGGAAAATCAAACTGCCTGAGCTGAGCCAAGCGAGGGGGTGACTGGGAAACCAAAGCAAATGGGTTTTTCTCCTCCTCTTAAGTGCTTTTCCCTGTCTGTCTTTCCATCTTGGCCAGAGAGGCAGGGAAGCGGGGGGGATTCGGGGATGGAAAGGCGAGTCGGGGCGGTCGGGTGTCCCCCGGCGAGAGCGCGGGGATGCTGATGGGGACCGGTCCTGGGAACACGGCCACCACACGCACTCCTGCACCCCTGCAAGGTCCCAAACACCACAGTATGGGGAGCGAGGCTGGAAAAGAAGGGATTCTACATTTTTAAATATGTTTTATATGTATAGGTGTTGGTGAGGTCTGGGTGGAGGGTGGCAGTAACTCCTCCAAGAGCGGGGTCCCTTTGCAGGCAGGGGCTGGCAGACACCCACCCTGCCTCCTCCCTGCCTCCTCAGTGCCCTCCAGCCCGCTCAGGGTCTAGAAATAGCTCCAGAGGCATTTGGAGATGATGAACGTCCCTCCTCGCCCCCACGAGACCCCGGCCGTCCCTTCGGGCTCGTAGGAGAAACCAGCTGCAAACTCATCAGCCTTGCGGGAGGGAGCGGGGCTGGGGGCAAGGCTCACCCTGCCTGCTCCTGCCTGCTCCTGCCTGCTGCCCGCCCTGCCACGCGCCCTGCTCCGGGCGGGCGTATATCCATAGGGGCTATAGGGTCTGTGTTCCAGGCATTGAATCCACCCGTGCTCGCAGTTTTCCTGTCAGCCCCTCCTGCACCCCCAGGCACCGCAGGGGCTTTGGTGATGGGCAGGTCAGGATCCAGGATTTCTGTTGCCGAAATCCCGAGGTCAGGATGCAAAACATGCTTTTGCTTGAGGCAGAGCCTGTTGCCTGTGGTTTCCTGGTACCTGCCAATGCCTCGCTTGCCTCAAGGGCTTGATGTTTGATTTAGGTGCTGCAAATCCCCTCAACCCCTCCAAAATAACACCAAAATGACAGGCGGGTCCTCACCCCGCTGCTCCCCGCATCTGACAGCGCCCAGCACCAGCTGCTCGTGGCCTCAGCGCTGCCATCAGCCCACTGCTGATTTTGGAGGAGCTGCTTTTGAACGTATCCAAGTGGCTAAATCCTCCCCCGAATCTCCACAGGATTTTCTATTTTGGGGGGAAAAAAAAAAAAGTAAACAGCAAGGCAAGAAAAGAAATGCTATTGCTGGCCTCCCTGGCTGCCAAGATAACCGCCCCCTCCTAACGAGCTGCTGTAATTAGGTGCCTTGAATCCCCGGCGCTGGAGAAACGTGGTGTTCATCTATTTTCTGCGAGGACACCGGGATGCTCCGTTTTAATACGGGGTGTTTCAGTGTGTGATGGATGCTCTCACGTGCACATGAAGCACAGCCCGGCACCCGGCCGCAGGGATTTACACCATCAGTCCTGCCCTGCGAGGGAAACCCAAGCTTTGGCATTTACCTCTTTTTTTCCTTGGAAATACAGCAAAAAATGGAAATGGAGAAAATTCCCCATGGGGTAAAAATTTTTGGAAGGAAAGGGGGAAAAAAAATCACTGCTGGTCTATCGAGATGTTCCCCTCTGAACTGCTGGGTCCGCAGGGTTCCCTACCCACGGGCCCATTTCATTCCCCCCATTCCCCCGTGCTAAGCCCCAATAACTTTCATAATGTTGACTTGTTATATCAGATAAAATATTAAAGGTCTATGATATAGCCTGAGATTAATATTTTAATAGAACGTAAAAGTCGAGGCAAAGATGAATCCAAACAGTAAAATTGAAATGAAACATTTTTATCTCGCAAGAAGGAAAGGGCTTGGCGCTACTGCTTTGATTCACCCTTCCGTTACTTTTATATGCTATTAAAATATTCATTTTAATATTATAAATATTGCATTCACTATCTAATGCACCATTACACTGTTTGGGGCACCCGAAAGTCAAAACAATTTGCTGGCCATGGGGTGTGCTCAGGACCTGCAGCATCTCGGTGGTGAAATATCTCGGCCTGTTTTTGCTTCTCCCACCCATTTTCCTCTGCCAGTGTCACCCTGGGAGGAAGGAGACCCACGGGGTGGCCCTGGGGACCAGTGATGGAGACAGTCCCCAAGTGGGCAGAGACAGGGGGGAAGAGCAGGACAGAGCCGTGGACCCACATAATGAGCCACAAAGCCCACGAGGAAACCAATTAATTACAATAAAAGGCTTTTTTTTTTTCTCCTTGCCTTAGAAATAATAATATATAATTAATTTACGGCAATTACGGGATTTCTATATTTATGTCATTATCAGAACTATATAAGGAAAGGTGAATGATATAAATGTATTTCGGGGGCTGCTTTGAAGTGGAGGGAATTGATATATATTTTTAATCACGTTCCAGGATCAGCCGTTCAACTCCTGCGCAGAATTAGCTGTCGGGCCTGGGGTGCGAGCGCTCCAGCCGCTAACAAGGCAGCTGCCGTCGGAGAGAGCTGCGTGCGGGCGAGGAACTTCCCTGCCTGCATTAATCTTTATTGGAAAATAATGGGAAAACCGGAGGTTTGGGCTGAGGGTTTCACTGACCTGGGATGTTCCCAGTTTTTTTTTTTTTTTAATTCTTTCTCGTTTATAGGTGATTTATCGTCTTTGGAGGGTCCTTGGCGTCACGGTGTAAAAAATAACAGCCCAGGGTGTTCCTCCACGTGTAAACTCTCGGCTTTTTGTTTAAAGCCCCCCCAAAAAGGTGGGGTTTGGTGCTTCTGTTTCTCCACACTGCTGCATCTGGCAGGGGGGGTGTGTTGCACCCCTTGAGCCCTCCCCGCTGCCTTTCCTGGCTCCATCCTTGCATTACTAGCGGAGCTGGGGAAAGCTTGGATGTGCCTTGCGGGGCATCGTCTCTGTGGGTGCCTCAGTTTCCCCATGCAAAGAGAAAAGGGAGGGTCCCCCAGACCCTGCACCCATCACCTGGGGGGCCCTTTGCAGCAGCCCCTACGCCCGCTGCCCGCCTGCCGCTGCGGCACAGCTCTGCCAAGACAGCTCCGTGGCGGCTCCCACAGGGATTAGGGCCGGATTTGGCGATTAGTGCCTCCCGGGCACTGTTATCCCAGCGATTAGTGCTGTCCCGGGATTACAGGCAGGTGAAATGCAGGCCAGGGATTACCGGGGAGAGGCCGGGCTGTCCCGGCACTGCGGCTGCTTTCTGCCCGACCCGGTATAAACTCTCTTGCTTGGGGTTTGCTCCCGCAGCCGGGATTTATCCGCACAGAGGTCAGTGGGTCCGAAGTGCCTCCAGCATGTCGGGTTTGCACCCCAAAGTCCTTCCCCTGCTGTGGTCGGGGTGGATGTGATGCCATCAGGAGTGAAGCCGATGCCAGCGGGGAGAGGGGGACGCGTGGTGAGAGGTCACCAGTGCCAGCTGGTGTCCCCAAGCTGCCTGGGGAAGCCAAACCCAGCCCTGCCTGAACATCCCTCAATGTTTTTTGGGGTAACTCCTTGCGAAATCCATCCTTGGGCTTTCTAGTGCATCGTATGTCCAAAAGAGCAGGAGATGCTCAGGTGGGTCCCCACAAAGACAGACGGAACCCTCCGCTGGTTTTGCATTTTGACCTTCCCTGTCTTGGCTCCTGCTAAAATAACAGGATTTATCTCTGGCATCTCCCCGGTACAAGCGGCAACCCTGCCGGCACGCCGGCTTCGGTGCTCACTTAGGAAAGAGATCACAGCCGCCCGCTCGTGCCCACCCCGGCCCCTCCGCCTGCCACAGCCGGAGCCATAAATATAATCCAACTGGGGTAAAAATACTTATTTCTGTAACAGTTGAAAAATATCCCGGCGACAGTGCCAAGAACCTGCCAGAGGCGCCGCGGGAAGGCAGGAGGGATGGCACCCGAACACCCCGCTTTTAAAAGCGCTCGTCCATCAGTGGGAAAAGGCTCCCGTGATGGGGCAGGATGCGGTGTGGTCCTGTCACCGTCCCCAATTCCCTGACCCTGGAGCCTGTTTCGGAGTGGGGAAACTGAGGCTTTGCCCTGTCACCCTCCAGGCAGGCTGGGGAGGGATGAATCATGGTCAGGCCACTGCTTCGCTCTGTCTGCTGCTTCGCCATCCCTGGGGATTCAGGCCCGTGAGTCAGTCCTCCCCAGCCCAAAGCAATCGGGAGATTGGCTTATAAATCATGGGATTTTTATGAAAACAAGCGGCGGTTGCCTGGGCGGGGGCGTGGGGATGCTTGCTGCAGCAGCCGGGCCTTTTTCGGTTGCCAAAAAATGATGTTCTGCCCTTCCCACGGGGCTCTGGGTAATGGGTTTCGGGGCAGACCCTCCTCTTCTTCGTCCTGGTCCCTCTGCCATCCCCCAGCATCATTTGCAAAGACCTCCCAGCAGCACCCAAAGGTGCTGGGGGTGTGTGGGGGCTCAGTCCGGGGACTGTCCTCCCCCCTTGGCACTGCTGGGCAGCCGCTTCTTGGGGGTATCTTCAGCTTCTGTCACTGCTCAAGGTCAATGCCATTAATTGCCATGAATTATTTTGGCATTAATGGAGATGTCTGATGCACTTCCACTGTAAATGAGGCTGCCAGGAGGAACGCGCCGGCCAATATTTCCTGGTGAAGGGAGATGGGGAAATATACGGCAGCAGGGAGGGAGGGCGAAGGCACCTGGGGTGCTCCCGGGGCCAGTGGAGGCAGGAAAACCCACCCTTGGGCTGGGGTGGCTGCACCGCATGTGGTGTGTGCGTGCGGGGAGAGGACACGTGAACCATGTAGGGAACGGCTGCCACAGGGACTTGGTCCCCAAACGCCATCACCCCCACTGGGCACCATGTGGTTGAGGGGATCATGGCATTCCTGGGGTGCGAAGGCAGCGATGCTCCCCAAAAACCCATCTCTACTGTGGCTCCGTACCAGCAGCAGCAAACCAGGGCGAGGGGAATCCCTCCGAGCCCTGCTGTGAGCATCTCCAGGCCCTGCGGGAGAGGGTCCCTGTGTGTGTGGTGTGGAGGGGACCAGGCAGCCCACGAGGGACTGGGGTGAGGCGGTGGTTGATCCCCCATCCCCAGGGGAGCACAGGGGGTCCCCAGCCACCTGCGGCCATGCGTGGGGGCTGCAGCTGGGCCCTGTCTGCATGCACAGTGCTGCATGGAGCGGGGTGACAAGGCTGATCCCCCCTGGGTGACACTGGCAGAGGGGGCCGGAGATGTAGGGGACACCCTGGCCGCAGCGGGGATGGGGAAGGGACCCAAACCCCCCAGGGTGCAGAGAAGCGACCAAACCCAACTGGCCCTCTCCATCCCAGGGGTGACAGGCATGTGTCCCCCGGTGTGTCTGCACCTCTCTGCTCCCCTCCCACCCTGGGGGGGTGTCCCTAAACCCCATTTTTTATTATTATCCCCTTGCATTGCAGCGGTGGCGGTGCACGGCACGAAGGGGAGGGCAGGGCCGGCCGTGCAGCACTCCCCCCCCCCCCTCCCCGCTGCACCCCGGGGTGCTGGGGTGGGGGAGTCGGCTGGGAATCTGCTTGGGTGGGGGGGGCTGCATTGCATTGCATCCCCTGGCATCGCATCGCACTGCACCGGCGGGGAGCGGGGCTCGGCTTCCACCTCCACGCCCGAAGAGGAGAAGGGGGAGGAGGAGGAGGAGGAGGAGGAGGAAGGCACCTCCCCCTGCTGCCCTCCCCTCGCTGGCACCCACCGGAGCCCGATGCGGCTCCGGCCGGGCGAGCGGCCACGGGAGCGCCCAGCGGCGGGGCCCCCCCGGCGGCG
>VZTQ01014371.1:0-30484 GCA_013400755.1 Pelecanoides urinatrix
CAGTTCTTCACTAATTGCTCCAGTGTGGGTATCTTCCACAGGGTGCAGTCCTTCAGGGACAGACTGCCCCAGTGTGGGACCCCCACAGGGTCACAAGACCTGCCAGTAAACGTGCTCCAACGTGGGCTGCTCTCTCCATAGGGTCACAGGTCCTGCTAGGAGCCTGCTCCAGCACAGGCTTCCCACAGGGTCACAGACTCCTTTGGGTGCATCCACCTGCTCTGGCGTGGGGCCCTCCTCAGGCTGCAACTGGATATATGCTCCACTGTGGACCTCCATGAACTGCAGGGGGACAGCCTGCCTCACCATGGTCTTCACTATGGGCTGCAGGGGAATCTCTGCTCTGGCACCTGGAGCACCTGGAGCACCTCCTCCCCCTCCTTCATTGACCTTGGTGTCTCTAGAGTTGTTTCTCATATATTTTCAGTCCTCTCTTCTGGCTGCTGTTGTGCAGCAGGTTTTTTTTCCCCTTCTCAAATATATTATCCCAGAGGTTCTACCACCATCGCTGATTGGCTCAGCTTTGGTCAGTGGTGGGTCCTGCTTGGAGTTGGCTGGCATTGGCTCTGTTGGACATGGGGGAAGCTTCTAGCAGCTTCTCACAGAAGCCACCCCTGTACCCTCCCCACTATCAAAACCTTGCCATGCAAACCCAATAAAATATAGCTTGCATATTTGACAAAATAAAATAAAATAGGTTCCATGATGATGAAGAATTCAATTTATGGGCATCTTCTTACCACCAGTTTGCCATTTTTCCATAATCCTGGAGTACATATTTCTATAAACCACATGCACATGAAAGTGAAGGTAAAGAAACTCTTCCCAGGATTATCTTCACTAATGTAAACAGTTTCATTCTGAGATAAAGCAAGTCAGAATGCTTGATCCAAGCTATCAAAATTTTTTAGCTTTCACAGAATGCAGTGTGCAAACCTGGCCTTCTCCCTGCATAACCCAAAACTTTTTCTTTTATGTTTTTGCCCATTTCAGGTCCATTCCAGTGGTGGACTTGGTTTTCCTCATAGTGAGCTACAACAGCATGTTTATTCCTTTATTATACCTTCCTATGCTTACAACTAAGTCTTGAAAAAATTAACAATTAAACTTGCTAACTGAGAGCAAATAACATTCTAATCAATGCAATATCCAATTTTAATTATTTAATTTTGAAAATACTTTTTATAAAAAACAAAGAAATATGCTCTAAATTTTTAATAACACACTTGTGTTCAGATTAGTATGCCAGGACTACGGTCAGAAATCCTATTTATTTCAGTAGAATTTATAGGGATAAAGGACTGTGAATGGTGCCTGGCAAATCTTGGAGTAGAGTCTTCCACATGGGTGTGACTAGAGCATATATATATGAATTCAAAGTAGAGAGAGAATATTTCCAGCATGATGCATTTAAAGTTAATGGGACTCATGTACTTAAACCTCCCTGTGCATTAACATTTCTCCTTTATGTCCTGAATTGGAAATGGAATATATACAGACTGTGGGAATTCCTGTCATAAAATTGATGCAGGACAAGAGATAGGTTGGGAATTGTGGTTTTGACTGCTCTGTTACACTCTCTGTATCAATCAAAACCTTAAAGCCTATAATGCTTGCTTTTTATAATAAATATATTTGAAATTCAGTCCTTGGAATGGTAGCTATAATTATCATATAGAATTAAGCACATAGAAAAATCAATGGATTGCTAAATTTAAGATTTTTTTTTTTGATTGAAATGTACTTCCTATATGTGTAACATATGAGTAAGGATGCTAAATAGCTGACGGTATCCAAATTTTATGCAAGTTGAGTTTACACTGACACACTCAAAATCACATTGCTGCTATACAGTGATTAAACACTTCTGCTCATGCCACATTCAGCAATGTATGGGTAGTAAAACATCCATGGAAACAAACTGTCCATGGATATTTAAAACTTAATTACCCATTTTCATGAATATTTGATCTGCTTATTACCTGCAAAATGCTTCAGATTGGTTGCCTGTAAATTGAGTTTATTAAAGTGCTAAAGGCAAGGCTCTGTGTGACAGGAAAGGCTGTAGTTCTGGGAAAAAAAAAAAAAAAAAAAAAAAAAAAAGAAAATTGTACAGTGTATGAAACTAGATAGACAGTCCAGGATTATAGACTTCCTGTGATATTATGTTTCTGTGATACACAAATCAAAATGTTAATGTGACAGAAAAGCCTAATTGTCCTGCTGAATTGGCATGCATTTGATCAGCACACGTATTTGGGATTATTATCTTTTACTATATTTACTTTTGATTCTTTCAAAGCTAAAAATTAAAACATAAATAAAATTCTTCTGTTATATTCTAAGAATTATATTCTTCACAGGCAAAGGCAACTTACAGGGGAAGTGGAAATGGTTATAGAGTACAGAGATAAAATCCATTGCATCAAGAAAGGATTATCTGCTGATTGAGTGGAGGAGATAATAATAGAAAACAGCTGCAGGCCATTCCTTCTGTGAATTTGCTTACAGGTGTCATTAGCAAAAGTTTCACCTTATGGTAGAACATAAAAATCATGTTTTTAAATGGGAAGAAGAAAATTTATTTCAGATTTATAACTTTTTTATGGTGCCTTATTTTCTAATACAGATAATATAAGAACATATGGAGAAAAAGAAAAAAAGTATAGCAAAAGTCACATTAGCAAAAGTCACATTACCAAAATTATTCTATAGTGTCCATTATAAATCTGTTGTTAAAATGCATCAAGAATCAGTTTAAAGTTTTTGAAAAGACAAAAAACCAAACCAAACCAAACCAAAAAACAACCAAAACACACTCTTACGCATATGTTAGTACTATAAGGGTACCAATAATGTTTTTACTTCTGGGATGAGGTTGATCCCATCAAAATGTACTAGGCATACCCTTTAGGGAGTTTTTTTTCCCTCTGCCCCTGAAAACATCTATATTATAGTGGAAGATAATTTCCAAATAGCATTAACACCCTTTTGAAGCTTTAGCTTAATCCTTATCCATAATCATTATGTGGTCTACAAAGACTGCTTAAGTGTAGACTGCATATAACATTCACAAACAAATTAGTTCTTTTAGTGATTGCTAGCCCTCCTTCCCCCTCACCCCCCCTGCCCCCTTCTTCATTAACATCAGTATTAGAAAAAAATATTCTTCCCATTACATATTTTAATTGTTAGAGAGAGTACCTAGGTCTTGAAAGCTTAAAGGTTTAATACCTCAGTTAGCCTTATACAATTTTTTATTTCTAGTAAAAGATCAAAGGAGAACTAAAACATACTTGATACTTTGAATATGATATACTTTCTAATTCAAGATTGTAATGATATAGCAGATGCTGGCAAAATAAAAGCTAAGACTTAATTCATACCCAAAAAACTTAGTAGGTATTAATAGTACAAAACATGCTTATAAAAACGAATACAACTGTATTTTTAAGAAATTGCCTATAATATAGATTTCTTATACAACAGCACAGACTAGCGGCTTTAGCAAGTTGGCGTTTGCCGTGTTCTCTTAATTAGTGTTGAAAGAAGATGGCTAAGATCCGAGCACATAGAAAATCTGAGTGTAAGTAGAAGGAAGTTACTTTACAGAGGAAAGTATTACAAAATACTGCTTCTACTATATTAAGAAGCAAGCGACAGTGAAATATATGCTGTTTAAAGGTGTGTCTCCTTTAGGGGAAGAAACAGGTCATGAGAGTAAAAACATATTTTTCTCTCTCTTTTTTTTTAATTTATTTAAGGAAAACACATCCATTTTATTAACAGATAGTAATGCTTTTGTTTGTTTGTTTGTTTGTTTTTCTCATTCATGCATGGCTTCTAACAGGTCTGGGCACTTTGCAGAATAGATTTTGACACAAGAACTAAATGAAAAGTTATTTTACAAAGTGACAAGTTATTTACGCTATAATAGATTGAATCTGCCTTGCGTATTTTTTACATTTATTTACAAAGAATGACATTGTCCAGACTGATTCTGTGAGTTTCTCAATTTCTTGCAAAAGCGTGTCACAGATTCACTACAATGTTACATAAAATTACAGAGATGATGTTTGTGAAAAGCTGTTGATCTTTTGACATTTCTAGACAAAAGGTTTGCATATGATTTGTCTATGCATGTGTTGAATCTTAGTGTACCTCTGACATTCAAGCTCTTCTTATGTCTTGTAGACTTCAGAAAAATATAGTTACAATTAAGGTTAACAACTTACCCCTAATGTAGGAATTTTGATCATAAAGGCTACACACAGCTTTCTTTACCTCATTTCTCACATATCTTCCTATGCTCCCTCGACACAGGTTATCTCTGCTTTTCATGTCTTTCTAGTTAGGCCAAGCACAGTATCACACTGACATCAGTGTAAATTGCTTCAGGTAGTTTGTATACTCCTTCAAGCAGTATTGTCCTACATTTCTTCCTATTAAGATGCATCCCACTTTTTGAGAAATGTTTTTCTCTGCAGTTATCCAAATAACACCTAGAAAAAGTTAGTGTGGCCCTGTAGAGGCATAAGAATATGGTTTATACACATTCAGTACACAGGAAGCTGCCAACTGTGGAAAAATAACTGCAAATTTTGGACTTTCCAGAATCTAGCTCATGCAGAGGGAAAACATACTGCTCTTGCTCATCAGAATAAATTGAGAAAAAAGGAGGAGGTGTGTCTCTGTGTTTGCATTTAAAAAGAGATCTGCTAGCACATCTCATCTGCGTCAGTCACTTTAAAGCTGTTGATACCAGGGTAATGAACGTTGGACCTAAAGACAAAGTTAAAGTTAAGGCTCCATAAATAATCACTGAGATTGAAATTCCAGTGTGTTGAATTTAACAACTGCTATTTGCAGCTTAGAAATGGTCAATGAGATGTAAAAGACATGAAATATAAAATCCCAGCCTACGAGGAAATAAATGTTTCACCATGCAATTTGAATTACGATATAATTTGGTGCAAGTTTACTCGGTACAGCAAATATATCAGGCATGATAGCCTGAAATCAATCTGTCATTTGACTATGTAATCATAGTTCCCTCTCACCACATTCCTCAACTATGTATTTATATTCTTCCTTCTTTAACTAGCCAACCATTACACACTCCACCTCTTTATCCCATCTGAATATTTCCAAGTGGTTCAACTGGCTTGATTTCCTCATCCTAGTTAGTCCCATTTCCACTCCATCCTTCATTGCAATTTCTTCCCAGTTTCATTAATTTCTAAGCAAATGAAAATAGGTTAATGTAATGACAATATCAATAGGGTTCTGCTAGCCGCATGACAGCAAATAGAGATTAACCATGAAATGTTCTCTCTTTCTTTGTAGAATATATGTGTGCCTATAGGCATTCTGGTTTAGACTTGCAAATGTGTGAGGCTGAGTACTGATGTCCACATCACAGTTCAGCTGAACCATTCAACATCTAACTCAGCTGTCTTGAAATCTTTGGCAGGCTGATATAAAATTGACATTTAAAGGCCTTTAGCTGGAAAGGAGTAGTCAGTGTTGTCTGGATTTGGGACTATACATAGGTGAAATAGAACTGAGGAGAAAGACAGAAAAGCTCTTCAAAAATGTCCGATGCTGTGTAAGCTACATGTTACTGCTTACTCTACATTCAGCATCAACATAACTTTGCAGTGTTAACTACTGATGTGTATTTTTTGACCTAATCAGAGGAGGAAAAAATGAGTGTGTGGGATTTTTTTGTTTAGTTGGTGTTTTTTTTGTTCATTCGTTTGTTTGTTTGTTTGTTTTCTGAAACTGCCAACTCTTACAGAAAGCTGGGTATTCACTGTGAGGTGCCTGCTACCTATCCATAACATATGCCTTTTTAATTTTTTTTTTCCTTAAAATAATATTTTAACCTATATACATGAATGAAGCAGTAGTATTGAAATTTTTTTAAAACAAAAGGTTGTCCACAGGGAGCTCGTTGTCTTTAATTTTCCCCTTCCTTTGCATCTTCTCATCTCCCACTTTAGGGAGGATTTATGCCCTTTAATTCATATTTATCAATTTGGTTTAGTTACCCAGTCCCCCATTTAGACTTTGGATTGCAAGGAGATTTAGGTCCGTATTTTCATAATTTTACACTCTTGATGCCATTAGAATAATGAGCATTTAGATGGTTACATAGATGCTATGCACCTACAGTTCAGCAATGGTAAGTGTTTTAATCTTTCATTACTTTACTCATAAAAAAATATTCACTGTTGTTTATTTTAAAGTTGAATCAGGAAAGCAATCCTTCCAGCAGATGGCAGTAACTCTCCATCTACCCCAGCTATGACTAAAAATTTGTAATCATCCTAAGCAGAAACTACTGTTAAGATTTTTTTTTTTTCCAACTGATGGCTGAATTGCTTATACAGGCTATTCTTTTTGGGGTTTAATTTTAAAGATGACCAAGCACAACAGGTATCACAAAGCCATCTGAAACTATCCAAGACAAGAAGCATCTAACTGCTACATCATAATTTGTTCGCCATATTGATTATTCAGCTGAATGAAGGTGGATCAAAGTTGTAGTTAAATTTGCATTTAGGTCACAGGGCTGCAGTGCTTAAGTTAACTTTGCAGCTGCAAGAACCTGAAGCTAGCCTGGCTTTTACTCAGTATCTGTAAGGATTTCCTTGCAGCAGACTTGTCATTCCTAGCTATTCTGCTTACTTGACACATTTGTAGTATAAGTGATATTGGACAGGATACATACAGTCTCCCTATAGGAGAGTCAAACATTCTCTAGTCACAAAAGATCATAACATCTTCCTGTTCAAGGGATGCTGTCAAATAGAACATTTAGAAAGACACCAATTAACTCAAATTCAGCTTATGCTACAGCTTCCTATAAATACTGGACTGATTTTATTTTAAATCTGCATTAAAAAAGTGTTATAGTGACTACTTTTCTCCTCCTGTTGAAAAATCAATGCAACTACTGAGGTAGCAATTGTCTGCGGCTCTACCCTACAGCTTATTCAGCTATGCATAGACTTAACTTCATCATACAAATAATCCCTCTGCAGAGGAACTCCTTGTTTAACTATACCTTAATACATGAATAAGTCTTTTTAGGATCCAGATATAGTTGACTACAATTTAATTATTCTCACACATAAGAAGCATGACCAAAAATACATATGTAATCAAGGGATTATATATATAATGCTGCCACTGCCACCAATTGTAAGTAAAGCTGGCTAATGAAACAGAAGTCTAAGAGAATCTTAACTTATTCTAAGTTTCTTCAGTGACAAATATGAGAGATAAAAAATGTTGTACTTACTTTAAACCAATGCAACTATAATCCAGATTTCAGTATGACAGTTAATATTACAAAGCGTCTTATCTGCTTAAGAGTTTTTATTTTGCTTCCAGTCTAAAAGGATATTGCATCTTTTTACCAAATATGATTAAAGGACTTAGATTAGAAAACACAAATTTGTTTAAAAGTACTATGAAAGAGCTTTCAATTACCTGATGACAGACAATTTCTTAGCTATGTTGTTTGCAGAATGGATGTACCACAGGAAAGGAATCACTAAAAGTGCACTGGCAACCACAGAATAATCTTTTCTAACTTTATAGCTTTTTGTAACATGAACATTACTGTTTAATTGTTAGTTTTCTTTTTATTATTATTTTTATTTTTAATTTCCATAAAGAAAAACCATGCTTTGTTTGCCAGATCTGTTCAGAAGACTTTGGAGGATTCCTGGGCCTTCTGCTTTTAACCTCTATTTGCTATTGCTTATGGTCTGAGATCACTTGTATCAACTGCCTGTAGTAATGTGTTATATTCAGAAAGGGCTAGAGAGACAGGATGCTGTTGTGAGATGATGTGAGAAGACATCACATTCTATGTGGGAATAGAATAATTCTACTGAACACTTTGAATACTTTGGCTTTTCTTTTGTAAACTGTAAACTGTACAGTCCTTGGGAACTTTGGCTTAACTCAGCCAGGACTGGACTACATGATGGCTTCAAATGACTTAAAGTGAGGATCCCAATTTTCTAACACTCATAAAGAGTTTTTGCGGTGGGGAATTCCATTCATATATTTGAATATTTGAAAAATGCACTGTATGTTATAAAAGTAGTACATTCAAGATTGTTTTTGTTTGTTTGTGGTTTTTGTTTTTGTTTTTGTTTTTTTTTCCCACAGTACATAACTTTCTGGACATGTACATATTTGACATTTTCAGTAATATGTCAGATGTTTTATTTAGACCATAGTACTTGACTTACAGAAATAGTAGAATCATAGCACAAAGGGAAAGTTTACTGAAGTCCTGCTCCAAGGTGCATTCTTGATGTATGACCAGAAGAAATGAAAAATTTTCAGGGTTTGGTTTGTCATTCCTCCCCCTCCCCCCATTTCTTTTTATGACTTTACAGCTTACCAATGCCTGTTTTCTAGTATTTGGGTGACATGACATATGAGCTGAACCATTAATAGAAGATTTTCCTTGTTATTTTATAGAAATTTTTAAACAATTTCTATGTGATAATATGCTACTTTCATAAATGCCAAATGCTATGTAGTACTATTTGCATTCATTAGATTTATAAAGGAGCCAACAAGAGAGCAGAATTAGAAAGCCATAGAAACAAGTTATTTTCAAATAGAAAAAAGAAAAAATAGGGTAGTAACAGAAGGAAATTTGTATATGCATTTCATTTACCAAATTCTTAATTATAGTTTATTATATAAGAAGATTGGTGGATTTTATAAAAAATTACCTTTCTTTATTGTAAATACAGAGCATTGTCACTACTGCAGTTGTCTCCAAGGCACAATAAGTTAGCTCACATAAAAAGGCTGTTTTTGCTGTGATGTCTTCTGTGCCTGGTACTCTGAGAAAAAAGTGTGTCAACAGTTTCCACTTTAGAAAGTTCACAGACAAAACAGTATATTAATCTAGAGGCTTTGTAAAAAAATTAATATGGGAATTAATTCTATAGTGCTTTGATAATAGAACAATTAAGAGACAAGCTGATGATAAAAATTTGTTTTCCCCCCAACATTATGTGATATTTTTCCAAGTACCTGAAATACCTGAACAAAAAACCTAAGGTAAATTATTTACCATCAAACTTTTAACAACTCAGAAAATACAACTTCTTTCAAAAGGATCCAGCTACTAAAATTTTTGGCAAGGAGGAAATACTTGTTCCACGTCACCAAAGAATCAACCACACTTTTAAATTCAATTTGTTCTGTTTTGGAGCAGGGACTGGGGCCTGGGCAGGAGCAGGGGGTTGTGACAAAGTCACAGAGCCAGGGTATGGGTATGGAGCAAGGCACAGGGGCAAGAGAAGACCTCAGAGGTGGCAGGGGTGGAAACAAAAGGGTCAGCCTGGACATTCCCGGTGGCAAGGAGCAGGCAAAAGATGAGATTGATGACCTTCAGTTCAGCTGTTGCTCTGGGCAGAGCCCCAGGTCCCTAGCCAGGTCCCAATGCACCTGGCTTTGGGGGAGTAACAGGCAATAACATTGGCACAGCTGTGGGGCAAGGCCCCATGGCGTCTGACTGTGTCCTCTAGCACTGCTCTGAATCCTGGCCCCATGGCACCCAGCTGGCGGGCCTGCGGGGTAGCCTCCGGCATAGCAGTGGAGCCTATCCACCATGGCCTTAGGGCCCGGCCTCCACCAGCAGTTTGGGGCACAGGAAGTTGGGTGGACGAGCTGGGAGCTCTGGACACACCAGGTTGGGCAGAGCCCTCCCTGTGGGGTGCAGCCCCCTGGGGTGGGGCGGGGGAGGAGAGAAGAGCCAAGAGGGGAGGGCAGGCCTGTTCCGCAACAGTGCAGCAAGGGGATGGGCAGGATGGATGTAGCTGGGGCCTGTCAGGGGAAGTAGGAGGTGGGGAGGGCCCTGGCTGGACCTCAGTGGGCCCAGGCAGGGGGAGGGGCCCACATCTGACTGGCCTTGACATCCTGGCAGCTGCTTTTGTCTCAGCCTGTGGTAAGTCTGCCAGGAACTTCTATCTCATGAAGAACAAATACTAACATTTATTTTAATGTTACTATCACTTATATTAACAGAAGAGGGCAGTACTATCTGCCCAACTAATTTTTTTGCCTATGATTTAAGATCTCTTTTTACAGCTTGGGTTTGCAACAGCATTGGAATAGAAATTGGCGAACTTGGTCAAATGCAAGGTAAAACAAGGCCAGTGCTATTCTAATTGGTGAAAAAGGGTTAAACACATTTCACTTTATCTCTCCACAGGGGTCTGTTTACTAAAGCTTAAATCTCTACCAAACAGCAGCCTGAAACCCCTCTATTTTGCTTCCTGTGCTACTACATTCCCAGTGGGGCAATGCCATGTTTCTTGACATTATTCTTCGTGCTGCCTCTAAATAGCAGTACTACCAAGAATGACTTTACAGAAGGAGAAACACTGATTTACTTGGCTGTAAAGTCATTCCTGGAAGTTGCCTGCTTGTGCCATACCCTAACAGAGAGACTGTGTTTCAGTCTGTTGGTGAAAATTAGGTTAGGTAAGTTAGAGGTCTTAATAGGCTGTCCCCACATCTCAAAATGCAAATACAACTCTTAACTTTATCATCTGCTGCCAGCTTTCTGGACTAATACACAAGTGACCTTGTATAGCCTGGGTTGACTCTGAATGTAGGATCAGGAAAGTATTAGAGAAACACATTTAAGAGCAACATATCTTTTATTCTTATAAGGCACATTAGATACAAAACCCTAAGTCGGCCTATTTCAGTATCCTGCTTGCACATCTACATTATGATCTCCTTTCCCACTATCTCCAGAAATGTGAAATACTCTCTGGCCACTTTAGACCAAAATTCTTTATCCCTGGCTGATCTAGCTTTTTTGTAGAACTTTGTGTTCTTCTTCTCTAAGGAAACAGATTGAGCTAAGTTAAACCTCGGATTTGCTCTGTGTTAAAATTACTGATTTTGATATAATTATTCACACTTACATTTCTTAATTTGAGGGATGGATATTTTTCCTCCTCTTAGATGTTACTTTTTGGAGCCAAAGACACATCTCCTGCTGTTTTTTCTTGAATAAAAGCAAATGGTTACATAAGGAATATTGCACTATAAACTTCATTTGAGCAATATATATTTTTCATACTCTTTATGTTGCATCTTACTTTGAAGTTCATCATCTTTCTAAAGATGCCAGTAAACACTCCCCATGTACTCGCACTTTTTGAGAATGATTATCAGATATTGTTGATTGTGAGCATTTTACCAGCAAAGAAAATTCACTCTTAATAAGTAAGCAACTTTTGAGAGTACAATCATTTTGTCAAATAAATTTTCTAAATAAAAATCACATTTTCCAGTTCTATGAGGAAAAAAAAATCACTATGAAGGAAGAATTTTAGGTATATACCAGCTTTATACAGTCTTTCTTACCTTTAAACATTTTTTTTTAGTGAAATGACAGAAGTGTTGAGCCTTCTCTCTGACACTTATTCTAATACAGTCTAAGTACCTCCAGTCTGGAGAAGATTCAACTCCTAGTTCCCTTACTCTGCTTATAATGAAATCAATATTCTCATTTTTTCAGTGCTTCCATTTTTAAAGGTCTTCTACATACTTTTATAGTCTAAATCTAAAGATAGCTAATGTTATAGACAATGTTATGTTGATGCAATTAAACATTTTCCAGCATCTGAATGAAGTTACTCAGATCTAGGATATCTCAGCATGACAGTTGTTTGTACCACATTGACTATGAGTCAGCGTTATTTGATTCCTTCTCTTCTCACTATTTGTTTTGGGTGTAGAGCACCCTGTCTTTTCTAGAGGACACAAGTGGTTTCTTGTTCATGAGTCCTAAGTCCATCTAGGATGTCATCTGCTATCCTGTGCCATATCCATGTGTACAACCGCACTGTTTAACGAGATTCCCTTGGAAAAAATTTGGCTTGGAAAAAATTTGGCTTGGCTACAATCTCATTTGCCCTGGTAGGTTATACAATTGTTAAAAAGCTCTCTTGTCTGTCCCTGGCCATAACTTCCAAATACCTGAGAATGCTTTTTGGCACTGTGAAAAAAACAATCTATAGTCTAGTTACCGTCGAAATAAAAGTCTCAAATCATGTGCCTCTGCCCCTTTTCCTTTGCTGGTGTGACATTCATCAGACTGTCATCAAAGAGGTAAACTTGCAGCAAATGAGACCTTTGTTTTTTAAGTATCAGTGCTGAGCTCTCTACATTCATTGGCTGTATGTCAGGAGAGTGACAGTGGAGAGGGCAGAATAACATGACAGGAGGACACGCTCTCTTTTCTCTGGTAACTGTTAGTTTTGCATACCTAAGGCATGAAATACAATAAATGTCCATTTCCATCATTTCAATACAAGAGTGAATTTGTGAAGACAACTAAAGGACAACCACAAGAGAATTGGCCCTAATGAGGTCAAATTAAAATGAGTAACTTTCATTCACATAGATTCACATGCTTTCACATATTCTTCAATGAATTTATTTACGTCGCATGTCAGTGACATAACAGAAGACTGTCATCCCCATTTACTGATGGGGTAAAACCCGAGAGAGGCTTGGCCATGGTCTAAAAGAACAGCTTGTCTCCAAAATCCGCTGGCAGCCACTTGGTACAGTCCATGTCTTTTCTCTCCAGAACCTGTAACATTGTATGACATGGAGTTAGAAACAAGGTTTGGTGGCTGTGACACTCACTTTCATAGATTTTATACTTAAAGGCAGGACAGAAATGTTCTGGAGAAATAAGAAGTTTTTTGGGGGAGAGAGTATTTGTGTAGAAAATATCACAGGCATTTTATAGGTCATTTTCTTCTGAAGCAGGGATCAGCTTATTGATCCTTTGGGGGTGTGCTGCAATATCATCCTCTTGATACTTATAGCACTGTAATCCACCATTCTCTTCGTGGGAAGGATTTTGGTTTTGTTTGTTTTCTTTTTTTTTTTTTTTCTTTTAAGTAAGAAATGGCCACTTGTTAAGTAATGGACATTTTCCTGTGTCTGCAAGTTTAGGAAACCAAATAGAGGATTTTCCAGAGCTACCCTATGATATTCAGCTGTGTTGTTGATCTTGGCGATGTTTGAGTTTTTATCATCTGTGATTTAGACTCATAGCTACGCTGATACACTGATATCATTAATGATACCGAGATGAGAATTAAATGAGCCCTAAATTGAAATTATTAAAAGAAATTGAGTAAGAATAGAAAAGAGGCAGGGAAAGATAGGTAGAAAAAACAATGCAGGAGAGTGGGGTGTAAGGCATGCACACCCCCAAATACAGGAAAAAGTTAGTCTTACCAAACTTCTATCCCACTGCCACAACTTTGCAATGGTTCATCTTTATTTTTTTTCTTCTGATGTCTTTCTTTAGGACTCAGCCCTATAATTCTTCTTATCTCTCTTTTTTCTTTCCCTCTTTCTTTTAAATGTACACAGAATATGCTTATTACTCTTCAAGAAAATGACAATAAATTAATCTATTTAAAGTGGTCTATACTTATGCTTAATAAATAGAATATTTAGAATATATTTTAGGTATTAATTTTACTTCCTTTAGTTGGAAGTGCTGCTTCTTTTTAAGAATACTTGAAAAAAAATAGCATTAACAGAAAGGGAAATTATACTGAACATGAAGAAAGACTTTCAGTAGTGGTGAACTGGACAGGTTAATAATTTTCAAGTGATGAAAGCCCATGTAGCTGGAGCAAGCAAACTCAATACAGCTAAAATACATAGTGTAGATTAACAAAGGGTACTGATAAATGAGTGGATTAATTCACAAAGAATCTTATATTTGCATGTGTTTATAAAAAGGGACAATGGGTAATGCACCAGTTTTTCAGGACATATTTTATGAGTTCATATTGCATAATCAGCATTCCTATGCTGTGATCATTAATTAAGCAACATAAGTAAAAAATGTTAATTGATGCTTTTAGATACCTAAAGGAAATGTTAACTGGTGTGTAGCATCAGCCTAAGAAATCTCTGCCATACACACTGCCATGTTAAAATGTGATGAAATGTGTGTTCAAGGTAGTCATTTGAACAGTGTCATTCAGCCTCCAGCACCGACAACATATATCCCTTATTATTTGCACATTGCTATTCATCCTGCTTCTAGTGTTACTGTGGAATATATAGCTGGTATTGAAACATTCCTGATTTCAAAATGATTGACTCAGCCTATTGTTGTATACAACCTTGTTTCACCGCATTTGAAGGCATTGCAAGATCATATCAAATAAATGCTCCAAACACACTGATATGCTTCCCTTGCAGTTTATAGTACTTTACATTTCTTTACTTTTAACAAGGAAAAAAAAATCTGCAAACTCAGATGCCAGTTCAGAATAATAGGTTCTTCCTCAGTAGATGAGAAGCAGCAGCACAGAGAGTCAGCACTTCAGAAATATTTGGCATTTTTCAGAGATTAAGTTGAGATCTTTCCAGTTTACTTTTTCGGTCTCCAATAGTAATAAAGAATCTGAAATATTTTGGTTGTTTCTTAAAAGCTTGTAACAAGAAAGTAAGAGATAGGAAAGTTTCAAAAATGCAATATCTGTAGCTTTTAAGACAGACTTGGTTGGTTTTTGTTTTGTTTGTGTTTGGATTGCACTGCACTGTACTTTCACCTAAGATCAGAAGGATATCTTTCTATATGGTTCCATATAGACTTATAAGACACTTGGCACCACTAAGAAATTGTGAGCTAAATTTAGTACCATAGAATAAAGCTGGAGTCAGCTCTGGAATATGTAATAATTTTTTTTTTTGTACCTCAAGATGTTTCATATTCTTAAATGTAATCACTCTGCAACAAATACACTGAAAGTCTTTGTTGCTGAATTCTCTTTACCTTTAGAATCTCTAGTAGGGGCAGCAGGAGGGAAAGCTATTTGAAAAGTAGCTTCTTTTAACCCCACTCTTCCTATTCTGGAGAAGGTTCAGAACTTCATTCTTCTGATATTTGGAAGAACTTGGCTTCTTATTTGTAACTAATACTGTGATTTCTGATGACTGTAAATTTTTAAAATCAGAATTAATGAGAAATCTGTTAGTGAGAGCTGTTAGAGTGATTCACGACTACAGTGTTGACAAAAAATTGTGTCTTCATATTAAAAATTACTTTATCACATTGAAAGCAAAATTGAAATTTTTAATTTTAAACTTAAATTTCATGTAGAGGTATCTTTTAAAATAAAAAAAAATCATTTGTTCAGGAAAAAAAATCATTTGACTTATTTAAAAAAAATTATATTGAATTTTGGAAATGTACTGCTGAATGGATATTCATAGCATTTCACTTGGTTACAACATAAGGAGAAGGAGGGCATATGCCTGTTATTCCCATGCAAAATAAAAGTGGATTTTTTTTTTTTTATCAGGAAGCTATATATGAATAGGTGCATGCTATCAAGTTCAAATGTTTTGCATAAATGTAACTGTTTTGTAATTCCAGGGAAGGAGTAATTGTATTCATCTAACATATAGAAACACTGGAGGTTTAGTTTTTCCTACTTTTAGAGAAAGTTAGCATAAGTAAGCATATGTCTTAGAATTGTAATCTTAATTAATTCTTTTTTTCAAATTATAATTCACTGAAAAAAAGTATCCAACTTGTAAGGAAAAAAACAATAATCAGTATTAATATTAACCAATACTTATGCACAATACTATTTTCTTAATAACAGGAAATAGAGGATGTACATTTTAAGTGATAATTCAGAAGGAACTTACAGTTATTCAATTTTATGTTACCATATTTTTATCCTGCTTGCAGTTTGATGTTCAGATGATTGGATCACATTTTGAAGTAATTATGTTATGTCTTGGGTAATAGTTAAATGCCTATAAAAGGTTGCAAAGTTCATGAAGGTGAAACTGTCTCTGTTTATCTGCTGATATCAGATTAAAGAATCAATGAATTACGCAAGTTAGTTTCAAGATTGGGAGGAAGTAGGATCTCGGATGTCTCAGTGTGGAAGCGAGGTAAATGGGTGCTGGGATATATGCATCATAGAATCATAGAATCACTAAGGTTGGAAAAGACCTCTGTAATCATCAAGTCCAACCGTCAACCTACACCCCTATGCCCCCTAAACCACGTCCCTAAGCGCCTCATCTACACGTCTTTTAAATACTTCCAGGGTTGGTGACTCCACCATTTCCCTGGGCAGCCTGTTCCAAGGCCTGATCACTCTTTCAGTAAAGCATTTTTTCCTAATGTCCAATCTAAACCTCCCTTGGCACAACTTGAGGCCATTTCCTCTGGTTCTATCTCTAGTTACTTGGCATCCTGCCAGCTTTAATAAATCCTGGCTCTTTTTACATAAGGAAAGGCCCAGAATGTTTCCCAAAAAACCCCACACAAACCAGAAGAACCAGCCAATGGATTCATAAATCAGAAATTTTATTTCAAGGTAAGTTTCAGATAGAGAAGGCGGGTGTCACGGAGCTCCCCTTTTCTGTGGCTGTGGGTAGCTTCCAGTTGCTTGTGAGACCATGGTGTGGTGTAGTCTGGGCCTGTATGTACTTGTCCTCAAGTCAACGGCTTTGTAGAAAGCTGCAGAAATCTCTGGCTGAGTGTCTGAGGAAGGAGGGGATGGGACTGCACTGTGTTATAGTTGTGTCCTTGTCTGGCCTTGAGGCTGTGAAAAACAAGACAGTATCAACAAACAACAGGAGCAGCCACCCTTGGTCACCATAGGCAACCCCTGCACAGGGCTCTCCCAGCCTCAGGTGAAGGCTGTCAGTCCCAGGTCTCCCTGGCAGCCAGAAGACATGGGTCCTGGGCTGGCCACGTCAACAACTGCATGGTGGCATGGGCCGCCTCTAGCCTGCTGCTGACTGTGACGTGGCTGCTGCATTGCTGGGGTTGGTGCCAGGAGCTGATAGCTTGAAAATAGCACCAGCCAGATGTTATTTTGAGTCCTTGTCTTTATGTTGATGTCCTTGTAAAAAGCTGCAAATCTCTCCGGCTGAGTGGCTGAGGACAGGAGTGTGCCATGGTCTCATCCTGTCCTCTTCGGGGCCCCTGGCCCTAAAAGCAGAAAAGGAGCAACCACTATCTGTTGCACCGCAGGCAGCTCCTGCCTCCTTGCCTGTGGCCATGCTGTCCCCTTCCCTGCAGCTTTCCCTGTCCTCTCACCTCAGCCTTTACTCACCCAAGAGCTCGCCTCCAGTTTGAGCTGGCTCATCGCACAGCCGTTTTTATAACCTCCCTAGGCTGTCTGTGTCACCAAACGCCCAGTGACATGGCCACTGCCCATGTTCTGCCTGCTATGACAGAGCCCCTGTAGAACTGGATGGGGTGCCAGGGGCTGATGGAAGGCCCAGAACTTGGCTGCACAGGGAAAAAAAGCTATTGCTCTTCAGATTTACTCAAATACAGATGATAATTCAGGCTTATGAGGAAAATGGCCAACGGGGAGAGCCTGTTGTTGCTTCCCCCTTCCAGTGGGAAGGGACCTAATCCAACCGCCTAATCACTTCAGAGTTGACCCAAAGTAAAGCATGTTGTTAAAGATATTGTCCAAATGCCTTTTAAACACTGGCAGGCTTGGGGCATCAACCACCCCTCTAGCAAGCCTGTTCCAAGATTTGACCTTGCTCTCGGTAAAGAAATGCTTCCTAATATCCAGTCTAAACCTCCTCTGGTGCAGCTTTGAACCATTCCCATTCATCCTATCACAGGATCTCAGGGAGAAGAGATCAGCGCCTCTCTCTCCACTTCCCCTCCTCAGGAAGCTGTAGAGAGCAATGAGGTCGCCCCTCAGCCTCCTTTTCTCCAAACTAGACAAATTAATTAATAATTTGGGGTTTTTTTTCAAACTGTCTTCTTGCTCAAACTTGCTTCTGCACAGAAAACATGTAATGTAAATGGAAAGTGAGGTGGGATAAATGTTTGTCAGTTCAGGATGACTTCCTCCTCTATTTGTTCCCAGACATGGAAAAGGGAAGGAATTCAGAATAGCTAGTCTGTCAGGAACAAAATGCAGCCTGTTGAAAAGTACTTAAAAAATCCCATATGTATAAACATGATTTACCATACACAGAAATACAGCAGATTTCTTACAGAAGACCTCAAATTATAACTTCTTTCTTAGCCGTAGCGCTCGTCACCTAAAGTCTGATGCATGTTCCAGAGACCTAGTTACGGGATCAAACACGTAACACTCTATTTATGATAACTAGTTATTTTGTAATTATTACCTTATCCACATACACATCTAAAATCACAAAGCTTAAAGAAGAAAATAGAAAATACATTAATTTGGATTTGTTTTGATTTGATCTGAGGGTACATGAGAGGAAGAAATTAATATTTGCTAGCAAATGTTAACTTTGACTACTAGCTGGAAAAGTGACTTGTAGGTAGCTGCGTATTTCTACCTTGCCACTTTCACTTCCTTAGACTGTAAACAATAGAGAAGAGACATTTTTATTCTTTTGTAAAGCTCATTTTGCAGAAGAGGTTGTACACGGTCAGAAGTTTTCCAGTCCATATTCCTTTACAGTGTTCTAGTAATTCTAAATTTGCAACATGTAGAATTTCTGTGTAATCTTATTTACTTTCTGGTTTTGTAGTAGATTTGGGTGAGATTTTCCACTGAAAAATCCAGATTTAGTTTGACCAAAATACCTCACAATTTATTTTGCTGTTGGGAAAGGAGAGAAATCAGATTTTAGAATACTGAAATTAGCAAAAATATTTTTTGTTTCATTAATTTGGATGTCACCAATGAGATATAGAAAAAGGTGGAAGGTGATTATCAATCACAGTCTGCCTTAGTGGGTGGAAAAACCACAAACTTTAAGTGCCATGAATAAAATACCACAGAATCACAGAACGGTTGAGGTTGGATCTGGACCAACCTCCTGCTCAAGCAGAGCTACTTAGAGCACGTTGCCCAGGACCATGTCCAGATGGCTTTTTCATATTTCCAAGGATGGAGATTCCACAGCCATTTCTGGGCAAACTGCTCCGGTGTTCAGTCACCCTCACAGTAAAAAGCTGTTTCCAGATGTTCAGACAGACCCTTCTGTTTTACCTTGCTCACATTTCCTCCAAAGAACAAAGAAGACACCAAAGAAAAGAGCCTGACTCCATCTTCTTTGTATCCTCCCTTCAGGTATTTACATACATTGATGAGTTTCCCTTTGAGTCTTCACTTCTCCAGGCTGAACAGTCCCAGCTCTCTCAGCCTTTCCTCGTAGGAGAGATGCTCCCTTCAATATCTTCATGGCACTTCATTGTTTCTCTTCTCTACATCCATATCTCTCTGGTACTGGGGAGGCAGAATTGGACACAGTAGTCCAGGTGTGGCCTCACCAGTGCTGAATAGAAGGGAAGGATCACCTCCCTTGACCTGCTGGCAACAGTCCTTCTACTGCAGTCCTGGAAGATTACTTTGTGGCAAATGCACATTGATGGCTTATGTTCAACTTCGTGTCTATGAGGACCCCCAGTGCAAAGCTGCTTTCCACTTCTGCTTGGTAAACTTCATGGGGTTGCTGCCAACCCATTTCTCCAGCCTGTCGAAGTCCCTTTGGATGGCAGCACAAACCCCTGGTGTATCCGCTGCTCCTTCCAGTTCTGTGTCATCTGCAAAATTGCTGACATTACACTCTGCCCCATCCTCTAGATCATTAATGGAGGCACTGAATGTAGAATTACCTAGTATTAACCCCCAGAGCACACAGCTAGATACTGGCCTTCAAGTAGACTTCGTATTGCTGATCAAAATGCTCTGAACTCAGCCGCTTACTCTGTTTTCAATCAACTTCACTGTCTGCTCATCCAGCCCATACTTTATCATCGTCTCTGTGAGAGTGTTGCTGTGGACAGCGTCAAAAGCCATATGGAAGTCTAGGTAGGCAATATCCATAGCTCTCCCCTCAGCTACCAAGCCTGTCATTTTACCATAGAAGGTTTTCAGGTTGGTCAAGCATGACTGCCTTGGTGAATTCATGCTGACTGCTCCTGGTGATTTTCTTGCTGGTCAGTTGCTTGGAAATGGTTTCCAGGATTAGCTGCTCCATCACCTTCCCAAGGATGGAGATAAGGCCTGATGAGCCTGTAGCACCAAACTTTTCCTCTGGTCTCTAGGATTTCTGAAGGGTCTTACTAGTTAAGATCAAGGCAAAGAAGGCATTCAGTATCTCGGCCTTTTCCATGTCCTGTTTCACCAGGACACATTCAGCAGTGGGTCCACATTTTCCCAAGTCCTTCTTTACCTGTTGATACACTTAGAGAGTCCATCTTTGTTGCCTTTGACATGCCTCACCAGGTTCTACTCCTGTGTTTTGATTTTCCTACCTGCACCTCTTCATGTTTAGACACTTTCTCTGTATTCCTCCCAGGTTATCTGTCCCTGTTTCCACCTTTCATATACTCCCTTTTCATGTTTGAGTTTTGCCAAGAGTGCCTTGTTCATCCATGTAGACCCCTTGGTATTTTTGTGTGACTTCCCGCTTGTTGAGGTAGATTGCTCTTGAGCTTGCAGGATATGATCCTTGAATATGAAAAGCATTGCAGAGAACAATCATATTCAATAGAATGACAGAAAGTACTTCTGCTGACAGTACAAAATTCTTGGCAGTGGCAGTCATGCTTATCGTATTTTTGGGTAACAGAAGATCTTTCTTTTTTATTATTGCTTGTGTTAGTTTAAGGTTAATTTTTCAATAATGAGTAATTAACTTCTTTGTGAACACTATGTGGACAGATTTAGAAAGCTGACTATCTACTGTATGTAAGAGGGGATCAAAAGACTAAAAACCTGACAGTTTTTGTGCATCTGCATTATTACCTCATTCTTACTGTCTATATGTTTAAGTTATATCATTGGGAGGGTTTTTTTAGAACAGAGAGGAGTCTGGCAGGATAAAGTCTACAAGACCTGCAGACTAGCAGCATAAAGACCAAACTCTTCTGCTTTTGTTGTTTTGTTCATGATTGTATTTTAAGTGGAACATGTATTCCAGAGACAAAAAAAGGGAAAAGGAAGTACTGAAAGTGAAGATGTTATCAAGGCCCATGGAGGATAATACAAGAAGGATTAGAAGGAAAGTAGAGTATCTCTGGTCATGCTAAGCCAGCTGTTATTCACTAAAAGAGAGAAGAGTGAAAAAACAGAACAATTGTGTATTTATGGAAGACAGTGAAAAGGTGGGAGCATGAAAAGTATTAAGGTACATAAAATTCAATAAAAGAAAGGAGGATACTTGAAAAGACAAGTAGGCAAGTTAAAGCTAGAAAACAAGAAGGGAGAAAGAGCAAAACCATCACGTGATAGAGAAGAGGTCCTATGATTATGGCATAGGTGAAGCAATAAACAAATTAATGCAGCAAAACAATACCAACCTCAGCCTCACCAAAAAGCTTAAAACAATAATGAGAAAAGAATGGGGCTCTGCAAGCAATCCTTTATTGTGGAATAAAAGATAGATCATCATTTGTCTAGACTATTCTCGTGTGATGAAATAAGAGTATTTTGCAGCCAAAATAGGCTGTTTGCCTGAAGGGTCAACAGGTCAATGCATTCCACAAAAACAGAAAGGGAAGAAGGTGCGAATAAGATGAAAAAGAAACAAAAGAAAAAGTCGGTTTAGGAAGGAATATCTTTGCATGATAGAAATGCTATTGTCACAAAAGCAATTATCTTTTCTTCCCAAGCTACAACTAAAATGAAATAAGACCGGTGTGGCGCTAGGGGATAATGAAACCCATCCAAAAGTGAAGTAGGAAGATATGCGCAGCTGAAAGGAAAGGTGCTTTTTAATTGTCTTCTTACAGTGACTTTCAATTATATGCTGTAAAGATGATTCCTGCATTCAGTGTTTACTTGACACTCATCAGTTTTAGCTTGGGTAGTGTATAGAACCTCTATAAGCCTGACTTCTAGTGGAAAGAGTTACATAAGTGAGTTAGAATGGACATCCATATGGTAGAAATTGACACTGTTTTCTGATATGTGAACAGATAGCTTTACTATTGGCAAGGCCATAGTTCTCTTTTCACAAACTGTTCAGGTAATTTACTGATTAACATACTGCCTGTGCAAGTACTGCAGGTTTTGGTAATACCTCTGGTGTACTTAATGAGCTGATAGCATAAGTTCAGTTATGAAACTACATTTTTGCACTAAAAATAGTACATTGAAAAAGAGTTGGTCTAGCAAAGTGACATAGCAAGAAAGTGTTTATAATTAAAACAAAGTGATTGAAAACACAGTTGTTTCTTGAACACTTTAGTCAGAAAATATCTGATTCAGATCATTTGATATATGACTATTTGTGATCTAGACTGTTTTACATCAGAGTTACTCTATAAATTCCACTTTGTTTTGCTGTCTTTCAATGGTAGCAGTTTTCAGAAGTTATTATCATCAGTGTACTAACTTTTTCTGGTTCTTGAACCCCTCAGAATTTATTGGTGTTACTCTAGAAATATAATAAAACTTGTTTTATTTTCTCTTTCAGGGAAATCTTGAAGAGTCTTACACTTTTGATCCTCCACTCATTGCTCTGTGAGGACATTGTGGTGAGGTGGTAAGTTGGTGTAGATCTATTGCTTTGATCAGCTAAATTGTCATTTCAGATTTAACTGCTAAAACAAAATCCTTCAGTGTTGTGTCTATGTGACAAAACTTGAGAAATGTCTTCCTGGTTGTCTTGGAGAATTCCCATAATTGTAAGTCTGTGATTTATTTCATGTGTAGGAAGTCTGGAACACAAAGGCATCAAATTTGTTCTGTATTTTCAGATCATATGAACAGACGAGTTGATTCATGCATGGTTAGTGCCTATTTTCCAGAAATCCTAGGTTCCTATACATCTGGAAATCTGGGTGATTACTGTAGTTAGTTTGGTAGAGCATGAGTCACTCAGCAAAGTTTGGTATTGTCAGATTTTCAAATTTCAGTGATCTATTTGTCAATTATTTGTCAGTCTTCTTCCAGAATTTTCCTTCCCCCTCCTACCCCAGTATGTCAAATCTGTAAAGGCTTTGCTTTTCCTGACTACAGGGAGGGCTGATAGATTTAAGAGGTCACTGTATCCTGTCAATATTCCCTGGATTAACAACTTGTATGAAGCTCTAATAAATTACATCATGTCTTCTGTTGATGTTAGCAACACTCTGGTAACTCTTATATAACAGTACCTGGCTAGGAATTTATATCTGAAAAAAATTTATTTTTTATTTTTACTTTTAGACCGTAAGCAGAGACAACAGGAGTGATGGTTACATATTTCTAGGTGTTAGAACAGTTCTGAGTAATGAAGGGTCCAATGACTGTAAGTCAAGTTCAGAGAATCATGACTGGTGGCTCTCAGTATTTCTGACCTCCAGCTACTTGGCCAGTCAGCCTTGATAAACCACGCTATTCTTTTTTTTTTTTTTTTTTGTTATAAACAGAAAGTTTATGTTACTGTTGGAACTTGAGAGCTAAGAAATACAGATCTTCAGCTTTCAATGAGAAATCATATGGCTTTTGTTAAGCTAGATACTATTTTGTGCTATTTTTCCATATTTCTATCCATCCATTAATAAAAATAGAAGAATAGTTTTACAACTCCAGTTATACATCCTTGTTTTATGAAGAAAAAAAAAAGTTCCAGAATTTAATAAATACAAGAAAATCTTTCAAGGTACTAGATACTAAGAAGAATAAAGCTGTATGCTATTTCATTTTCTATGGACATTTATTTTATGTTGTACATCAACTACAGACTTAGGACCACTGATGTAACATACATTCTTATTCCTTGCTTTGTTCCATACTTGTTGATAAATGGAGAATTTATAAAGGAAACAGGCAAAATTATTTCTGACTTTAACATGTAAAGTTGACCCAATCCAGAGTCTGTTACTTTTTAAACCAGGCAGCTATTTGTTCTGATCAGTATTCTGAGTGACATTTTTTGTGATATCATTGAAGTATAGTGTCACCTACTACATCTTGGTCTAAAAGCAGAAATGATTTCACACAGCAGTGTCTATTTATCTAAGGGAATGCTAACAACAAAATTCCATTTTGATACAGTTTCCTTTTGAAAGTTTTTTTTTTTCTTGCCTTTACAAATTAGTAACAGATTAAAGTGTGATCTAAATCATGTCATTTTGTCATCCTTTTATTTCATTTAGTTAGCTAAAATATAAATTACTTTTGTTAGAAGTAATAAAATTATCCCCTTGACTTCGTTTTCTTACTGTAAAAGTACAGTTTCCATGCAGTAATGTATTTTACCCAAATTAATAAACATATTCTCAGAACAAATTCATATTACTAAAGTAAAATCTAATAAATATATATCTAATTTATTTCTGCCTTCTTTTTTAGTAGTGTCTTTTTTAAAATTAAATATTAGGTTAGTATTAATGTTCATATTTCACAGTTAAAGAAAAGTAAAGATTCACTGCAGTTAGATTGCTGCCAATTTGTTAGGATTGCAAATCTTGAATAAAGGTGTTTTCATAAAATTTCCTAGGCTGAAATCCTATCACTTTATAAAACTTCCTTGAAGGAATCAATAGCAACGAAAAGCCAATGGGAAATAAAAAATGGGAAAAAAAAAAAAAGGTCCAACTTATACTGAAGTTTGAGTTAAGATTTATATAACATTTATAATTCTGGATCTATGTCAGCTATACAGTGATATACAATTTTCAACTTCCATTCATTTTCTATTTCAGATGTTATGGAAAAAAATAAATCCAAATTGTACAAAATTTATATCTTACAGAAATTAATTTAGCAAAATTTAATAATAATAAAGAAAGCCTGTTCAAAGTTGAATAGAGTGCCAGGGAAGATTATGGAGAGGTTCGTCTTGTGGGCACTCACAAGCCATGTCCAGGACAACCAGGGGATCAGACCCAGCCAGCACGGGTTCATGGAAGGCAGGTTCTGCTTGACGAACCTGATCTCCTTCTATGACCAGGTGACCCACTTAGTTGATGAGGGCAAGGCTGTGGATGTGGTCTACCTGCACTTCAGTAAAGCCTTTGACACTGCCTCCCATGGCATTCTCTTAGAGAAGCTGGCGGCTCACGGCTTAGACAGGTACACTCTTCGCTGGGTAAAAAATTGGCTGGACGGCTAAGCTCAGAGAGTTGTGGAGAACAGTTATATCCAGTTGGCGGCCAGTCACGAGCGGTGTTCTCCAGGGCTCAGTTTTGGGGCCAGTGTTGTTCAATATCTTTATCAATGATCTGGATGAGGGGATCAAGNGAAAAATTTCTTTACTGAAAGAGTGGTCAAGCCTTGGAACAGGCTGCCCAGGGAATTGATGGAGTCACCATCCCTGGAAATATTTAAAAGACGTGTAGATGAGGCGCTGAGGGACATGGTTTAGTGGGCATGGTAGTGTTGAGTTGACGGTTGAACTCGATGATCTTAGACGTGTTTTCCAACCTTAATGATTCTATGATTCTATGATTCTGTTATGTATCAATTTCTTTTAACCAGAAATTCAGTGCTTTGTTTTTCTCTGCTTGGTGAGCACAGTTTCAGCCCTGAAAATGTCAACAATGTAATTCTTCTTAAGTGTGAAATTTTGCTAGTTTAGAAATATAAAGCATATCCCTCAGACTTCACTGTGTCTCAGATTCCACGGGTAAACTTGGATGAACAGGGATATGTCTGTGGCACTTTCAATGATAATTAAGGTACATCCAAGAGGAGACAATAGGGTTTCATTATTTAGAATTAATTTTTTGTGATTTATAAAAAAGATGGAAAATGTAGATCTAGGCAAGTAAGATGCAATATTTTACTTTTTGTGATCATAGAAATAAAAGCGGCAATTATTAAAGCTTTTTTGATGAACTTCATATTATTAATAAGAATATATGAGTACTAAATTAATGTATTAAATTCTTAGCACTAACTGTCAGTTCAATAGCTTGACAATCTAAAATTAGGATACTGAAGCTTTAACCTCCAGGCCATAGTTTTGAAGTCAGTTTAGACTAGTTGAGTTTGAACATTCTTTTAGCTTGACAGTTATTTGGCTCCCTTAAATGTGATGGTGGAGTGAGTTCAAATGCCGAGGATAAAGAACCACATTACAAAACAATTGCATGTTATAACAATAGTTCACATCTTGCAATCACAACAGAAGGGTCAAAGCCCAGATGTCTATGCAGTCAACTGCACCTCAAGTCAAAAAGCAGGTCTTGTGACTCAAAACTGATGAGGCGCCCTGTGAAAAAGTGAACTTTCCCTCCCGCTTCCCCCAGGCAGTGTTGCAGTTGTGGTTAAAAAATTCCAGTTCATTTAGTCACTTACCATCAGCACAACATTCACTTTACCACTTAATCAAGCTTAAAATTAAGGAGAAAAAGAACCTCTTTCTTCTAATAAAATCTATATTGTTTCTAAAAATATCCTTACTGAAAGTGAGAATAGTGTAAATCAAGCAGTCATTTCTACTGAAGGAATAGTGATTAGGAAAACAGTGCTAATGGAACTGCAGAAAATCTTGGTACAGCACAGAAACATTATTAATGAAAAGATTTTTGTCCCCCAAATTAGAGGTGCTTCAAGCAACTTAGATCTTCTGGAGTGCAATATTCACAGAATAGTTAGGCATTTTGAAAATACATCTGTTGAGAATATTGGAGTTTTTCCTTCTTAATGATCAAATGATTGGCAGTAAAATAAAATGGAAACCATTCTTAATCTGTTTTTTTTTTTTTTTTTTCCAAATAATATTGGTTTTGCTCCCAGATATGCAACACACAGCAAATAGAAGTGGAATGAAATGTGTAATACAAATCAGTATTTCTCAGTAGCTGTGTGGTGACCATTGTAGATGAGTCACAAAAGGTAATCTGTAGAGTTACAAAACAGAGAATGTTATAATGTAGTCTGAAAGAAAGAAAACATTGCTTCTCTACAAGTATATATTTACTTTTCACAACCAGGTAATTCTAACTCATGCAGCACAGGTTCTGTGGGCTAATTGTGGCATATTAAAAACATTTTGTCTCTTGTTGTAAATGAATGTATTGAGAACCAGAACTTTTTAAAGAACATTTTTAGTGTGACCTGTTGTTATACATATATGTCAATCTTCTCTTATAAATATCTTATGTGTATCTCATAATCATATGTTCAAAAATAAGTGAATGTATTCACCAGTTTTCCTAAATGTTAAGATCATTTAAAGAAAAATTTTGATTATTACACAAAAGCCATTTTAAGACCTTGTACAGTTTTCAGAGACATTATTGCCTGGTGCGGGGTGCATATGCCTAAAAAGTAATGCATTATTCACAGAGAACACCTTTTTATCTGAGTCATGATGTGTTGTGCAGAACTGAGCTAAACTTTGTAGCAAAAAATCTTTTTCTCCCTCTGTATTCCTGGTAGGGAACAACATACTTTAGAAACATTTGAAAATTAAATGATAACTTACCAAAATCCTTTTGCTTAGTAAATTTGAATGGTTTTTTCGTTCTGGTTTTAGTTTTTTCATATCTATATTGTATTATAATTCTTATCTCAACAATATTTATTTTATTGTCTGAAAGTAGCAGTGATTACATGTAACGGTGTAAAATTAACATCCTTCTAAATCAAGACAATTATCGTGTATATATATATATATGTATAATTTTAATAACTGATAAT
Organism: Pelecanoides urinatrix; assembly: GCA_013400755.1. NCBI lineage: Eukaryota > Metazoa > Chordata > Aves > Procellariiformes > Procellariidae > Pelecanoides > Pelecanoides urinatrix. The sequence continues at coordinate 27,669 of VZTQ01014371.1, forward strand.
GCATTTCCTTTTTACAAAATAGTACAGTTGACCTAGGTGAAAGTAGGCTTTATGTGTAAAACTAAGACTAATTAATTACCATGTGATCTAGGACGGTGATAGTCTCTCCATAATAGACAGGGGTTGAAGATCCATAGTATTTTATGCAAGTTATGAGATAGGATATGAGACTTCTGAAGACAAGACATCCAAAGTGATTTTTTTCATTTATCTTTTCCATTTTGAATTCAAATGCACTTTCACTACTTCTCAAATACTTAGTATTGTTCTTTTGATTCTTCAAAGCATTGCAACTATTGAGGTACCTACTCTTAGCTAGTGAACAATCTCTTTTCATACGTAAACTTTTAATTTATAAGCAATAGCATATAACCCTATGTCCCTAAAGTAGAATGTTTTCTACCTAAATTAGGAGAAATTGCATATAAGAGACGTTAGCAAGGTTGATGGCAGTTCTAAAGCTGGAATATAATAGCTTTTTTTTTTTTCCCCCCCCTTCACAGGTTGAAATGTGTCTATCCAGCTTATTGCAAATATTAAGCAAAATACAGGACTTGTAATTTGAGAAACATTAGAGAAGATCAATGATTTTGGATGTACATTTCTGCTTTAAAATCTTTGTCATTCAGTGTTTTTCACTTAATACAATTCATTCATATAGACTACTACAACCATAAAACTGCTTCTTTGAAAGTAGGCTGATTGGTACTTAGAGGTTTTTTTATGCCTCTGATAAATCCCACATTATCCAAACACAGTCAGAATTAGATGTTCCCAATAGTATACAGTGCTTTTATGTCTCAATAACCAGATTTAAACTATTCATTAAGTTCCAGAGTGAAAAGCTCCAGCAACGACAATAGGAAAAAAAAGTCATACCTAGAAACCCAGAAGGCCTTATCCTGAATTCATTTTGGTGTGTGAGTTGGAATTAGAGATAATTTCACATGCATTCAATCCCCTTAAAAAGGGGTTAATAAGAAGTGATATGCTTTCCTCAAAGAAATTTTTCTTTTGTTTTTAGCAATGACATAGAACATGTGAACCATTTCCTTTAGTTCTATGGCAAGAAATTAGGCAGAACACCATTAAAAAAAGAACTACAAAAGGGTTTGTCAGATAGGGTGAAGGAAATAGTATGTTTGAAAGAAACTGCTGTTTATTTTCCAAAAACTCTATGTTTAAGACTAGAAGACAGTGACACATTTCATGATTCCTCTCTTTGCCTTTTTTAATGACACTAAGATACTTTAAAAACAGTGGTCAGGATTTGTTCAATTTGAGCCTTAATTTTCAGGTAATTTTTCTGATGAAGCTCTGGCTAAGGAAATAATGCAGTATTCAGTCATTATTTACCCACATCATCTGATGTATATCTTGTGATTTTTTTCACTAAATGACAAAAATATGTTGCAACTTCTGCTAATTCAGAAATGTATTTCTAAAGAAACAGTGACTATTACAATTTCTCCACGGAGATGTTCACTTTGTGCTATTGTAGGTGACTTCTACTCCCACTCTTTCTTTGCCTGCTTAAGTATTTATCTGAGGTAATAAAAATAATTATAAAATGTGAATCAGCAGATGTTAGCACACTTATTTTTGTTGCTGACAAATTCAATTAAAGGCGTTGCTAGCTAAACCGATCAAATAACAGGTAGCTCAGAAAAGGTCAATTCTGAATTATTGTTTCCCATAATGATTTCCTAATCCATTAAGTCCATAAAATTCATTTGAAACTGAAGCTCATAAAAGTAAATTATGGAAAATGCTTTGCTAGTTTGTGGGCATTATAGAGCATAAAACTGTATGTCTCCCATGCATAATGCTCCTGCTAACATTGTCCAGGTTGCAACACAACTGCAGATAGCCTTTAGTAGTATTTTCATTATAAATGCCTATTTCCAGGAACACGAACTATAGTTGGAAAACCTTTTTCCCCCATAAGTACAAACCCATAATTTTTCCTTTTTTTTTTTTTTGAATTATGTTTTGGGATGTTTATGAATGACACGAGAGAAGGCTTGATACACAGTAATAAGTAAATATATTGTAATAACAGCAGTAGCTTTTGAACTTCAGTAATTCAAAAGGGAATAATATTTCCAAAATTCCAGTGTGAGTTTGAACTTTGTCATGAATAAAAATGCAAATAATAATTAAAAAAAAAAAAAAACAAAAACAAAACCCAGAGATCTTAAGACTAAGATAGGATGAAGAAGTAATTTATACAGCTACATTAAGCTTTTAGTTACTCTATGGTCAAGACCCATTAAAATTAATATTTGCCAACAATTCCACACAACTGAGGTTTTCATGGTCCCTAGTAGGTACCCTAAACAGTTTTAATGATAATTCATCTACAGTTAAAATGTCTTTTTTTACTGTATTGCACATAGAGAAATTGAACATGTGTCTGCTAGAATACCTCATGGAGAACTTATATGCCCTAAATCTAAAAAAAAAAAAAAAAATTACACCAGATCTTATTCAACTTTTATGAATAGCTGTTAGAAAAGAAAAGAAAGAAAAAAAAAAAGAGTGAAAACAGCTTCATAATCCACTGTAGATGTTTATGAAATTGAAGGCCAGTGTAGTTCTACGGCCTTTTTCAAGGAAAGCAGGTGTTCATGTTAACACTTACGTGATACTATTTTGCTTATCCTTGGCCATAGCTTCCTTTATAGAAGCTTCCTTTCAGTAGAAGAAAAATTTTACTCAGATATTCATAAAATGCAGCATTTGTTTGATTAATAGGTATCTGGAAGGGAATAAAAGTTACTGGCACATTAAAGCCACCATGTGCTTAAATAATA
>VZTQ01014372.1:0-29261 GCA_013400755.1 Pelecanoides urinatrix
CATTATCATTATCATTATCATTAATAAATAATTATAGTTATAAAACAATAATAATAATAATAGAATATACACAATGAGTGATGCACAATGCAATTGCTCACCACCTGCGCTGACCGATATCCAAGTAGCGATCCCTACTTCCTGGAACACGCCTACCATTCATATACTGAGTATGACATCACATGGTATGGAATATCCCATTGGCCAGCTGGGCTAGCTCTCCTGATTATGTTTCCTCCCATCTTGTGCACGTATCTTAGTCAGTAGGGCATGGTTGCTGTCCTTGGACTAGGAGGGTACTTAGCAACAACTGAAATCATCAGTGTGTTATCAACATACTTCTCATACTAAAGCCAAAACACAGCACTGGGAAGAAATTTAACTCTATCCCAGCCGAAACCAGGACTCTGATATAACAAAACAAGCAGAGGAACTTAAAAAAAAAATCACTTAACTATGTAATCTGATCATAGGTTCATTAGTATTTAAAAAATTAGAAAGTTTGAACTTGAAAATAAACTTAACTTATTCTTTCCCTTGATCTGATTTTGCCTCTTCTACAAGTCCAACATTTGCCTGTGTTTAAAATAGAAAAGTGCTAGCCAGCTTGTATTCTCCATTGGGGTCAATGGTATCTGTTCAATCTGCCTGGTAGATGAAGGGACAGCAGTGAATATTGTCTACCTAGACTTCAGTAAGGTCTTTGACACTGTCTCCCATGAGATCCTCATAGAGAAACTGTTGACACACAAGCTGGATTAGCAGAGTGAATTGGATTGAAAACTGGCTGAATGACTGAGCCCAGAGGGTGGTGATCAGTGGCACAAAATCCAGTTGGAGGGCAATGACTAGTGGTGTAGTCCAGGGATCAACACTGGGTCTGGTCCTGTTTAACATCTTCATTAATGATCTGGATGATGGAGTAGAGTGTTCCCACAGCAAGTTTGCAGATGGCACCAAACTGGGAGGAGTGGCTGATATGCTAGAGGGTCATGCTGCCATCCAGAGGGACCTCAACAGGCTAGAGAAATGGGCTAACAGGAAGCTCACAAAGTTCAGAAAAGGGAAATGCAAAGTCTTGCACCTGGGGAGGAACAACCCCATGCATTAATATATGGTGGGGACTGACCAGCTGGAATACAGCTTTACTGAAAAGGACCTAGGGGTCCTGGTAAAAACCAGGTTGAACATGAACCAGCAGTGTGCCCGGAGTGCTGTGTCCAGTTCTGGACTCCTCATTACAAGAGAGATGTGGACTGGAAAGAGTTCAATGAAGGGCCACAAGGATGATTAAGGGACTGGAAAACTGGAGAATGAGGAAAGGCTGACAGCTGGCCTAGAGAGCTGGCCTAGAGAAGAGAAGGCTTAGGAGGGATCTTATTATTGTACATAAATAACTGAAGGAAGGGTGCAAAGAGGATGGAGTCAGGCTCTTTTTCAGTGGTGCCCAGTGGCAGGACTAGAAGCAATGGCCACAAACTGAAACACAGGAAGTTCCCTCTGAACATCAGGAAACATATTTTTGCTGTGAGGGTGACCAAGCACTGACACAGGTTGCCCAGAGAGGTTGTGGAATCTCCATCCTTAGAGATATTAAAAAACCATCTAGACATGGTCCTGGGCAACTGGCTTTAGGTGGCCCTGCTCTAGCAGGGGGGTTGAATGGTGACCCCCATAGGTCCCTTCCAACCTCAGCCATTCTGTGATTCTGCCAGTTCAGAACGGTTCTCCCTGGTTCCCTCAGGTTTGCTGCATGGTGGAGAGATCGTCCCACATGCTGCTGCAGGGTCATCGGTCCCCCAAGAGTCTCTCTAATTCCCCGGGTTTCCCCCAAAATTCTTTACTTTCCTTAACTCCAGGATTGGATAGATAATATTTCCTTGATGACAGATCTGTTCAAATAGCAGTGTTACTTTCTGATTTGTTTTGATTTGTTGCTGGCACTAACAATCTCTTTGTTCAGGACAGTGCTAGATGCTTTTACACTCCTTGATGACCAATAAGCTGTTTGCATAGTTTGACCATCCATTTCCTTGAGCAAATAAAAACTACTCAAATTTCCTTCTCTTGTTTTGGTCAAGACAGGGGGCTCATAACTAAAACAGAAAGTTTGTTTAAAGTTCATGTGTATGCTAGCCGCTCTGCTAGCTAGGCCTAACTCATATTAATTGCTACACAGAGATTCTATACTGGTTTAGATCACTGGTAAAAAATATGAGAAAAGAACTTCATCCAATTAGAGGTGTAAGAAATGTGTCCTAACAGATTTCAGTTATGCTCCTGTTAACTGCTCACCAGTCACATTAACTGCAATAAGCTCTTATATTTCAATATATCAAGCAAGTTTAGCTGATTCTTCTTTATTCAACTCTTAAGAGACAACATGGAGTACCATGTTGCCAGTACAATAAGAGTTTTGACATACTGAAGGGAGCCCAGCAAAGGGTCACCAAGGTGATCAGGGAGCTGAAGCACACGAGAGGCTAAAGGACCTGAGCCTAGTCACCTGGGAGAAAAGAAGGTTCAGGGGGGACCTTATAGCTGTCTGCAATCACCAGATCAGAGAACATAGAGAAGAGAGAGCTGAATTCTTCTTGGAGGTGCACAGTGACAGGACAAGAGGCAACAGACACAAGTTGGAACATGGGAAATTCTGATTAGATATACATATGTATCTACCATGAGGGTGGTCAAATACTGGACAAGGTTGCTCAGACAGGTTGTGGAATCTCCATTCTTGGAGATGTTCAAGACTCAACTGGATGAGGCCTTGAGCAACTTATCTAATTACATTGCTCTGAGCAGGGGTATGAACTAGATAATCTGTGGAGGTCCATTTCAACCTGAATTATTCTATACACAATATTATTCTATTCTAAACACAACTGAATATACATATATTTATATACATTTATGAAATATACATCAAATTTACCTGGAAAAGTACATATAATCTATATATATGAGTGTGTATATATATATATGTTATACATATTTCTGTCTCCACATAAATCATCAGTCACATACATATTTTCATATTTATTCATAAACTGAATTTCTCATGTTCACAAATGTTGGAAATAGAGTTACCTGAATAACTTATGCTTAGTTTTTTTGTGCGTGGGGATTGTGCTTGGGGAATGTGATTCATTTACATACTCTTATTGGTTTTGAACATCAATGCAATAACAAATTACTCTTTTTCAATAAGTGTGTGTGCGAGACTCTCTTGTTCACTTATTTCCCCTCTACATTACAACAGCATGACTGGAAAACTGAAGAATGTTGTAAAATCTGCATCTGCTCCACGTTTTTTTTAGTCTACTACTGGTCTTTAAATGCCTAGCGCAAATCTTTTTTCTAGCCTTCTCTTCCTACATGGTTTGGTCATGGGTGAAATCATGGAGTTAAACTGAAAAAGAAATCATCCCTATAAAGGGCTGGGCCTGCTTTCTAAACTTGAGAGTAGGCCAGTCTTTAATAGCTTCCATCTGTCTGAGCTCTGACTTAATGCTTCCCAATTTATTGCACAGATAAACTGTTTCTGCAATCTTCACTTTACACTTTACACCTTTACATGCAGGGGAATCAAACTACATATCCACAGGCAGAATTCACTGTAGTATTCCTACTACTGAACATCTGAGGTTGCGGCCTTGATAATGTTTTAAAATTATTTTTTCTTGGGAGTAATTTTATGCTCAGGAAAAAGTATGCAAAATATAAATAATTCCTCATGTAAGCTCATGCTGATATCCAACTGAATCACACACAGGTTATGATCCTTTCCAATCACTTTAAATATCTGTACTAAAGGAATAAAAAGAAAAAGCATTAGTTAAGACAAACAAAGTGCAAGGATTGATAAGACATGCGGAGAATAGATTTCCTAGATTTGGTTGTGACTTCCCAGAGGTCATGTATTCTAGTTAACACAGTTGCATTTTGAGTCCCAAGCTTGACCAATGTGTCATGCATAACTCACCATTCAGTAACACAGACATCTCAGGGAACAGAAAACAATGTTGATACTTTACAGTAACTGTCCACTTTATTTTTCTTTCATAACTGTAGTATTATTAGCTTCAAATGTTCTTGGATGGCTTCAGGTAAGTTAGCTCCCTTTTACAGATCTATAGTATCTGTATACATTATGCTTTATGATGCACAGACTCTCTCTCCACTTTCAGCCAGTGCCTCTCCTAATCTCCTCACTTTCCTATGGCTTTCTTTGTTCCATTTCTATTTTTCAAGGAACATAGGCCTTAAAGCAAAATTGTCAATCAACTGACCTTAATCATCTGCAATTGTGAGCAACTATACCATAAAATCCCCATTTAATGTCAAACCTAAATTTACACTTGACCAGTTTATACCTATTTATGCTTATTAGTATTTAAAATTATTGCTTTTATCTTAATATTTTCTCCTTGTATTTACAGGGACTAATCATATCTGCTATTAACTTCCATTTAGCTAAGCCAAAAAACCCACATACTTCCTTAGGGCACAGTGCCATGACATCCTAAACCAGTCTAATTTTGGATTACCTTTTCTGCCTGTCCCTCTAGCCTCAGTCATGTGTGCAGTGAGTAGTAACTGACTTTCATGTTGTCATACACTAAGCCAGTTCAGGGAACTAATTTGAAAGAAAACTAAATATAAAAAACAAATACAAATTTTCTTGAGAATTTTTTCTATCTTTTGTGAAGTTTTCTTTTCTTAGGTCTGTCCCTTGAACTGCATTATCAATGGGTACATATGTATTTCTTTTAGCACAAGTGGGTCAGAGGGCCAGAAACAATTGTTTCAAGGTGCAGATTATAGAATTTCCAGTTTAGATCACATCATGTGCCATAAAACCACACCTTAGCTGTCTAGGAAGTTATATTCCCAAATAACCTAGAGCATTTCAAGTAACTGATTTCAACTGCTCTTGTATTCTGTTGTTAGAATATTCTAACATCAGAATATGTCTGTCTTCAAAATCACAATAGAAAGTATATCTCTCAGGCAAAGAAATTTTATTGGTGATAACTTTCTAGCAGAGGTGATTAAGGAGCCAACAAGGGCAGGTGCTCTGTTGCACCTTATTCTTATGAAGAAGGAAGAATTATTTGGGGAAGTGAAGGTCAGGGGCAGCTTTGGCTGTGGTGACCATGCAATGTTAGAATTCAGGATCCTAAGAGGTGGAAACAGGGCAAAAATGAGAATCCTGAGCCTGGACTTCAAGAGAGCAGATTTTGGTCTTTCCAAGAACCTGCTAAAAATGCTCCTCCCCTCCTTCTTCACTGACCTTGGTGTCTGCAGAGTTGTTTCTTTCACTTATTCTCACTCCTCTCTTCTGGCTGCTGTTGCACAGCAGTTCTTTCCCCCTCTTAAATATGTTATCACAGAGGCACTACCACCGTCGCTAATGGGCTCAACCTTGGCCAGCAGTGGGTCTGTCTTAGAGCTGGCTGGCATTGGCTCTGTTGGACATGGGGGAAGCTTCTAGCAGCTTCTCACAGAAGACTCCCCTGTAGGCCCCCTGCTACCAAAACCTTGCCACGCAAACCCAATACATAATAATTTATTTTAATTTAATTCTGTTCTCCTATTAGAAGCTCCTGAATAACTTCTCCATCATAGAGTTCTTCTCTCTATAGAGTTCTGGTGTATATTTACAAATATTGGATAATTAAAGAGAAGTGCATAGCTGTTGTTATTTCCTGTCGTGCTTGGTAGAATTAAATAATATAGATTGAGTGAGCATCCGGAAATCTTGGATTTGAGTCAATATTTTTTTTTAAAGTTAATGCAGACCTGTGTTCCATCTGTTTTGTCAGCTGACATAATGCTTTCTTTTTCCCACCTGTCCCCTGGTTGATTCAATTTTCCTAAAACATCATCTGGGTTTCTTTACTGGGTATTAAACTACATGCTGATTAGGGATTAGGACTATTTTCCAGTGATTCCGACACTTATCTGTAAAACAGAATTTATACTGTCAGCTTTTGCTCTTTTTGATGAACTTTTTTAGATGAAATCTTTAAGTGTGGGGGCAATCGACTATTTTGTGTTTTACACTATCTAGCAGAATGGAGACAATCTTAATTGGGGTAGTCTTTAATCTCTCAAAGCAAATTTATTGTCAACACATTGAAACTGAGCTGATAAACATAAACATCAACCCTCAACAACTATGTCTTCATTTCATGTCACATAAAGATGCTAAGTTAGCACTCTAAATAGCTTTCTACAAGGAAAAAAACACCTTCACAATAATTCGCTTGAAAGACCTCTGTCAACAGGCAGTATGAATGACTGCACCAGGTTTGGCTCCATTGCAATCCTTCAAAATCATGCCAGTGAACTTTACTCTGCTCAAGTACTCCTCAAGTACTCCCAGATACCATCATCATATGTCCCAATACATTCAATGCATATTAGTTTTTTCCATACACATGCAGTAAAGTGTTTTCAATGAAAACATATTGATGGGATGCAGCACAATCTTTGTATTATTTCATAACTTTGAAATAAAAAAACCACACACAAAAATGTCTGAGGGCCAGAGAAGTATCACAGGTAGTCCAGAAAAGAACCAGAATCAAGTGCATGGAGGGTGGATGTGGCCTTTCTGCTAAAAAAAAAAAAAAATCAGTCTTTAGCTGTGTTGATATTAGTCACTGCATGGTTTCGCCTAGAGGTAAAGGATCAGTCTGCAGACAAGTAAATACTAAGCCCACACTATTGTAAACAGCCTACTTCCAGTCACAAAACAAATGTGGGCCAGCTAGATATATCCATAGATGGATATGTATAACCATATCTGTATATTGTCAAATTTCTCATCTACTTAGGATGGACTCTGAAAAACACCATACAAAACCCTCCTGTGTAAACTAGGTATCCAAGTAACACTGTAACAGGAAGACAAAAATGGATAACAGAGGAGGCCACAAATACAAGATTTTCACAAAAAGCAAACAGAAAAAGCAGGTACTTGAGAACTGTGCACAGCAGAAACCACAGTTATCACTATCACGAAACAATACGTTCAAGTCAGCAGATTTGAAGAAGTCTATAGGCTAAATAATAGACATCTGTATTTAAGATATGCACTCAAGACAGATGTCAGATAAGAAACTAAGCCACACACTGTGAGATACTGATTCATGTGATATCCATATATTCATGAATAGAAGCAGCCAGTGAATCCAGTATAAAAAAATAGATCCAGGGAGTTTAAACACAACAGGAGGTTCAAAATAAATTTGGAAGATTGAATTGAAGCAGCAGGAGGCAATAAGTATACCTGGTAAGCACAGCAGAAAACAGTACTAAACAATGAAACCTAAGTAAAGCTTATAAAAATTGTAATAAAACATCTTTAAACAGGTGTTCAGAAAACCTACGGAGAGTTAAAAAGGAAAAAAACCCAACCAAACAACAACAGCTCTGAAAGACACAAATATAAATATTAGTGTATAAAAATCTTGGCCATCAGGAAAAGATGATAATATAGTTTTAATGTTTCACATAAGAATTGCTAATAGAAACTGCACCTCATAGGACCCCAGCTTAAAAATAAATTTTCATACATAAGAACTTAAAAAATACTGTAAATTTGTCACAACTATTGAAGAAAGAATAACTACTTAAAAAACATCATTTTTTTATTAATTTCAAAATGCTTTTTCAAATAGTATTAATGATTATAATCTTTCGTTAAAACAATGTAAATAAATTGATACAAATTTACATAGGTAACAACAATTCTCTATAATACCATGATTCATATTTACATATCTAAATATCTGTACCTAGATGAAAAATTTGCCCTCTCCATCATTTCTATTATTGTGTAGTGAGTACATTCAGCAATGCACTCCTGAAAATTCAATTAAGAAAAAAGACAAATAGCATAACAGAACTGTAAAAAATGTGCTTGGAATACAATTTATATCCTCTCCTCTTCCACACAATTCAACACATACACCGTATTACAAATGATGGTAAAAATTATATAAGTAGTTTCTACACACTCCTTAAACTTGCATATTGAAGCATGTGGGAGTTTTCATAAATCTTGAACTTGTGTTTAGACAGTATAGACTATCTACTTAGATGTGGTACATTATTCTAATTCTAATTTAATTACTTTCAGTTTAGTGATGGATATATAATTTAAATGAAGCTTTTGGAGAGGTTTATCAGTAATAATTAGTGCCGTTTTCCTCCCCAGAAAGGCTATACATTGTCATTTTTCCATCATCATGGTGAAACTGAGAAGATATGTGATGAGTTGTAAAGTTGAGAGGGGAATAAATAACAATGTTTAGATTCAAACTATATTCACTTTAAAGGTCCTTCAAATTCCAAGAAGCCCCTGCATAATTCTATTTCAGTGGTGTTTCAACTTTTCTGAGTTTCTGTAATATTATCCTGAAACAGGATAATAGGAGTAATTGAATAAGGAATAAATATTTTCACTGTGACTCTAGAGTACAAAATGCCTACATATTTCACTGTTCTCTCTCTCTCCCACTCTCTTTCACCTTCTTTGTCCCTGTATGTGTAGATTGGCAATCATCAAATAAGTCTACTATCTTGTAAATGACTGGCTGCTGAAGGGAAGGTTTACTTCATGATTTTCCATCACTTTAAAATTCTAATGATGCCCTGAAATTTCAGAAGCTAGAATTCAGCTTTCAAATGAGTGGCCAGCATGACTGGGTTATGCTGGTCACTAACTAACCTTTTGAAAGCAAAGAAAGCTAGTGCTAGTAGGTTATACTATTCAGATGGGAGGTGATTATTTCATCCAAAAAATACAAAGGCAGGCCCTGGGAAAGAGAGCATAACACATGTTTAGGATTCCAGAGTAAGTGGACAATATCAGGACATCTCTGGAAGGACCTCATGGCCAGTTTCTGTACTACACAAGACTTACATGGTGATAGGATACACAGGGATGCTTGAAGTTTAAGAATTTTCAGCAGATAAATCTCAACGTCTGCCTAAAACAATTTAGGCATAAAGACTTTAAATATGATTAAAAAGGCATAAAAATGAGACACATTTAAGTCTTTAGAAGTGTTCAAAACACTGTGGAATATAGCAAGAGAATCTGAAGAAAACTCATTAACAAAATAAGATCTGACATGAAAGCTGAACAAAAAGTAAAAGAAAAAATAATCAGAAAGACATTGCTTACAGTTCTTCCTATTTGCTGTGTCCTGAGAGAACTGAATGAACATGGAAATTTTTGGTAGTGATAAGTTTGTCATCATTTGGAAGAAAAATGCAGAGGAGACTAGAAATACACAGCATACTTCTATAAGTTCTTTACACAGCTAGTCTTTTGCCAAACATTAAGACTTTAAAACTGCTTGAAAACTATTACTTTCTTTGCTTCATTGCAGCCATATACATAGCATAAAACAAACAAAAAGAAATGTTAACAGTAATGTTCTTAGTTTTATATTTCCAGAAAAGCCCCTGTTCAATCCTACCAGATTTACAATATTGCTTTCATTTGTGTCAAATTTAATGACACTTTTGGGACCAAAATATCTTTTGGAATGTACCTAACCTCAACTGATAGAAACATTTCCATTCATGTATGATCTTTTACTATCTTAGTTGTTATTTTCCACTTGTCTTGCTCAACATAAATATATTTCAAATACAATTGAGCATAGTAGTTTTATTTTTTTATTTGCTTGTGACAAGTACCCAATATAGAACCCAACAGTAAAGAATATTTTCCTGAAAATGATGTCAGCTACTTCCATGCTGCCAGAAATTTGCAGGAAACTTAAAAATATTATAAAAGAAATTATGATGATAATCTTCAGCACTTACCAATAATTCATCTTCCTCCAGTTCTTCCAGACCAAGAAATTTTTTGGGGTTTTTTAGAGCATCTGACTAATGATCAGGTGTTCACTATAGAAAAACAAAGCCAGACTCATATTACTGACAGTAGTTAGGTTATTGAAGGGATTGAATCTTTAGATATTTTTTGAAGGTGTTTCATATTTTGTTTAATCCTTATGTTCATAAAATAAAGCAATAGAGAGATGGTAATGCAATTTCTTCTGAGATGTGGAAGTAGGTGGTCTTTTTTGCTTGGCAAGTTCTTTTTAAAACTGGTATAAAAAGTGAGCCAGAGACCATCTCCTGAAATAGAGATTGATTTAAAAGCCTTGATTTGGAAATCAAAGTAGAGAATACAACTGAGATGCTATAGCCCATTTTCCTTCCTATTTTTGTGAAGGGATGGGAGGAAATTATTGCTGCTCATATGGTCTACTTATTCTCTATTCAAACCATGTGATGCACTTTTGCCCCCACTTTGAGAATCTAAAGATGCAGATATACAGCTTCAATTACTGTAAGTATCTCTGCTGGTTTGGGCTGGGATAAAGTTAATTTTCTTCACAGTAGCTAATATGGGGTTATTTTTTGGATTTGTGATGAAAGTGTTGATAACACAGGGATGTTTTCGTTATTGCTGAGCAGTGCTTACACTGAGTCAAGGACTTTTCCACTTCTCACACCACCCCACCAGCGAGGAGGCTGGGTATGCACAAGAAGTTGGGAGGGGACACAGCTGGGACAGCTGACCCCAACTGGCCAAAGGGATAGTCCATACCATATGACTTCATGCCGAGCAATATAAGGCTGCGGAAAGAAGAAGGAAGCAGGGGACGTTCAGAGTTATGCGTGATGGAGTCCTGCTTTTCTGGAGGTGGCTGAACACCTGCCTGCCGATGGGAAGTAGTGAAGGAATTCCTTGTTTTGCTTTGCTTGTGTGAGTGGCTTTTGCTTTCCCTCTTAAACTGTCTTTATCTCAAACCATGAATTTTCTCACTTTTACCCTCTGATTCTCTCCCCCATCCCACTGTGGGGGAGTGAGCGAGCAGCTGTGTGGGGCTTCATTGCTGACTGAGGTTAAGTCACAACAGTACCAGATACCACCAGAACAGCCTTTATTAATATGTCTGTGAAGAGCCTCAGAAAGTAAGATCTAGACTAATGCTGTTTGACCTATTCCTGTACTTTTGACAATGTATCTGATAAGCTCAATTTATTTAATAAGATCACTGAAAAAAATACTATCACAAAGACATATTGCAATAAAGTACAGTATGATGTAAAGTTCTGTACAAAAGTTATTTTTTAACTGGACAAGTATTTTATCCTTTTGATAATCAGTAGATTACCTGCACTACAGCAAAACATGAATAGAGTGTCTGCTTGCAGTGGACTTTGAATTAGGCAAAAATAAAAATAATGAGGTGTGGAGAGTTGCCTATCTTCCAGAATTTACATTCAAGTAAACCCAAAATTATGAACACAGCTAAGTGAAATTTGGCTTCAGGAATGGAAATAAACCAAGGGTTCTGTTGACCACAATGTCTCATCCGAGATGCCTGACCACAAATACAGCAACCTATCATAATACAATTTTTACAAGCAGTTTGAATTCAAGGAATTGAAAAGTCTCAGTCAGTCATGAATGCTATAGAATACTATGTTGTCTTCAGAAAGCTGTCCTGCCAGAATTTTTTTTTTTTTCAGTGTAGACATGTACTTTTATCTGGAGATAGCTTGATAGTTTTAAAATTTTTAATATTTACATTTTAGTTTTCTATGTCTGTTATTTAAAATATTTTTTTTAAAATCGACTGTAGCAATTCATGAAGCCTTCTAAAAAGTCAAAGATATTTCATCATGTTCTTCATAAATGTATATAAATATTTCAAGTAGAGCCCAACTTGACCTGACTGTATTTATTCTAGTGAAGCAAAATCAATGTCAAATTATGACTCATTTCTGATTTGTTGGATACAGTTGGTCAGGTGCAGTATCAAGTTTAATTAAAAAAAAAAAAAAAGTGGCATAATTTTTCCCTCCAGTGATACAAATTTAATTTATTCTTCTTAAAACTCTTTTATCTGAAAAATTATTTTCCTCCTAATTTTATACTTTTCTGAGGAAGTCTCTTGCTTTTAGATCAAAGAGTATTTAAATTGTTTATCTTTGCATTCAACAGTAAAAGCAACTCAAATTTATGAATATGTGGTAGGTTGACTCTGACCGACAGTCGAGCACCCACACAGCTGCTCGCTCATTCCCCTCTCCCATGGGACATGGAGAAACTAGAAGGTAGGTGAGAATTTTCATGGATTGAGATGTTTAATAGATGGGAAAAAAAGCTGTGCATGCAAGCAAAGTGAAATAAGGAATTCATTCACTACTTCCCATCAGCACACAGATGTCCAGTCACTTCCAGGAAAACATGGGTAATGGTTACTTAGGAAGACAAACATCATAATCACAAATGTCCCCCTTCCTCCTCTTTTCCTTGAACTTTTATTGCTGAGCACGACATCATATGTTATGGAATAACCCTTTGGCCAATTCTGGTCAGCTGTTCCAGCTGTGTCCATTCCCAGCTTCTTGTCTACTCTCAGCTAATCAGTAAGGGGGAGGAGTGGGAGCAAAGTGAGCAAAAGAGAGAGCCTTGATGTTGTGCAACCACTTTTCAGTAATAGCCAAAACACCGGTGTGTTTTAGTCACAAATCCATGCTGCTATGAAGAAAATTAACTCCATCCCAGCCAGACTTAGCACAGAGTAAGTAGTATTTCTCATTTCTTTTAAGCAGAATACACTTCAAAAAACTCTAATAGCCAGGTTATCATCACTACTAGTATTAACACACAAAGTTATCAAAGTTAAGATTCCTATTGAAGTAAATATTTTATAAAGGCATATGGAATAAGAGCACACAATCTTATGTCTACAGAAAATTGACCAGCTTGTCCAACAAGGTGGTACTAAGCCAGTTAGTAACTTGTATTTCCAGTGCCTTTTCAGCATTCTATAAACTGACCATCACCACAATGATATAATAAAAAAAAAAAAAAAAACAAACAAACAGGTCCAAGCCACACAAAGAATGAGTTTTTATGTGCAGTTCATAATGTAATATTCTTTTGGATTACTAAAACATACAGCAGAATCCCTGGAAAAACAGTAGTCTTGCTGAGGATGTTACATTTCTTGCTGAGGATGTAGTATAAATATGAATTTCCTAATAACAGTTTTAAAGCAAATCTCAGAATAGCAAAGTCAAGAAACATTTTTGTGAGCCTGAGAGATATTTTATATAAACTAAAGGAACAGACAGTGAAAAAGAGTTTGGGAGAGGAGACAGTGTAATGAATGTACATATATCATAGTCCATAAATAGAAGGCTGTCGGACAACTAGAAGTGGTCCTTCATCATTAATAACTTTTAGAGATTTTTGTAAGTGACATTTATTGCTTTACATGGAAGTTCTTTAATTGTCTGTTATTACCAGAACCAGTTCCAGGCAACTCAAATAACCCAGGGTTATCTCAGTTAAAATCAAGGAGCTGCAATCCAAGCCACTAAGAGAATGGGAGTTTTACTCTAAGAAACACATGAAAGAGCACTGAGTGATATCATGCTTATAGAGTTAGAGGAGGTCAATATCACAGTGAGCCTAGAAACTGATATAATATTTGATTTATAATTTTGGAAAATAGAGGAGTAGAAGGGAGATGTTGACTTTTCAACCTCACCAATGCAAGTGCCAGAACAGTGATGAGGACATGGATTACCTAATTTACAGCATTCTGCTCTAGCCATTAAGCTATTTAACAGCATTATTTCAACTAATGGAAAACCATTAACTTTTTGGAGTGTCATTTAATGTTAGAAGAGCTGATTGCTACAGAACAATTGAGTTTCTACAGCATATTTTTTATGGCTTTTAATTAGGGGTATGTCCTCAAATAAACTCATAAAACCTATGTCTCTCCTGCTTTAAGTTCCTTAGGTCATAGACTCTTAAAGTGCTAATAAATCTCTGTTAGTTGACATCACCTCCTGACTCTTCAAGTGAAATTTTCCTCCCAAGTTATTATATTGCCTTCTTTGTTTCTGCATTAGGGAGCATCTTGTTAGGTTATATATTATCATTGCAAATCAATTGACCTTCACAGTGCTAAAGTTTATAGGGTTTTCAATGATCAAATACACTATGGTACAAGATGCACTTTCAAATAAATATTTGAATGTCAGTATGTAGGCTAATATAAATAATAATAATAATAATTTAAAAATAGTACAATACTTTTACTGTTTAATTTAAATGAAATTACTCTGCATCTTTTCACTTTCAATAATTACACTTTGTAAGTACTACTTTAGGGATGTCTTAGGAAGGATTTGCTGTTTTGTCCCTTCTGAAACAGATAAAGTATCTAAATTCAGATTTTTGTTGGAAGAATTAGCTAATGAATAGTATATCTGAATTTGGGCATAACACATATTTGTAGTTATAATTTTCTCAAGGAAGAATTTCCTATCTCTACCTCATTTGATCTCATTTATCTCAAGAGTTAGAAACATGATAGTAATATTAAGGTAGAACAGAATGAAGAACAACATTTTAAGAAAACTATAGAAACATTTAAGAATAGATGCATTCAGTAGATGCTCTAAATAAATATACATGTTTAATACATAATAAAGGTTTTAAAAGATCAATTGTACAGACATAATAAAAAAAAACCCAAAAAACCCCAGGGTACTAGAGAATAGATTATCCCTGTAGCATCTTTGACTGAAGTAACTTTCAGGTTATCATCAAATATGTCAGTTTTATGCTATTTGGGTGTTGACAGTAGAAATGATGAATAGAATTTCTTTTCTTGTAAGAAAATCCTGTCAGAGCTCAGTGAAACAAAATAGGGTAACCTTCCTAGGGATAGAATCTACATGGCATGCTGCATGTTTATTGGAGGTCTGTTTGACGCTGCACAACTTAGGGTTCCCAGTGTCTGAATGGAAGTAGTAGTATTATCCATACTATCCCCTCTTTCTTTATAGTGTTAGCTCTAGCAACTGGCATTTTAGGTGATATTTTAGTCTGAGTGCCTTTCTTACTGGGATCGTAACAAATCAGTACCTCTGGTACAAAACGCTTGCCTGAAGAATAGTATAAGGTTAGCAGCACGGCCAAGTATAACATCAGGAATCCAGTAGTATGGTCAGCCCCAGGAAAAAATGTCAGGAAGGAATAGGAATTCCGCATGCCCCCTCCTACACAATGAGACTTATGGATGTTTTTGAAAGGAAAAGGAGACTTTATGACAGAGTGGGATGGAAAGCACATTAGAGATCTAGCACTGAGAGCTAAGGAATTGCAAGCATAAGGGAGATGTTGGTGGTCAGTTAAACTATTGCCTTCTCCTGCCTCAGTGTGTGGACCACTGTTCTGATTGAAAGTGACAACATGGCGGGGAGGTGTGCGGGGAGAGAAGACAATGTTGTCCTGACAGCAGATGAGGATGACCAAATTTCTTGGACTATCTGGGTAAGGTGGCCAGGCAACTCTTTGTTACAACAGCAACAATGTCATGTCCTAGTAGATAATGGTGCTTGGTGTACCTTATTGACCCTGTCAAGCAGAAGTCATAAAGTAGTAGCACTGAATTACTATTCTTGGAATAACTGGAGGAGAGAGACATATGTAGTTCTAGTGGAAGGGAACCTCAGTTTGAACAGATGGGGTTGGAACCCCTACCTTTTGCTACTGATCCTATTGCACCTGCCATCCTTGGGATTGACTTTTTTGATCACTGTAGCTTGATGGATATAGCAGGAAGGCTTCAGGTCTTTGTAATGGGTGGTGCGGTTTGAGCAGGTGAAAACTCATGAGAGAACTAGAGCATTTCCCAGGACTCTATTGACTCCAACATTGCAGTATGTGCTTAGATATACCTCACAGATATATCTGGCATTCCCTTGGCAACCCAAGTAACTTGCTGAGAACAGTATCGAACTGACCAAGGGGCCAATGATGAAATCCAAAGGTTAATTTATTTTCTGGAGTACTTAGGGGTAATCTCAGAAATGCATTCACCATGCAACAGGGTTGTTTGGCCTGAAAGGAAGCCAGCTGTAGAGCAGTGGATTAAAATAGACTTTAAAGCTTTGAATGAGGTCCTACAGTCCCAGACATTTTGCAGCTCTTGTATGAGCTAGAAGGCAAAGAATATACTTGGTATGCTACAGGTGATGTTGCAAATGGTTTCTTTGCAATCCTTCTCGCTGAAGAAGTGATACCCCAATTTGCCTTCACATGAAATGGTATGCAAAACACATGGAACCAGATGCCCCAGGGTGGAGCACAGCCCTACCATCTGCCATGGTATCATCCACCAAAGTTTAAAGCAACAGAGCTAAAGAAAATTTTCCAAAACATTGACTGGAGGAGTAACCCCAGGAGAAGTATTAAGTAAAGGGCAAGCAGTAATAACTACCTTTTTCAATGTCGGATTTGCCATTAAGTGTTTCAAGTAAAAAGGCACACTTGAGAAATACAGTTTTTAGGTGTGCAATGGCAAGATGAATAGAGACATACTCCAGCTGACCAAAACATTTGGATAAGTTCCATGGACTCCCAGCACAATTAATAGGAAATACAGTTGTCTTGGGCTTCACTGGATTTTAGCTTATGCACATCCCTGGTTACAGTAAATTGATTAAACCCTTATATTGGGTGACCCAAAAAAAAAGTGAGAAGAGGAATACCACCAAGCTTTTGAGCAGATCAAGCAGGATTAAAACTAGTAAGAAACCAGGAACAGTGGAGGAAAACAAGTAAGAAGCATGGAGGTGTGGCAGAAAGAAAACATTATGTGCAAGGCTCCAACTTTCTGTTCTGCCTTTGACCTCACCAAAACTGTTCTCTGTGCAACAGGAGGGGACTCCACAGACATCTCAAATGACACTAGAAACCTGTGTGTGGGATACAGAATCAAGCCCTATTGGTCATCATAAGAGCTGTGCCTAGCTGACATGTAATTAAGTTTATGTATCTTAAAGTAACTACCTTTCTCCATTTTTTATTTAGTTGTCCCCACAAGTATATCTAGTACCATTTTAGATCTCCTAGGACAACCTGCCTAACATCTAGTTGCTGCTCCAGAAATATGTGATTTTCCTGTAGATCTTATGCCATATTTGCAAAGCCAACACAGACTTCTCAGATACCAAAGGGAGTCCCACAGAGTACGAGATGCACATGTTTTCACATTGATACTCTTGAGATCTATAATGTAAATGTTAGCATCTGAAATTATGCTAAGTTGTTGGGTTTTTTTGTATGCAGTGGGTGGGAAAAAAAACCAAAAAATAAACAAGCATTCTGAGTGCATGAGTCATCTCATCTTAAAATTGACATTTAGAAAGAATAGCACTCTGTTCAGTCAAATGAAGGGTCTGTTTCTCTCTACTGTCTGTATAGGAAGCCCAGGGCATTCAAATACAGACATAATATTTGCAAACTTTTAAATCAAGTGAGATTAATTTCTCAGTGATTCCCAAAGTTGATATAGCCACTTGAGGCTTTCTCATTATGCCTGAGATAATGAAGAAAAAAAGAAACTGATAGGGTGAGATTCATCATATCCAGTTTAACTACCTATTTTAGACTGAAATGTATTGCACCCAGCAAGTCCCTTCCTCAGTTTGGCATAAAGCATTCCCACATGTAGGTAAAAGAAGTCATACTTTGGGGCTGGATGCAGGGTAATCAGGAGACACTTAAACCTTTGGGAATTCCTTGGAAATTATTTCTGATGTCCATGAAACACGTAAGGAGAACAGTTCTGAATTCAATGCCTGTACCCCTGACTACAGTAAAGGATTCCTTGATCTCCAGGACCTTAGACTTTCCTTGTGCTCCTCAGGAGCCCCTGTGCTTTGGGGCAGTCAGATACTTGGTTTACTCTTCTATATTCTTCCTGCACCCTTACTTCAAAAATTAGTTTTCTTTTTTTTTTTTTTCCCAATCCAAACATCTTAAAATAATTTTAGACTGGTTTAGTAGACTGTGGGATACAGAGTTGCATGCAGGACAAGGATTCCATTATAAGTGTTAGTTGTGTGGGAGGGTCTTTTTTTGAGGGGGTGTTGGTTTTGTCTTTGATGTTCGCTGTGGTTTATATTGAAGCAGTTTCCTCTAAATTCTTTTTTTGTGAAATCTTCAAACTTAGGTCCACTGAGAGAGCTGTTACTATTTGGATTCATCTTGTACTTTCAATTTTTAATAAAGCATTTTTTAAGAACTAATACAGCTTTGGACTGTGAAGTTTGTCCCTTTCCATCTCTGAGGAGAAAAAAAGCCCTGCTTTAACCTCATAAAATAAGTGAGATTGTGAAATATGAAGCAAATAAACCATTTTAATCATTTGTTCAGAAGAGTAAGGAGAAAAGAGTCTTCCCTTTTTGATTCTAAGTTATAAAAGGTAAATGTTGATAACTCATAAAAGGAGATGCTAAGAGACCAGTGGAGAGACTGAGGTAGGCTGAGTGGTAACATATGAGCAAAATCAAATAATCCAAAAAACCTAAGAGTATTGCTTTATACTTTTTCCTACTTCTTTTGTGATTGTGGGAGAACTCTGAACCTTCACTTTTCTCCTAATCCTTTAAGACTTCAAGTTGTATATGCTGAAGAACATCTATGTCTAAACTTCAAGTGGAGGTGTGAGATAGCATGAAAATTTGTGGCAAGCATTACCAGAAGAATATAAATTTGCTGTCTAGTTTAAAACTAAGTATCATCTTCCCTCTGCCCTTTACGTCTAGCATTATTTTGAATACCTCAAGTGAAATCCTCTCCTAGTCGAATTAATGATAAATCACCCATTGACTTTAATCAGATCAGAATTTCAGTTATATAATCTTTCCTATTAGAAATTGGACAGGATACCAAATATCTCTTCCCCATAACAGTTTTTTTTTCCCCAAGTATTCTTTAAGGGTGCTATGCAGCCTCCAGGAATACTAAGAGTTTTAATATGAAATGATCTAATCAAAGGCAATGTCAAACTGTCTAGTCTCACAGCTGCAAATATTGAAGGCAAAATAAAGCCTTTACTTTGAACACTTACTTTAATATTCAAAAGTGTGAAAACATTCTCTTTGCCTCCCTTCACTGCCTCCTTTGCATCGCTTTTGTATTCAAAGCTGAGAGAAAATATAAAAACTTTTGATTCTTTTAAAGAAAAGAATTGGAAACAAAAATGCAAAGATGTCAATTCACACAACCTGAGAAAATAGGTTATCAAAATAGAATAAAAAATTACCATAGTTATATTCATTTTGACCCAGTATGAGAAAAAATGATCCCTTTACAGGAAATATGACAGCAATTTAGAAAGATTAAATCATTAAATCTGTATAGGTGAATGGTAATGGATTTATGATATTTGGCCTCAGCTGGTAAAAATATCAACTTTTTTCAATGAATCTACAGAAAGATCTGGTCTTCAAGGTTATCCTGGTTTCGGCTGGGATAGAGTTAATTTTTTTCCTAGTACTGCGTTTCGGATTTAGTTTGAGAACAACATTGATAACACACTGACGTTTTAGCTGTTGTTAAGTAGTGTTTACTATAGTCAAGGACTTTTCAGCTTCCTATGTTCTGCCAGGTGCACAAGAAGCTGGGAGGAAACATAATCAGGACAGCTAACCCAAACTGGCCAATGGGGTATGCCATACCATGTGACGTTATGCTCAGTACATAAATAGGAGGCATGGTCCAGGAAGTAGCTATCGCTGCTTGGGTATCAGTTGGCAGGTGGTGAGCAATTGCATTGTGCATCATTCACTTTGCATATTCTACTATTATTATTATTTTCATTTCCTTTTCTGTTCTATTAAACTCTCTTCATCTCAATCTGCAAATTTTTTGCTTCAATTAATTCAGCTGTGCACTCTTTATTTGTGTCTAACTGCAGTCAGGCACACATTTCTTTATATAACTGAGCCAAGTAGTAAATTAATAATTATAAAGAGGTATAAGTCTTTGGGATCAGTTCAGGTTCAGATGCAGCTATTTAAATTTAAGTTTGGGGTCCTTTCCTCTTCCTTCTGTCCATTTGCTATTTCCAAAACCTGTGAGGTTTTTTGAGAGGCAGGGAGGTTGTTTGATTTGGTTGTGCTCCATTGATATCAAGGCTTTACAGGCTGAAGTTAAAAAATATGGATACTGTCATGCTGCAAAGGAGAAATGAGGGAGACAGAAGAGATGGAAGAACATATATTTCTATGAGATTGCTTTAGAAAGAGAACAACTTCCTCCTAGAGCCCCTTTACAGAATAAAATTCCATTTTAAGGTACATTTGAAGAAACTATACAGGATGTAGACAGATCTGCAGCTACAATGTAATTACATTTTCCCAGGACCAGAAGATAGTGAGGTTTCTCAGTTGATGATTAGCCACAGGAACTCAAAGTTGTCACCAGTTAATTCTTCAGAATCTAGAGATCCAATATTTAAAATATAATGAAAATATATACACACAGCTGAGTGATCAAGATGTTCATTATTTCCTGTAAAGCATTCAGCATCAGTTCTCACTAAAACAGTCCCTTAGATATAATGTGATTCTTAGAACTGAGCTCATAAACCTGAAACTACAACTGTATTACTGAAAAAACAAATACTTCAAACTAACCGTGGATTCTCTTGACTTCTCAGTATCTTTATCCATATGTAATATATGTTTAAATTAACAGTCCCCACACTCTAGTCACTTCAGATTGTTAGTGACAATAAATCATTTTAGAACAAGTGTAATTCTAATTTTGGAAATATGTTCCCATGAGCCAATTTGAAATTAATATAATCTGCCAGTGAAACCTAGGAAACAGCATCTCCTTTGAAAGAAGTTTTGACAAAAATGAAAATGCTATTTCACAAAACCACAAAATCTGAGGCTGAAAGGAACTTATTGAGATCATATAGTCCAACCTCCCTGTTAAAGCAGGATCAGCTCCAATAGGTTACCCAGGTCAATGTCCAGTCAGGTTTTGACTGTCTCCCCACACGGAGACTCCACAACCTCTGGGCACCCTCTTTCTGTGTATGACCACCCTCATTCATTGTAAAGGAGTTCTCTAAGTCTCATATTCTTTAATTTGTACCCATTGCCTCTTATCCTGTCAATGGGCAGTACTGAGAAGAATCTGGCTCCCTCATCTTCATTATATCCCATTTTGTCATACATATTGACAAAATCCACCCCCCCACCATGCCTTCTCTGCTCCAGGTTGAACAGTCCTAGTTCTCTCAGCCTTTCCTCAAATGAAAGATACTCCAGTCCCTTCGTCACCTTTATGGTCCTTTGCTGGACTCACTCTATTAAGTTCTTTGTTGTACTGGGGAGCCCAGAACTCAACACAGCACTCCAGACGCATCCTCACTCATGTTGAGTAAATGAAGGATCACCTCCTTTAACCTGATGGAAACATTCTTCCTAACACAGCCCAGGAGAGTGTTGGCTTTCTTTGCCATGAGGGGCACATCACTGGCTCATGGCCAGCTTGTCCACCAGGACCCTCAGGCTCTTCTCTGAAGAGTGGCTTTCCAGCCAGTCAGCTCCTGGAACTAGTGCCTGGGATTATTTTTCCCCAGATGCAAGACTTAGAAATTCCCCTTGTTAAAAATCATGAAATTTCCCTCAGCCCATTTCTCCAGCCTGTCCAGGTCCCTCTGGTTGGCAGTACAATTAGCTGGTATATCAGCAACTCTTCCTGGTATTGCATCATCTGCAAACCCATTGACACTGCACTCTGCCCCATTTTTCAGGTCATTAATGAGGATGCTAAACAAAATAGGTCCCAGCATTGATCCCTGGGATACACGACTAGCCACTTGTCTCCAACCAGACTTTGTGCCACTATTTGCAACTTCCTGGGCCCGGCTTCAGCCAATTTTCAATGTACATCACTGTCCATTTATGTAACTCATACTTTGTTAGCTTACCAACAAGAATCTTATGGGAGACATCTTCATAAAAGGCTATAAGGTTAGTTAAACATGACTTTCCCTTTGTAAATCCATGCTAACTACTCCCTACCACCTTCCTGTCCTTCAGATGGTTGTAAACAATTTCCAGGAATATTTGTCCCTTCCCAGGGTCTGAAGTGCAGCTGACCAGCGTGCAGTTCCCCAGATCCCCCTTGAAGATAGGAATGCATTTGCTCTCTTCCAGTCTTCAGGAACCTCTCCCAGTCACCATGACCTTTCAAAGATAATGAAGGGTGGCCAGTTCCCTCAGTACTCATGGGTGTACCCCATCAGGCCCCATGGATTTATGTATGTCCAGTTAAAGTGTTCTCCAGCCTAGTCCTCTTGTACTAGGGGTTAAGTCTTCCTTGCTTCCGACTTACCCTCTGGTCTCAGGGGCATTATGAAGGCCCATCATAACAGTAAAGACTGAGGTGAAGAAGCCATTAAGTACCACAGCCTTTTATGTGTAATTTGTCACCAGGTCCCCTGCCCCATTCAGCGGCAGACACACTTTTTCCCTAGTCTTTTCTGTTTATGTACTTGAATAATCCTCTCTTGTTACCTCTCACATCCCTTGCCAGATTCAACTCCAGGTCAACCTTGTCTTTCCTAACCGCATATTTGCAGATCAGACAGCAACTCTATATTCCTCTTGGATCACCTGCTCCTGCTTCCATTTCTTGTACCTTTCCTTTTTATGTCTGAGTTCAGTCAGGAGCTCCTTGCTCATCCATGCAGGCCTCCTGCCACGTTTGCTTGATTTCCTACTTGTCTGGATAGACCTTCCTTGGGCTTGGAAAAGGTTATGCTTAAATATCAGCCAGCTAACCTGGACATTTCTTTTCTCCAGGATCATATCCCATGAGATCCTTCCAAGCATATCTCTGAAGATATTGAAATCTGCTCTCCTGAAATCCATGGCTGTGGTAGTCACGCTTGATACTTCCCAGATCACCCCAGCAGTATCATTGGTGTCCAAATGGAAGAATAGCAGGGAATAACAGTGAAGAGGGCTGGATAAGCCTTAATAGTCTCTCCACAACATTCCAAATCCAAGCCCCTGGCAAGCAGTAAACCTCTCTAGGTGAGGAGACAGGTTGACAGATGGGGGTCTCCATTCCTCACAGCAGGGAGTTTCCTACCACTGTCACTTCTTCCTTCTGCTGGTCCTGAATGGCTCAGGCTCAGTCACCAGAAACAATCCATTTGACAGCATTCCCAGTTCCTTATCAGTTATGAGGGCAGTGAAGTTATTCTGACACTGTAAGTCATCAGGTGGGGTAGGAACCTTCCTTCTGGTATGAGGAGTCACCAGTTTCCAGCTTCATCATGATGGGAGTTTCAAGACTCAGATTTCATAAACACAGGCTTTTCCTAACCCTCCACTACAGTTGGAGGTTTTGGCTCCTGAAGCTCTCAGAGAAGATCTGGACGGTCTCTGATCACTATGATGCTGCAGTCTGCTGACTTCCTCAAGGAGTTCTTTTGCTTGGCAGCACAGCTCCTTAAGAATCACACACCTTTTGCAGGTTAGAATAGGATCTGCCCCAGCCTCAGCAAAAGGCCTGAAACCTGAGCCTTGAGAACTGCATCCTCCTTCTGAAGCTCTATTCAGGTCCAAGAGTCCAATCACAAAGGGACAGTTACTCCAGCAGCACCTGGGGACTGTGCCCTTTAGCAGATGATTACTATAGCTGAAGACAAGTATACTGGATAGAGAAAGTTTATTGGCCCTTCCTTCACATCCTGTTACACAAACTGCCAGTTTCAAGGGTGGTGGAGGGGAGGGGAGGGGAAGGCTGCCTCTTATATAGGCCTCTCCCTAGCATGGGCTAAAAGGGTCTTTGACCCTTCTTAATCAGGGGTCAGCTAGAACAAAAGCTGTTGGCACCCTTTAATCAAGGACAGCTGACAGAATTCCTTAGAAGCTGCTAGACATATCCTTAGCCTTAGCTTTAGCCTTGTCCTTGTCCTTAACTGACAGTGATAGGTATATTTAATAGTTAATTTTTAATAGTTAACTCCTATATAAATTTACAAAAGAAAACCTAGAGACAGCAGGTAATTTGACAGCTAATTAGCTAACTTTCTTGTTGAGCAATATATATGTTCAGTTTTGTCCTGGTTTCAGCTGGGATAACACAGAAAAGAAATTATGAATAAGGAAAGGATACTATTTCCCTTTATGGCTTAGAGCTTTTTATCAGACAATATTCTAACCCTGGCATTAAATAAATAAATATAAAGTAAGCAACCACTGTACTAAGTAAATAAACACTGTACTCAGCCAGATGTTTATTTCGCTCACTTCTGTGACTTTTAAAATACACAACTTACACTATAGCTACTGCAGTTGATGAATAGGCTTTCAGCAATGTTTCAACTGTACAGATAGAAACAAAATGTTGGCTTTCACTTATTTATCTGTGAGAAAGTCAGATACTGTACCTAAGTCTAAAGACACTTCTCCATTCATATGATTCCAATGAAGGAACCACTAACCTCATGAAGAATTTTTTTCATTAACTTCAATTGGCCAAGATCTAAACCAACCTTAAATTCAAGAATCATTTCAGTGACTGATCATTATTGGTAAGGTTAATGTTTGATCATCATAACTTCTATTTCATCCTGCTTTTCTATTTTTCTTATATACTTCAGATCTCCACTGTTTGCATAGGTACTTTTAGGACATGGTTCATCTGACACGTAGATAGACATGAGATGAATCACTGAAGGGAGTCTGGGCCACCCCAAATTTATGCATTTCCATGTAAACAGCTGTATTTGGTTATATAAATCTCATCCATATGGCATGCTTAGTTTTGTTTCATTTTCCATTGGGATCATTTTAGATTACAGTAGCTGTTTAAACAGTTGAGATGCATTGACTTAATGGGCACTTTGGGGAAAATACTGGAAGTAGATAAATGCTTTAGACAGCAGGATTCTAAGCATAGATAAGGAAAGGCCTAAGCTAGGGAGCAGAGAGGGTTAGAAAATAGAGAGAGGGAGAGGGGAATCAGAAACACAAAACACTCTCATATTGGAGAACACACTGTATGTTTTCAGATTTCTTGGACTGAATAGCAAGGGCAGGCCTGCAAAATGCTACCTTGTATTTTAAAGCAGATTACTTAAATTACTGAGAAGACCTCTTCTGGAACATACATGTTATAGATGTCATAATATTTAGTCATTCAGTTATGTAGTCAACCCATGTCTAGGTTATTGTCTTCCTCCAAAAAACAGTCAGGCCCTTAAGTGCTATTAATCTAATCGATAGGGTTCTGGGTAAAAACATAGATTTACAGAGGCAAGGTGGTGACAAACTAGTAACTTCACCATGTACATAAAAGTTGAAGACTAAATTATGTCAGAATTCTGCAGATCTACATTTTTATGGTGCTGAGAAGAATTTTGGTGAATAGCAAACATTAAGCAATCCTTGATACCAGTTAAGTAAATGATGTAAACTACCACAGAACCTGCACTGTGAGCATGCTGATAGTCTCCAATTCCATTTTAGGTTTACTGACATGTCCTGGACCCAGAAATTACTTCACTATTTTGCCCCAATTTGCCCTTTGCTTCCAATTCTATCTAGACAGTATTGGATGTGCCTACCTTCTCAAGTCTAATCCATATTGCTGCCTTTCTAAATTGTATTTCCCATGAGGTTTCAGGGAAAAGGAAAAAAAAATGTTTTATATCTGTAGCCACAGACAAATAAAATCATAATAGGTGGCAGCATCTTTTTCTAGGCAGTTAAGACACAGTGCTTACATACATTAGAAGAAGATTCAAGCAAATGCTGACTGAACTCTGTGCTGAGGATAACTCTGGCTTCAATATGTGGTTTTATTATACCTCATAGTCTTACCAGATATCTCAACCTATTTCTCCTGTCACCTGATAGATATGGAATAACCCTGAGAAACATACTAATATTGGGAAAAAGAATGACCTTTCTGTGGGATCATCTATGGTAGATTAATTATTTTGAACATTAGACATGCAAGAGTTAATAATCCAAAACTAAGTGAATCATCTTAGGCTTTCTTCATACCCTGTGTTGGGAAAGAAGCACTTTTGGAAGTTGATTCTGTTAGCAGACGTTAAGAATGGGGCCACCTCCTGCAGCCACTCTGGCCCAGGACCCATCCTACGTGGCCGCTGGAGTGCAGCCCAGTGCCTGGGGACCCGGACCTCTGCCCAGGCTGAAGGAGGTGGCCGCTGCTTTCTTGTTTGCAGGTTTAACCAGCAGCAAAGCTGAGCACATATCCCAGAGAGATACACACAGACACAGACACACACACAGAGAAGACACAGACACAGCCAGTCACACAGACAGCCACAGACAAGGCACTGCCTTCAACAGCACCCGCAGACAGGGCTCACATCAGTCACAAGCCCAGACAGCCCAGTCCCCTCCTCTGCTTGGGCTGGCAGAGGCAGGAGGTCACTGCTGCAGCACACACCCAACACTCTCCAGGGTCACAAACACATGCAAATTTGTGGATTCCCCCAGCATCGTCAAGGCCCCTCTGCCCGGCCGGCACCCCTGTCCGGATCCCAGCCCCTCCTACCCGCCGTAGGGGCCCCCAACTTGCCGGCTGGTCCAGCTGGGTGCTGGCTGCACACACGCAGCACTCACACACTTGTCTCACAGGCACCCCGCACTCACGGGTCCCCCCAAATACCAGCACAGATCCTCCGCCCGCCTGATACCCCTTTCCAAACCCAGGCACCCTACTTGCTGTCTGGTCCAGCTTGGAGTTTGCCAGTGAATACACACAGACACCCCACACACACACACAGTTTGGGGAAGACACAGACACTTGTTCCTATCAGCAGCACCGTGCACACGGGCTGACCTGTGGTCCTGCTCCAGATGCTGTTGCTGAGCCTCTCACGCACCTCACTCACCCCAGTCCCCCCAGTAACTGGTTTGAGGAACACACACTGCTCCCGTCCCAGTGGCTGGAGGTTAAAGACCCCCACTGGCTCCAGTAGCTGGAGCTCCGGTAGCTGACAGCCCTCACGGGCTCCGGTAGCTGACAGCCCAGGCCAGGGGCACCCAAACCCCCGGTCTGACACCAGGAGCTGGCACCCAGTCCCCTCACGCTGGTCCCCCCAGCAGCTGGCACTGAGTCCCTCCAGCGCTCGCACACACACACAGAAGGGAGAGAGAGTGAGATTACACACAGTTAAGAAAAGATTTAATAAGAAGATGTGAGAAGACAGGACAGACTGTGGTCATCAGGTGCAGGGCTCAGCCAGATAAGCATACTGACCAGCTCTGATTAACATGTCATCAGCTTTATTTTATACCATTTTCTGCCTATTTCTCCTTTGTTCCTCCGTGCTCCCTCTCCCCTGCACATTGCCTCGTCAGTTTGCACACTCGCACCAACACCCTCCAACATCCTGGACCCTCAGGTTTGCATCCTTATCAGTTGCAAAGTCCCCATTTGTCTGCAGTTTCTTAATTGCTCACCGGTTAGTGTGACTGACCAAGTTTGTTTCTGGTTACTGTCTTTATTAATGTTAATTGGACAGGTTTTATGACCATCTGGTTTTTCTCTCCCTTTTCTTATCCTCCCAACTAAAAAGATAAACCTTTTTACACCCCAATTTGTGCCACTGATCAGGTTTGTTCTTATTATGACCTTCCTTGTCATTTCTTGGTCAGGTCTGTCTCTGCATGTTCTGGTTTATGGCTCCTTTGACCAGGTACCCTTAGAGGAGCAGATACTCTCTTTCTACGCACCCTTACAGATTCATTTGATTTAAGATATTTTACACAGGATATGATAAATTGCTCTTTAATCACATCTATTCTTTGAGAGGGCTATCTGAAGTAATAGCTGAATGCTCTGAAGACAGTAATGGATGTGGAGTGTGCTGCATATCTTCCCCAGATTTGTAGGAGTGATGATATAAGGAGTGTCTGTGTCCTGTCACAGAGCAGTGCTCGTGCTAAGTACATCAATGAAAGAGAGTGAAGAGCCAGTTCAAGCACTGGAGCCCTATGCCATTAACTCACTCGCTACCTCTGTTCTGCACTGCTCCAAATATCTCTCTCTAGGACAAATTTATTATAGAAGGGGACAGTGGTAAATAGTGTGATTATGAGCCAGTATTTTACTTCATCTTGGAGATAGGCATCTGTCTTTGTCTCTCATTTAGTGCAAGAGCTGTAATTACTATGTCCATGTAAATAATGTTTTTAGCTGGGCTAAAACTGTTTGTGGGAGGTGAAAAGTTGGGTGAAGAGAAGAGTTGGGTGAAGAGAAGGTCAGTGCAGTTGCCTACTGAAAATGGTAAGAGAGAAGATACAGCAGAGAACTAAAAGAAGAGAGGGGGTTTGCCCTCCAATATGGCAAAGGCAGGACGATGGGAGTTCTCCAGGTTCAGGAATATCCCAGGATGTCAAAATAGATCTTGAAATAGTTCTGTTATGACTCAGAGGACCTGTACTTGGGGCTTCCTTGTAAAGAAAGAAGAGATAAGACTGTAAATTGTGTACTTTTCAAGAAAATCTGAGCATGATCTTTTTGACAGAAGTGGTCTGTGTCAGATATCTTTCTCCAGTTTCCATGCCTCAATCTCACAGTGACAGCACTTGTGTGTTTTGCTCATCATTTAAGCAGAATAGCATTCCCATTATCTGGCATTAATGATGTGAAATATTGAGTTGTCTGTCTGCTGGAGTATTGACCCTGGAAAAATTATTATAGGATGTTGATTGAAATACAGATCATCTACTGAGCACCATAACCTTACAAGGCTTTCCTAGAGATATTAAACTTTATCAGGTTTTTAATTCTACATGATAGGGGCTGGGGCTACTCCCTTTTATCCATACTGTCTCTGATTATTTCATAGGCTCTGTATCATTTCTGAGCAATGAGATGTAGGAAATAAATCAATGTCTTAGGACTTTAAGTCAAATCAGGTATGATGATTGAGTCATTTGTGGACTATTGGGTGTAAATTTTGTGTAAAAGACAAAAAGACAAGTCATCTTACTTGATTTATGATCTTTACATAATAAGAGTTTATATGTGTGGTTATTATACTAAATTGTCTTCATAGACAAATAGCCATTTTTTGGATGTAATTCATTTGAGCTTTTTTAGAAAACCTTCAAAATTAGATAAATTTCTGCCTAGAATTATAGTATATTTATTTCTTTTCCTTGACTAAAAGGGGACACTAGGGTGACTGGTTTAGGTGTAAATAAGTGAGTCTCCTGCTTGGATATAAAGGTATGGAAAGCAGTACAAAGAACAGGGAGGAAAAAAAACAAAAAAAAAACAAAAAAAAAAAAAAAAAAAAAAAAAAAAAAACAAAAAA
>VZTQ01014372.1:30995-45859 GCA_013400755.1 Pelecanoides urinatrix
AAAAAAAAAAAAAAAAAAAAAAAAAAAGACTGACAACCAAGGACCTGAGATCAAATATTTGTTAGATTTAGGGCATACTTTGCTTAAAGATTTTAACAGATTTGTCTTATAAAGAGTGTAGCCCAAAAAACGGGTAAGCTCACAGCTGAATTGCATGGATGGTCAGGTGTCCAACTGCAAATAGTAAAGATGTACCCAGAAATTGCACCTATATTATTAAGTGAAATAAAATTGCTCATAACCTGTTTTCCAGTGTTGGTGACAAATGATGTGACATAGCTTGTGCTCATACCTCTGAATTTTCTTTTCCCCCCAAACAGGATAGCTTGTTTTATACTTTGCCCCTTGCCCATGCTTTCTGTGAGCAGCGCTCAGGCATTGGGCAGTGGAAATCTGTCTGCCACAGGAGAGAAAGAAGCCGGCAACCCTGTGGACGGTGAAACTGCATGGATGACTGCAGAAAAATGCCTGAGTTCACATCCTGGTCCTGTTTAACTTACTAGTCCAGAAGCAGTCTAAGATTAAAGCATTAGTACAAAACTCCAAACTGTATGTGTTTAAGTTTAAAGGACCACGTGTGAATGAGGCATCTAAGCTCCCATTAGTGTCTCAGTGGAGTGTGGGGACCTGATCAGAGCTGTGTATATTAGGGCAAGCTGAATAGCTCTCTAGGCTGCAGTGATAATACTTATTTGGTCTCCATTTACTGCAGTTGGACCTTAGATGCCTCACTAATATGTTGACATGCCTAATTCTGTGTGTCCAAAGATGGTTAATCTGCTTTGGGAACCAAAAAGGGGGCCAGTTCCAGGCCAGTTGGAATCGACTGGCTTATGTCTTTTCCACTTGGACTAAATGACTTGGAGAATGCTTGACGCATCTATGTTACATACTATTCAGTTCAAGTATTATTTTTTGTGTGTAATTATATAGATTTCTTGTTATTATTATTGTTTACTTTAGGTAAAAAGTGTCTGAAATAATGTGAGGACAATGTTTCAGACTGCCAAGGAGGTGTTTTCATAACAAAACCGCCAGTCTCTACAACAAGGGAATAACACATAGTGTTTTGGAGGCCTGCTGGGATAATTTTGGGATGTATCCTAGATAATGAGAGTAAAACTTGTTCCAGTGCATTTAAATACTGAAATGGACACAGAAACAAACAATCTTTCCAATTCTGCCCCCAGTTCTCAGCGGCAGGAGCCAGCTGGCAAATTTCCAAACAGAAATTAACTGGCATTTATGCAATAAAAATAATCAGGTATCTATCTCAAACGAAATAGGGAGTGAGATAAATGGACAGTGTAAACACACACTGATCTTCAGTTATGGGCCCAAAGTTACTTACATAGGATGAATCTGGAACAAAATGTCTGTGCATAATACATATATATTATGAACAAAATATATATGTATATGTAAAAAATTATGAATACTTGATTAACAAATAAGGAATGCCATTTAGATATCTTTCTCTTCTTCATTTTTAGGGACAGGCAAAAACTAAGACAAGTGATATGCAAATTAAAAGAGCTTGTTTCTGCCTCCAAATGGATACTTTATTAGTAGAGATTATTGTAAAACATAAGATTTGCTTTTGGTTTCTTCATATGTGAGCAGAAAGAGAACAGAAAGGGTGACGACGGAACTCTTTACCATGGCACCTGTAGATTCTTTTCTGTCACAGTTTATCATCAGCTGCATCTTTAATATACCTTGAAGATACCTTTGTACTTCTTTTTTGTTCTACAGAAGGGACTTAAGGGATTCAGACATTCTGCTCCCAAATTTTCTAAAGTTAATTTCAATTTAGTGCAGTGTAATTATGTCAAATGATTTCTACACCATACTAAATCAATTTGAATCAAATTGCATTTTACAACATTGGAAAATTATTCATTATACTGTTAGGAAAAGAGTACTTTTACTCATCTGTGCTGTAATTTGATTTCTTTATTCTTCCATGTCTGAAGATGAAACATTTGTCCTGTATTTATATCTTCAATAAGCCTTTAAAGAAAATTTGCACTCCAGTGTCAGTAAGTTATAATTTCAATAATTCATATGTAGACATGTGCATATTACCAGTTCCTGAACTCCAAAATGTTCCCAGAAAGGATCTCACACTCTTTAATTTTTCTTCTTGAATTACAGAAGTATATTTCCATGTCATTAGCTATTGAGGCCTATGACGTTGCCATAAAAAAAACCAAAACAAAACAAAAAAAAAACCTAAAAAATCCCCTCACAATAATTTTCCAACAGCATATTCCCTTTCCCCCCAAAAAAAATAGAATAATCTAAATCAAAATTATTTGGAGAAAGACATTACTTTCATGCAAATTTTAGCCAGGATTTTTGAGTCAAGGAATTAATTTCAATACTTAAATTGAAAATCTATCATGTAAGAAGAATTTTAAAAGCAAACATAATTTAGGTGCTTAGATATCTTCCAAGACCGTTGCCAGGGTGGAAAGTAGGTACCTGAAACTCAGTCTAAAGTGCTGTCAAAGTAAGGTTAATTTGATACTTAGACCTAAGAGCTGGGAAAATTTTTTTCTTATATAGCTATAATACTTCCTGTGGAAGTATTATTTCTTCTGTGGAAATATCAAAAGTAAAAGCTGAGAAAGAGAGAATGAAAAGAACCTAGACAACAGTGGAATACCCATAACATCGTAAAGCCTTTTAAATATAGCAGCTGACCAATTCAGGGTAGGGAAAAATATGGGGGGAAAAAAAAAAGTATGGTAAATCAATGATCCTTGTGGGTCTCTTCCAACTCAGGGTATTGTGTTCTGTTCTATTCTATTCTGTTCTGACTGTTATTGCTGATTACTCTTTTTTTTTTTTTTTTTTTTGACTACTGTAGATCCACAGTTTCTGAGTTATTGTCACTTTCTTTTTCTTTGTTTAAATACTTCCTATCTTGTCTTTATTTTTTTTCACTGAAAAATTATCTACTGGTACCATACTACTGTTGAAGTGCCACAGTCCCAAAAGTAGTGGGTGCTCAACCTAGTGCAATGCTGTAGTATTATTTTTCTTGTTCCACATCCCTTTCTTTTGCTCAGTCAATCCCTGCTCTACATGATTGTAGAGCACATGTATTGTGCCTGCAGACTGTTTTCTGTCATCATAATTGTGAAAAAATCACATAATATCATCTATCAATTCATTACGTTAGGTCTAAGTGAAGTAAACGGTGCTTAAAGAGCTCATTCTTACTGATCAACTGTACACCACATGGAGTTTTAGTTTGTGTTCTTATATACAGTTTCCCTTCCTTATGAAGGATTTCTTGGTTAAACTAGAAAAAACAAAAGCAATAATCTTTGGGTTCAGATCTGGATTTCAAAACATGCTGACCAGTTCAGGTCTGACTGTTATGTTTTTACATGTGATTTCTGATTGGCCTGTAGTTTCCAGGGTCTCTATTCTATTGCCCATTCATCGGAGATGCTTTAGGCTATTTGGGATTACAGGACAGGCAGAAGTAACCTAGAACCTCTGAGAGATGTGTGGTCTTTTTGAATGACAGACACAAACTAAACAGTTTGCTCTAGAGCATCTCAGATATTTACTAGATTCCTATGTATTGAGCCTCAAATGCACTCTGAAGGAAATATATTTTGAACTATTTCCTTGAAGTTCAGAATACTAAATTTCAGAATTTTCTCCTATTTTTTTCATAATAGGAGATCTTGTAAGGCATGTAAAACGCAAATTAGAGAAACCACAGTGAGACATTTAAGCCCTATTCCTGAAAAAGTGAATCTTATAGCTATTGTCAGACACATCTGGAGGGCAAAATGGTTTCCTGAAAATCTCTAAAGGAGAATTGTAATAAAGTTTAGAGCTGTCTTTTGCTATGTGATTTTCTTTCTGTTGACAACAGCAGTAGTAGAAGCTGTAGTGAAAACTGGCTTGCTCCTTTTCTAGAAAATAAAACTTTCATGAGAATATTAAAAGAATAGATGTCAGCTTCTACATAAATCCTACCCATTTATAGCTTTCTCCCCATCTAAGACATCAAGATGTATTTCAATTGTGGCCAAATATTAAATAAAATTTTACCTTTCTTAATTCACCTCTTTGCTTCAGAATTGAGTTTATTGCCTGTATTTCAAGCATATACAGTAAATCAGCAACACCTTTTAAAAATAGTTACTTATTTCATTTTAGAACACACTGTGAATTTTGCTATAAGTTGCCTATGTATGTCCTTTTCAAGTGAAAAAGTAAATCAAATTTACTAGATAATGAAAATATGTCATTTTTGTATTTGGTTCTGTGCATGCTTTTTCTATGTTGCATCCTATCTCCATATTAGTGTAGATTTTTTCTGTTAATGTACTTTTTTATTTTGTACAAGAGATTTTACAAACAAAGCAGGAATGCTCTGGGTTTTCTTTCTCCTAAATATTAAGTAAGGGGCTTGTTTATAATTAGTACACTGAAGAAATGTATACGAAGGCTAAATCTTGGAGTTTTTTCTGTAAATCCACGGTTCAACTAAGCAAATACAAATAGTTTTATTAATAGTATTACATTTTATTAATAACATTATAAATATTTTCATATTTAGGAAATTATTTTTTATAGTTGTAAAATATCAATATCCTTGATTCACCTGGTATTCACCTTCTCTATTGTAGTCACATATAATTAGTCATGTAAGTTTTATCTAGTTACTTAAGGATCAGCTCAATTGTACACAGGGACCCTTACTGATGTAGTAAAATATCTGAGGCATCCATATGAAATGTTCAATTATACCACAGGACTTATGGGAGACTTGTGCACTTCTGGAGTGAAGCTGAAGTGAATGGTACAGGACGAAGACTCAAGGAGTAACAGATATCTTCGTATGGGGAACTGATTCTATCTTTGAGAAAAACAACTCATGCAACAAAACACAAGTCTCTAGTGTCATTTTATGCATCCTGAAGTACCCTTAATGACTTCAAATTACTATTTCAGAAAGTCTGAGTCTCCAACAGATGATGTTTCAAATCTGCAGGTCCTCCACAGGTATCTCAAAAAATCCTAAGATATCTTAAATGGCACTAGATGCTTATATTTAGTCACTAGAGTCTCCCAAACAGACACTTCCAGAAAGTATTTGATATGAATGATGTTACATATTGGATATGAACAACTATTTCCTCTGAAGCTTCCAGTCTCTTAGAAAATCTACCTTGGTTGATTAGCTCAAATTAGACATCTATATACTATCAAAGGTTTTTATTATGTCAAAATAATGCCTTGAATTTAGAATGCTGAATATTGTAATTCAACAAACACATTTCCGGTAAAGTTAAAATAATTTGATACTTGCAGGGCAGGAAACCCATAGTTCAATAGCCATTCATAAATCAAGATAGGTGGTATTATGAAAGGTGTTAATGATTGCTAATTCAGTTTTCAGGAAATTCTCTGTCCTCATTTGTGCAGTTTACTGAGCAAGGCATTATACTACTGGGTCTAAATTTTAATAGAATATCTTCATATCTTGTTATTTCATTGTGAGCACTCAGCACCTTTCAACCTCTGGCATTTCAGTTCTATGTGTAGCCAAAGCAGAAACTTATGACACTTATAAATTATCAGTGCATCAATCAAGATACAGTTAGTATTAGCTTACCTTGATCCCAAATACAAGCATATCAAAATAGAGTAAGAAACAACATGTGTAATCGTTTTGTAAAACTGCGATGTCATAAGCAAACACAATATATATATGCATTTTACATATGTATGTAAGCAAAGCAATGACCAAAGGGGCAGACAAAGACACTGAAGTTCCTCTTTAGAGGCATGGGAAAAATGTAAACAAATAACCCAAGTAGCAGAATTTGCAAGTTTAAGCACAAAGAACGAGATAAACACACGGGACTGCAAACAGGCAGAACATCCCTGAACACACAAAATGGAAACTAAAAACAAGACCCACATAAGAGCTGATGAGATCCCCTGGTTTTTGGGAGGTAGGGTGAGAAACATAGAACACAGAGTGTGATGGAAGAAAGAGGAAGGAAGAGAGACTCATTTCAGTGAGTGACTTCTGTCATGGAAGAGCTCTCAAGCCTGATCACCTCCCTTGGCAACTAAGGACTGCCAAGGGCACTAGTCATTAGTGCTATCTGTATTATATTGGAAATAAAGTATTGTATGCTCGCAGCTAGTGTAGGATATGAGCATTAAAAGATGCAGAAGTTCTGCATGTAGTAGTGTTTAGTAGTAGCAGAATTACTTTAAGTTTTGTTTTAAAAATTGAAACTGGCCTGATTGGCAAGTATTCTGAACACACATCACAGGCTGTAATTCCTGATGTATGTGTCTAGATACATATGACTTCACATACATGTATGCACATTTGCACTGCATGTGACTCTACTAATTTTACAAGATTACATTCATCTCTTTCCAACCACTAATGAAGTACTATCACAAAAAATCAGTTAACATTACAATTAATTTCTATTTTTATAATACTAACATAAACATAGTAGAATGCTGGTAGACTGCATAGCTTATTTTTATAAAATTTATAACTGAGTGCATCCAGGAAAATTTGAAATCAAAAGAATATTATTCGTATTCAGACAGAGGAGCCACTCCCTACAATAAAAACCCTGTGAAGTTTTAAAAATAAAATAATTTGTTTCACAAATTGTTAAAATATTTTTATTTTTAGTTTGAGAATTACTTTTTATGAGAGATATTATTATTAATAATTTTTTTTAGTATTTTTCAGCATTTACAAAACAGTATTTTTTTGCTACTTAAAGCAAGTATTCCCCTTTTCACTCCAAGGATTAAAAAAACCCCTGAGGAATGTTAGCAAATGTACTAGTAATCAGCTAATTTATTCACAGCTATTAAGTATAACGGATTTATGCATATGTAACCCCATTGAACTCAGTAGACCTTTTTATGTAGGTAAAGAGAAGGAGTTATATATTTATATTTTAGGACTCACAGATATAAGTAAGACATCTCATATACGCAAACCCACTCTTCATAACCTGTAACCTTATAAACTTATAACCTTAGAATTTATGAATTCGTCTTCCCATATATGGATATTTAACAAATACTTACACTGATTGGAAATATTATAGTTTAAACTTTTACATACTTTAGTCATGATATCTACCTGATTAAACCTTTCCTGTATAAGAAGAGAAAATAAGTTATATGACTAACATTATCCATTAGAATAACTCATAGATTTGATATTTTATAATTATGTTATAATTATATTATATATACAATTATAATTTATCTTTTCCTATATTTCTAAGTGACCTTTGCCTTATTTTTTTAAACTTTAATCCTTTCTTGTGACACATGTCCCTAATATCAATCTATAAAGTCTCAGAAATGCTCAAAGTACTTATAGGAAGACTTCCTAAAAAGACTAAAAGATATGATTAGCACTAATTTGGAAATATATATTTTTTTTTTCAGAGGTATGACTGATAGGCCACATGAAATCCTCATTATTTTTAACAGCTTGGCTGACTACTAGAAATGTGCATTATTTGTCATATCAACGCATACTGAACCATTCCTGCCTCTCTGTCCAAGTTTGTTTATTGATTGCTAAGATCACTATAGCAATTTTTTTCTAAAGTTGTGGTATCAGTTCAACTAAACTTTTTTTACAGCTTGGCTGTCAAAATCTCTGTATGTAGATGTTAGAAATTTTGAATCTAAGTGTTAGATTGATGCAAAGTAGTCAGTCCAAACACCCTCTATTTTCAGATAGATTTAAGTGCCTTATTATGTCACATTTTGAGTTCTAATGCATAATTTTCATAAGTCATTTGGGCATGTGAAACAATCCACATTTTGTCTTTTTAAATAAGCCAACAACCACTGAAAGAAATAGGGACATGAGGTGCCTTTTATCCTATCATTATATTGAATTTCACAAAATTCTAAAATCAGTGTCCTTCCAAGTATCATACAGAATTGCTATCTTTCCACCTGGAAAGTCAGGTTAATTTGGACAAATGGATGAAAGAGATTAATCAGAAAGTATCCCACCAGACATAGAGCTGAAATTTGTGTGCATCCTTGTCTGAAGACAGAAATAAATCAAATCAGTAAGTGAGTTTCGTTAATCAGAAATCAAAGAAATGTATGTCACCAAGACAGTTTTTCAGAGTACTATATATATTTCCATCCCAACAGGATATGCACAACTTTGCCACAATAAAAAAACTTTAATCAAAAGGAACTGTATGTACGTATGTATGTATCTATAGATATGAAATTATATATATACATGAAAAAAAATCACTTGGAATCTTTTTTTTTTTATGTATATATTTCAGACATGCAAAATAACCCCTTCATCTGTGAAGTTTATTTTATTAATGGACTTAGCTGACTCAATGAATTAATATTGTAACTGCAGATGTAGCTCAAATCGGTTGCTGCTAGAAGAGAGAAAAATATTCTGTTATACACTAAATAAGATTACAAAGACAAAACAGGAAGGTTATCTAACACAAAAAAATTGCAAGAAACTTAGCACTAAGAATCAGGTCTCATAAACATCAGCAGACTATTTTCAGGATTATCTTTTAGGATCTTAAGACAGCTTCATCGTGGTCCAACTGAAATGCCTCTATGCAAACGTACATAGCATGGGGAATAAACAATAGGAATTAGAGACATGCATGTGCCTGCAGGGCTACAGTCTTATTGGCTTTATGGAGACGTGGTGAGATGGCTCCTATGACTGGAGTGTTGGAAGGGACGGATACAGGCTTTTTAAGGAGGACAGGCAGGGAGACGAGGAGGGGATGTCACCGACTATGTCAATGACTGGCTGGAGTGCATGGAGCGCCGCCTGGGGATGGATGACGAGCCGACCAAAAGCTTATAGGTCAGGATTAAAGGGAAGGCAGGGACATTACGGTGGGGGTCTGCTACAGGCCACCTGCAGGGACAGATGACATTATCGTGGGGATCTGCTACAGGCTACCTGAACAGGAAGACCATGTGGATGAGGCTTTCTATAGACAGATAGGAACAGCCTCACGTTCACAGGCCCTGATCCTCGTGGGGGACTTCAACTACCCCAATGTCTGTTGGAGGGACAACATGGAAGGGCATAAGCAATCCGAGAGGTTCCTGTTGATGATAACTTCCTTCTCCAAGTGGCAAAGGAGCCAACGAGGAGAGGTGTTATGCTGAACTTTGTTCTCACCACCAAGGAGGGGCTGGTGGGGAATGCGAAGCTCAAGGGCAGCCTTGGCTGCAGTGACCATGAAATGGTGGAGTTCAAGATCCTTAGGGCACCAAGGAAGGCGCACAGCAAGCTCACTACCCTGGACTTCAGGAAAGCAAACTTTGGCTTCTTCAGGGATCTGCTTGGTAGAGTGCCATGGGACAAAGCCCTGGAGGGAAGAGGGGCCCAAGAAAGCTGATTAATATTCAAGGATCGCCTCCTCCAAGCTCAGGAGCGATACATCCCAACAAAGAGGAAGTCAGGCAAAAGCTCCAGGAGGTCTGCGTGGATGAACAAGGAGCTCCTGGACACACTCAAACACAAAAAGGAAGCCTAGAGAGGGAGGAAGTGAGGACAGGTATCCTGGGAGTAATTCTCCAAGCAGCCAGGGTTGAGGTTAAGAAAGCTAAAGCCCTGATAGAATTAAATCTGGCTAGGGACGTCAAGGGCAACAAGAAAAGCTTCTACAGGTACATTGCTGAGAAAAGGAAGACTAGGGAAAAAGTGGGTCCTCTCCAGAATGAAATGGGAGACCTGATTACCCGGGATACAGAGAAGGCAGAGGTACTCAATGACTTTTTTGTCTCTGTCTTCACCGGCAAGTGCTCAAGCCTCTCTGCCCAAGCCACAGAAGACAAAGGCAGGGACTGGGAGAACGAAGAGCCACTCACTGTAGGAGAAGATCAGGTTTGAGACCATCTAAGGAACCTGAAGGTGCACAAGTCCATGGTACCCAGTGAGACCCATCTGTGGGTCCTGAAGGAACTGGCGGATGAAGTTGCTAAGCCACTATCCATTGTATTTCAGAAGTTGTGGCAGTCCAGTGAAGTTCCCACTGACTGGAAAAGGGGAAACATTACCCCTGTTTTTAGAAAGAGAGAAAAGGAAAATGGGAGGAACTCCGGGCCAGTCAGTCTCACCTCTGTGACTGGGAAGATCATGGAACAGATCCTCCTGGAAGCTATGCTGAGGCACATGGAGGACAGGGAGGTGATTCGAGACAGCCAGCATGGTTTCACCAAGGGCAAGTCCTGCCTGACCAACCTAGTGGCCTTCTAGGATGGAGTGGCTACATCAGTGGACACGGGAAGAGCTCTAGATGTCATCTGTCTAGACCTCTGTAAGGCCTTTGACATGGTCCCCCACAACATCCTTTTCTCTAAATTGGAGAGATGGATTTGATGGGTGGACAGTCCAGTGGATGAGGAATTGGTTGGATGGACGCATCCAGAGGGCAATGGTCAATGGCTCAATGTCCAAATGGAGATCGGTGACAAGTGATGTCCCTCAGGAGTCTCTATTGGGACCAGTATTTTTAATATCTTCATCAATGACATAGACAGTGGGATCGAGTCACCCTCAGCAAGTTTGCAGATGACACCAAGCTGAGTGGTGCAGTCGACACACCTGAGGGATGGGATGCCATCCAGAGGGACCTGGACAAGCTTGAGAAGTGAGAACCTCATGAGGTTTAACAAAGCCAAGGGCAAGGTCCTGCACCTGCGTCAGGGCAACCCCAGGCTGGGGGATGAAGGGATTGAGAGCAGCCCTGTTGAGAAAGACTTGGGGGTACTGGTGAATGAAAAGCTGGACATGAGCTGACAATGTGCGCTTGCAGCCCAGGCCAACTGTATCCTGGGCTGCATCAAAAGAAGTGTGGTCAGCAGGTCGAGAGAGCTGCTACTCTGCTCTGGTGAGACCCCACCTGGAGTCCTGCGTCCGGTTCTGGAATCCTCAGCACAGGAAAGGCATAAACCTGTTGGAGCAGGTCCAGAGGAGGGCCACGAAAATTATCAGAGGGATGGAACACCTCTCTTATGAAGAAAGGCTGAGAGAGCTGGGATTGTTCAGCCTGGAGAAGAGAAGGCTCCGGGGACACCTTATTGCAGCCTGTCAGTATTTAAGGGATACCATTTAAGAAAGGGCTTATAAGAAAGATGGGGACAGACTTTTTATGAGGGCCTGTTGCGACAGGACAAGGGGGAATGGTTTTCGATTAAAAGAGGGTAGATTTAGACTAGATATAAGGAAGAAATTTTTTACAATGAGGGTGGTGAAACACTGGAGCAGGTTGCCCAGAGAGGTGGTAGATGCCCCATCCCTGGCAACGTTCAAGGTCAGGTTGGACAGGGTTCTGAGCAACCTGATCTAGTTGAAGATGTCCCTGCCCACGGTAGGGGGATTGGACTAAGTGACCTTTAAAGGTCCCTTCCAACCCAAACCATCCTATTATTCTATGATCTCGTTACATAAAAAATTACAAATTTGCCAAGAACATATTTACATTTATGAAATACTTAAAGAAACTATCTTGTTGTCAGTGCTTAATAATTGCAATTAATAAATTAAATATTATTATTATTATTTCAATTAATAGTATTGCAAAAAGGAGTATTACACTGTAAGTGTGCAATGGCTTGGAAATATGTGTGCATCTTTAATTAAGCAGATGCTAATCAGAGATTTTTAGGTGACATGGAAGCTGCTGAGTATACACAATGTATTTGGAGGCTATAGAGTGTTGCATCTTTGTTTAAATAGTAGTAGTTGATGTGAGAATTGAGTACATCTTTAAAAAAAAAAAAGTGAAAAATAAAAGCAAAATACTAGTAACAAAGTAATATAAATACGATCAACTACCACCATTCCAGCCATTCAGATTAAGTCACTATATGTGTGAGTATTCATCACAGTATGAACAATGGGGTAGGTCCGTGAACAAATCCAGTAGCCACTGGGCTGAAACCAATGGAGATGTCACATAAGATTGCCTAGGCGAGCAGCTCCAGTGCCATCAGGATCCACAGTGGAACACTCTAGTGTGGTGCAGAGGGGGTTTCCTGAACCAGGGGAACCTCAGTTTACGCGGCAGTTGGCACGGCAGGGCGTGCAGGAAGGGCGCTGAAGCTCTGCCAGCTCGACCAGGGAGCAATGGTATCCACCCAGCAGAAAGCCATGATTTCTCTAAGCTCTGCACCCACCAGGACTGACACAGCTTCCCAGACAGAGCTCCGGTGGGAACCCACTGCCGCCCCAGTGCCAGGCTGCAGCTGTGCCCTGCTTTTATGCCAGTACCAGCCAGCAGCAGTGAGCACACCCATGGGATCTGCACCCAGGCAGAGGAACTCCTCGGCTTGGTGACAGAGCTCCGGGAGGAGGTGAGTAGGTTGAGGAGTATCGGGGGAGAGAGAGAGAGAGAGAGAGAGAGAGAGAGACTGCTGGAATCACACCCTACCTTCCCTGGGACAGGCTCAACAGGAAGTCTGGGCGCATGGTATGGAGGATTTCCTATCCTATCTCGCCTGGCTGAACACAGGGACTTAAGGGACAGGGGGCAATGGCCACAAGTTCCTGCCCGGCGCAGCAGGCGCATCTCCTCTGTGACTACCCCACCTCCCCCGGTGCCCTTGCATAATAGGT
Organism: Pelecanoides urinatrix; assembly: GCA_013400755.1. Classification (NCBI taxonomy): domain Eukaryota; kingdom Metazoa; phylum Chordata; class Aves; order Procellariiformes; family Procellariidae; genus Pelecanoides; species Pelecanoides urinatrix. The sequence continues at coordinate 43,669 of VZTQ01014372.1, forward strand.
GTGAGGCTCTGCAAGTGGAACCAAACAATAACGATGATGATGGTTCATCTAGCTTGGAGGAGTTGCCAAGTTTAAGTGGGCCTGCACGCTACATCAAAACTGCTTCCATAAAGAAAAAAGGACTGGTCATTGTTATAGGAGACTCCCTTCTGAAGGGAACAGAAGGCCCAATATGCAGACCGGACCCACTTCTTCGGGAAGTCTGCTGCCTCCCTGGGGCCTGGGCTAAGGATGTGAAGAGAAAACTTCCTACCCTGGTACGGCCCTCAGACTACTGTCCATTATTGATTTTTCAGGCAGACAGCGATGAAGTTGCAACTAAAAATCCAAGGGCAATGAAGGGAGCCTTCAGGGCCTTGGGATGACTGGTTAAGGGATCAGGAGCACAAGCAGTGTTCTCCTCTATCCTTCCAGTTACAGGGAATGATGAGGGACGAAACAGGAAGAGCCAGCAGATCAATACCTGGCTCCGAGCTTGGTGTCACCAGCAGAAATTTGGGGCTTTTGATCATGGATCAGTCTACAGGACACCAGGCCTGCTGGCGACAGATGGGGTACGCCTGTCTCAAAGGGGGAAAAGGATCTTTGCACAGGAGTTAGCAGGGCTCATTGAAAGAGCTGTAAACTAGATTTGAAGGGGAAAGGGATAAAACCAAGCTCACTAGAGATAAGCTTGAGGGCAGCACGCCAATGTTTGGGGGACAGTGTGCTAACAAGGTCCTTCAGTCTGCTGTCTCATTGGAGCTAGGGGATGAAGATCCATGCAGCAACAAAGACGCAAGGGTTATTGCTGTGTTAGAAACCACAGAAGTGCCTGAGAATGGTCATGTAGGAATTACAGTCTCTCCCCCAATAAAGGATGAAGTGCATCTACACCAATGCACGCAGCTTGGGCAACAAACAGGAGGAGCTGGAAGCCATTGTGTAGCAGGAAAACTATGATATAGTTGCCATCACAGAAACATGGTGGGATGTCTCGCACGACTGGAGTGCTGCAATGGATGGCTCTAAACTCTTCAGAAGGAATACGCAAGGAAGGAGAGGCAGTGGGGTAGCCCTGTATGTTAGGGGTGTTTTGACTGGCTAGAGCTCAATGATGGTGATGATAGGGTTGAGTGTTTATGGGTAAGAATGAGGGGGAAGGCCAACAAGGCAGATATCATGATGGGAGTCTGTTACAGACCACCAAACCAGGATGAAGAGGCAGACGAAATATTCTATAAGCAGCTGGGAGAAGTCTCACAATCGCTAGTCCTTGTTCTCATGGGGGACTTCAACTTACCAGGTGTCTGCTGGAAATACAATACAGCAGAGAGGAAACAGTCTATGAGGTTCCTGGAATGTGTGGAAAATAACTTCCTGACACAGCTGGTGGGAAGGCAGGACCTGTTGTTTGCAAACAGAGAAGGACTTATGAGTGATGTGATAATTAGAGGCCATCTTGAGCATAGTGATCACGAAATGATAGAGATTTCAATTCTTGGAGAAGTAAGGAGGGGGATCCACAGAACTGCTACCTTGGACTTCCAGAGGGCAGACTTTGGCCTGGTTAGGAGCTTGATTGACAGAGTCCCTTGGGAGGTAGTCCTGAAGGGCAAAGGAGTCGAGGAAGGCTGGGCATTCTTCAAGAAGGAAACCTTAAAGACACAGGACCAGGCTGTCCCCATGTGCCGAAAGATGAGCCAGCAGGGAAGACCAGCCTGGGTGAGCAGAGAGCTTTGGCTGGAACTCAGGAAAGAAAGAGAGTTTATGACCTTTGGAAGAAGGAGCAGGCAACTCAGGAGGACTACAAGGATGTCGTGAGGTTATGCGGGGAGAAAATTTGAAGGGCCAAAGCCCAGCAAGAATTTAATCTGGCTACTGCCATAAAAGACGATAAAATATGTTTCTATAAATACATTAACAACAAAAGGAGGGCTAAGGAGAATCTCCATCATTTATTGCATGAGGGGAGAAACATAGTGACAAAGGATGAGGAAAAGGCTGAGGTACTTAATGCCTTCTTTGCCTCAGTCTTCAATAGTAAGACCAATTTTTTTCTGGGTACCCATCTCCCTGAACTGGAAGACAGGGAAGGGGAGCAGAATAAAGCCCCCATAATCCAAGGGGAAATGGTTAGGAACCTGCTACACCAGTTAGACACACACAAATCTAAGGGGCTAGATGGGTCCACTCAAGGGTACTGAGGGAG
>VZTQ01014373.1:0-10222 GCA_013400755.1 Pelecanoides urinatrix
TGTAGCACTGAAATAGTTCTTAAGTGTGTTTGTGGCTCATGACAAAAAAGTTTGTAATCGAGTCTGACTCATCTGGTGCTGGTGAACAGCAGGACATTCTGCCCAAATGCAGGTGTTCATGGATGGATCCAGGGAAACGAACGGGTCGGTTCAGCTGACCCTTACTGTAAAGTTTTTAACTCCTTTTAAACCTTTTAACTCTGAGCCCCCAACAGACACTGATGGAGTTGGATTGAAACAGGCACCTGATGTCTTTGTTATGTGCCCGACACTCCTCAAGTCTCATGCCCTAGAAATAGTGAGAGCCCGCGGCACAAGTCCTATATCCTAGTTTGCTTCCACTCACTGAAGAGCCACACCGTAATCACACAAGTGTTTCCCTATCCCTTAGAGAATTTGTCATCATTAAAGTACTGAGTTGTAATGGGTGAGTTATTGATATAAGTAGTGAGTTTTTAGATTTAATGGTTCCTTGACTAAATATTAAAGTATTATTGTTATATACAAATAAATTCATAGTATTTTCATATTTCATTTATTTAAAATAAATGTTGTAAGAGTTCAGTTTGGACCTTTCCAAAATGAAACTTGCAAGTTTTTATCCTGGAATGCACATGCACTTCATTGATACTTTCTCATTGTGCTCACGCTGCTCAAATTATGCCTGGAGCATAAGGCATGGAGGGAATCAATTTTTTGATTATTCTCAGAGAATTCTTGCCAGTCCATGTTCAACCCATCAGACATAACTACATCGTTTCTAGTTTCTACATGATTCAGATGGGGTCTCCCACCTTATTTTGGAGTTCCCTGTATGAGGAATGAATAGTTTTCATTGGCATGCATGCAACTGCGTACACTGCTTGCAGCTAACCAAGTTGTTACATGCCTCGTCCAAACATCCTTCTCAAAAAACATCCTTGTCCTGAGGGTTGGTCTGAGGGGAACCGACGGGGTGGGAGGGGAGAGCTGATCCTGCAAGGAATAGCACTAGCTCAGGCGGCTGAACACCGGTGTGTGGCGTGCATTTTAGCAATCATCTGTCCAGGCAAGGGAGTCTACAACACTGGAGTTGCAAAAGTACATCACCAAATAACTGACTGTCCCAGTTACAGTTTGTGACACAGAGTGGCAAGTATTTCTCATTATTTCAGTGACTATTTAAAGAAATTTGTTTTGACTTTGGAAGAGCTTTTCTCCATTACTGTACTTAGTGCAGCTGTGTTGTAAGGCTTGTATTTCTGTTTTGAAAACAAGTATGCTGCTTCCTAAAAGCTAGAATGGTGATTTAGCTGATTTCCAGCCCCACCTCCCCAGGGGATTGATTATTAAACAGGATACTACTTCTGTGTTTGTCATGTAGCCTCTGTCTTTTGGAAGCTGTAGTTATGAGCACTAAACCATGTTGCATGGGGCACTGCTTCAGCTGCCAGCTTCGGCTGTAAACCTCACTCCCCCAACACCATTCTTTGTCAATCAGCTCATTTTCAATGCACTTCCTCTCCTTTCCCTCCTCCCAAAATAGCTTCTGAACTTGTTTTACCTATCCCTTATTAGCAATTATCTTCCCAACCAAGCGCTACAAAATTTATTGGAAACAGCCCAAGGCTGTCGCTACAGTTAATTGTTTTTGAGAAACCATACAGGGGATCATCTGCTTCTCGTTTTGACTTCACAAGCACAGGCTGAAGACTTGTGCTTTCTTTGGGTAACAGCTTATTTTACATGTTCAGTTCTTTTGTTAGGGTTTATGCTTGTACAGAAATAATACAGAACCTGAACTGAGCTTAAATTCCTGTAAGTCAGGAGGAGAAATTCAATGGTTTTGTGCTTCCTGCTTAGACTAAATCTACTCTGTAAGCATGGGCAAACAAAGTGTGATGATTCCTTGAGAAAATACATTTGTTTCAGATTCATGAGAGCTTTTTTGATTCTGAACAGTCCCGTGTGGAGATGGATTTTCAAATTCAAGGTCAGCCTTGAACATCTCCTGTCTGATGCACCCCTGCAGTTCTGGATGGTACCACTTCATCTCCACATACAAATCTGCAGGTCAGATTCATGTAATACCAAGTTCTTTGTGATATGGATCACTCTTCCTCATCAGTTTTTTTTATATGCTGTCCAAAAGTACTGGTTGGAAAAAAATGATGATGCACATAGTGGGTTTTCTAAAAAAATCCAACAGCTATTTCATATTGTATAGAATTCTCAGTTCTGACCAGCACAGTAGCAGGTTGGAAAACTCGGAATTTCAGCAAAAAATTATTTTAGAACTCAGCTTGTCAAAATTACCATCTGTGATGTCTTGATTAAACTTGTGTCCAGTTGTCAGAGATTTCTGGAAAGGCAGAAATTTATTCCTTAAACAATTTATTCCTCCAGCAGATCTATCTGCTATGTTCGCAAAGTATTTGTGCTATGTTAAAACCAAAACACCACAAGGAAGGGGGAGGATTATGTTCTGAACTAGAAAGCAAGATCTTCTGAAGGTATGGCTTTACTTGAGAGAAAGAGAGGATTCCTTTCCTTCCCTTCATATTGAAATCCATGTGAAATAATTGGGGTAGAAGTTGTCACTAAGTCTGTGTTCAGCCTTCAAGTCATCCAGGCCAAACTTTCCAGACCAACCATGCACAGCCTTCTACACGCTTACTTTTTCTCTCTGGGCAGCTCTGGTTGGTACTGGATGCTCCATGGTTAGTGGAATTTCTTCCTACCTTCGATTTTAAATGGTGCCCAAAATGCAACTACCTTTTCTTGTATGTTCCCCATGAAAGGTACCTATTTCTCTTTCTTTGCTGAGGCAGTATTTTTGGAAATAAAACATAGATGCCAGCCCTGTGTGTCTTAAGCTGTCTTTTCACATAATTTGACATCTCTTTAGTAGTCCCTTAGTTTAAATATCTCAGCCAGAGCTCTGACAGAGAGAGATGACTTCTGAAGATGTATAACTAAAGACATCCGATGGCAGCCAGTAGTAAGTACCATTTTCTTTATTACTCTCAGAGTCCCTTAATAATCAAGACTTCATATTAAAGAATAAAGATTGTCATAGTAGTATCTTCTTACTTTTGTAGTTTTATCTTTTTCCTCTTCCTATTTTAATTCTTCTGTTTCCTTGGGGTTTTGTACTTGGTGGTGGGTGTTTGTTTCAATAACTCTTTTTGGGTTTTGGGTTGTGGTGGTGTTTTCTTTTTTTTTTTGCTTTTGGGGTTTTTTGGATTTTTTTTTTAATTTCCTGGAAGAAAGTTGTTTTTTTCTGGAAGAAGTTAGTTTGGGGTTTTTTAAGTTTTCTGACTGAAGCTACCAAAGCAACCAAGGGTGAAAACATATATTAAGACATAAAATGCATGAAAATGAAGTACAAAACATAGAAAAATTTGTTTCAGTCATTCTTATAAAAACTGTATCTAAATTCAAGTTTCTAAGTCTATATATATGATTTAATCCAATAAAATAATCTTATGCTTAAAGGTGGGAAACTTTCAGTCAGATGGAAGTGTCTCACTATGAGACTGCTAAAGGAAATTTAGGTTTCTTTGGGTGGGACTCCAAAAAAGTGTTAACTGTACTGCAGGAAAATGCAAATTGCTGTAGCTTGTCCTCCTGGAGCTGTTCTAAAAACTCAGCCCTTCTTTTAAAAAGTACTTTTCCTCCATTTCTCATTTTTCTATTAAGTTTTCCTATCTAAGTATGCATAAGATTATATATATATATATATATTCTATTTCCCACATTTTCCTCCTCTGTATTTCCATATGTATTTTCTTAACTAATTGATACGTCCATCTTCCTGCAGCTGAGCTGTTTCATAACATACTCTATCTGGCTTCTGTGCAGACCCTTTTGGTTAACGAGCAAACAGATAAACCAGAAGTTCTCTCATGAAAACAGGACTGTGTGCTAGTACTAATTTTTCCCTCCCTCCCGCTGCATCTCTCTCCAGCAGACGCTTGGAAAGCAGGTGGATGCCACCTTTACAGAGTACAGCAAAACTGAATTTGGAGTTAGCGCTTCAGTCCAAGGCTCATCTGACTGCAAGATGCCACGTGGCGCACTGTGCTCTTCTTTTCACAGACGGACAATGTCGCTGATAATTTTTCTGGTAAGACCAAGAATCTTGGGATACTTGCTGTTGCTGAGGGTTGGACTGTTGCTGTTTGTGGCTTTGCCAGAAGTGTTCCTATTTTGCTTTCATCTTGTAGGAAGAGCCAGTACAGTACCTTCGCCAAGCCTTTCAGAGATCTTCCAAAACTTACTTGCTAGTTTTCCTGCTATGAGTCAGAAGAGGAAGGGGTGTTCCCTTTCATCTCAACATGCCACTATGTTCCTACTAATTCTGCACCTCCCTTTGTTCATGGGATATGAGAGGGAAATCCAATTACATCAGCATTGCTCCAAAAAAAAAAGGAATCACTTTAACTGGTTCACAAGAGAATATTTCTACAGATAAGGATTTTTTAATGCAGAGGAGCATTGTTTGCTGCTAAAACACTAGAATCTTTTTTTGAAGAAAATTTTTGTTTACCTGCTTCCTGTGAAATCATCACCTACCATTCCCTCCCAACTGGTACATTCTCAGAGGAGAATGATCAACAGAACACCAAAATACTCCAACTGATACAGTGTCCAACTTGTTTGTATGTGTTAAAACTGCTCCTTTTGGACTCAAAAGGATGCCTTGGACTTGCATCACTCTGCTGTGTCCATGTTGACTTGAAATCTATTCTCATGATAGACAGAGGTTATCTCAACCATCAGGAAGACCAGTGTAGCCACCTGAGTTAAGGATTTTAAGGCAATTCTAAACTTTTTTGTTAGCAGAGCATTGCTGAGGTGGCTGCATCTTGCTTTTCTAAGTAAAAATAGCCCATCTCCATCACACTATTTTTTGTTGCTAATGAAGTTCTGGATACATTGAAGAGTCTTCACTGAATGTCTGGAAATTCAGAATGACCATATTGTTAGAATAACTACCGGTTTCCTTACACCAGGAACCAAAATCAGCTGGTACATAAAGTGTTCTAAAGCAAGGAACCTTTTCTGTCAACAGCCTGGACAATGGAAGGAAGCTTTCCACGCTTTTCAAGATTCTGACTTTACAGAAGCTGGTTCTAGTCTCATTAGAGAATAACAGAGATGGTGATTTACATCCCTCTCTATCCACTTCTCACGTTTTTCTTCTCTCAAAGTTCCTCAGTGACCTGTGGAAATTCATGGCTGGGGAAGATTGTGTGAGCCACATTTTGCAGAAAAGAGCTTCTGGTGAGAGCAGCACAACATCGGATTGTTTCGCATTCAATAAAATAGAAATGACACCTCGCTACTATGAAAACAAAACAACAAAAACAAGGCTATGCTCTTAAGATATTTTGTAAGAGATATGTGCCTCATAGCACAAGAGAGAAATCCATACATCTTTTTTCATCAAGTCCCAGTCATTAAAGGGCCTTTTGCTGCAGAATGTAGAATACTGGGTGGTTTTCTCCCTCAAGTGGGAGGGATACTCAACTCCTTTGCTGGCAGTTTTCTGTTAAGAACACAACTTTGTGAGGCTGAAAAGTTATCATAGTCTTTTACCTACACCATTGTTCAGGTATGGGCTATAAACCAATACATTGTTATCTGGAGAACTGCTGTGGGAGAGAGATTGCTATTTCATGGGCATTAAAACTCTTGTTTTTATCTTCAAAGTAATTTATGGGGAGGGGATTAATGTCTTGTTATTTCTTAGAGAAACAAGCAACCAATTTGAGAATCTATTGAATTTTTTCTAATAGTAAGATCACTTTGAAAAAGGTAAAAAATAACAGAAACTACAATCCAAAGCCCGAGTTGTATGAATTCACCTCACCTGAGAGCCCACCTGGTGAGTTGAAGTCTGGCCATAGATCTTATAGCATGTTACAGCACCACGTGCAGAGAAGTCTTTGTTCAAGGGTGGTTGTGTTTAAACCACTTTCAGATTAACTGTCCATTTGCAGCCCTTCATTCTAACAAAGTGGTCCTGAGACTGTTGTGATCATCGGCTGTTGCATAAGCAAAACCTTTTACTGTAGGTTGGAGCTAGTGAAAAACAGACTATTTATTTTCTTGGTAAATGGAACTCTTTGCTACTCGGAAGGAACAGCTCTGCTTCGCTCCCACTTGAAAAACAACAAAACCACTTTTATTTGGCACAAGATACAATGATGTGGCCGTACAATTTCTAAAGTACTGCTTTCCTGATTACCTAACAGCAAATTTTAGCACAGGGGTCACCTGGAGTATATTGTGGTTTTCTCTTGGATGAAGAGGGATGTGATGCTTTTGCAGAGAATGCAATGCTGTCTGCATGCTTATGAAAGGTGGATGTTAGTATAATGGATTAATTTGGGTTTCTTTCTTACATCCACTCTGGATCTGAAGTGCTTAGAAATTGCATGAGAGAGAACCAGGCTGTGCTTCTCCCACTCCTCACTGGATGCACTGATGTTTATATGAAGCATGTTAGATATGGGCTATTAAGTGCAGTATTTCTGTGCAGATGTTTACAAATATGGGCCTGGTTATTGCTGATCATGGTAATGACATTTAATGTTTAATGTAGGAAAGGTGAGAAATGTTTATTTTCTGCTTCCCAGGAGCACTAGCAAATGAGGAAATTGCTGTTACAAGGAAAGTTACTTCGTATTTTGAGTCTCTGTCTGTTCGTTCCGTGTTGAAAGACCATTTCTGTATTTGATGTGCAACAGAGACAAACCTGTAAACAAAAGTATGAAACAGGTAACTTCTAAATTTTATAATGGGCACATGTAGTGTTGTTGCACATGAACAAATACAATATATGCTTGTTATTTGCTCTTTTTTCCTCTGATAAATTGCATTTTACTGGTTTTTGATCTCCTACTTTTGCTCTTTTTTTCTTTCTTTCCTGCCCTCAGAACTTAGTCTTGCTGGTATTATTATGGGTCCAGAGAATCACTGGCCCCAAAGAATCATCGGCTGCTTGGAAAACTACCACGTGGAAGTCACATTTTCATAAGAATCTGGTGAAGAAACAAAATTGCTGTTTTCTTGGCTGGCAGAAGAAGGGGAGGTATTTTGTGAGTCAGGATATGCAATGATAGAATTCATTTGAGGACAGTAGCAGAGGGGAGAATTATAAAGGAAAACCGAGGCTAGTCCAAGGAATATCAGACTGCAGGTGAAGGGGAGAACACATCCCCGTCAAGGTCAAGGGCAAGAAGGAAATGCACAGGCAGTGGAAGCAGGGACAGGTACCCTGGGAAGAGTACAGGGATGTTGCCCGATTGTGTAGAAATGGCGTCAGGAAGGCCAAGGCATGGCTGGAGGTGAACTTGGCAAGGGATGCAAAGAATAACAATAAGGGCTTCTATAGGCATGTGAGCCAGAAAAGGAAGGTCAGAGAAAGTCTAGCCCCTCTGATGAACAAGAATGGCAAGCTGGTACAACAGACAACAAGAAGGCTGAGGTACTCAATAACCTTTTTGCCCCAGTCTTCACTGGCAATCTCTCTTCCCAAACCTCTCGAATGGATGGACCTTCAGGGAGGGACTGGGGGAGGAAAGTCCCTCCCACTGAGGAGATCAGGTTTGAGACCCACTGAGGAACCTGAACATACATAAGTCAATGGGACCTAATGAGATGCATCCCAGAATCCTGAGGGAATTGGCTGACATAGTTGCCAAGCCACTTTCCATGATATTTGAAAAGTCTGGAAAAAAGTAAACATTGCACCCATTTTTAAGAAGGGTAGAAAGGAGGATCCTGGTAACTACAGGCCAGTCATCCTCCCCTGTGTGCCCGGGAAGATCATAGAACAGATCCTCCTGGAAGCTATGCTAGGGCACATGGAGGACAGGGAGGTGATTGGAGACAGCCAGCATGGCTTTATCAAGGGCAAGTCCTGCCTGACCAACCTAGTGGCCTTCTGTGAAGGAGTGACTACATCAGTGGACATGGGAAGGGCTACAGATGTCATCTATCTGGACTTCTGTAAGGCCTTTGACCCGGTCCCCCACAACATCCTTCTCTCTAAACTGGAGAGAGATGGATTTGATGGATGGATTGTTTGGTGGATAAGGAATTGGCCGGATGGTCACAACCAGAGAGTAGTGGTCAATGGCTCAATGTCCGGATGGAGATCAGTAGGATCAAATGCACCCTCAGCAAGTTTGCAGATGGCACCAAGCTGAGGGGTGCAGTTGATACACCTAAGGGACGGGATGCCATCCAGAGGGACCTGGACAAGCTCGAGAAGTGGGCCCGTGTGAACCTCATGAGGTTCAACAAGGCCAAGTGCAAGGTCCCGCACCTGGGTCAGGGCAACCCCCAGTATCAATACAGGCTGGGGGATGAAGGTATTGAGAGTACTTAAAGGGGGCTTATAAGAAAGATGGGGACAGACTTTTTAGCTGGGCCTATTGTGACAGGAAAAGCGGGAATGGTTTTAAACTAAAAGAGGGTAGGTTCAGACTAGATGTAAGGAAGAAATTTTTTACAATGAGGGTGGTGAGACACTGGAACAGGTTGCCCAGAGAAGTTGTGGATGCCCCATCCCTGGAAGTGGTCAAGGCCACATTGGATGGGGCTTTGAGTAACCTGATCTCGTTGAAGATGTCTCTGCTCATTGCAAGGGGGATTGGACTAGATGACCTTTAAAGGTCCCTTCCAACTCAAACCATTCTATGATCTAAAGAGGTAAGAGGCTACAACAAAACAACCCAAAGGGATGGCAAATACGAGGCAGACTTCAAAACAAAACTAGCAGAAAGAAAGTGGGCTGGATAAAGAAGGAAAACAGTATTTATCAACTTCCTCCTTTTCCAAAGTTTCAGCTTCTGTAGTTTGCTGTTTGTGGAGAATCTTAAAGCCTTCACATTTGAACGTGAGAATTAACATCTACTTCATATCTGCAAGGGAGACTTTGACCCTGAAAAGTTAATAATAAGGCAACTAAGTTGTAAAACAGGTGGGATTTGTATATTTATATACAGTTGCATTTTGACTAGAAATCTTTACTGAGACATTAGAGAAAAAATATTTTTACATCTGTTTCTAAAAGGATGCAATGATTTTAGGACTTAATTTAATGGGTTTTGACTTGTTTGATCCTTATAGCTTCTATAGCCGCAGATAGATCCTGGAGGTATTTGTTAATGTGTTATTTCAGAATTTCATTTAGAGATCAGCAGAGATAAAAGGACTATCTGCTCCTCTCAGAAAAAGATATACTAAAAAGTTTCATCTCTGGCCCTAGAAAGAAGAGCATCATAGAAGAAGAGAAAGTGCAAGAAAGCTTCTCTTGATTCTGTGGAAACAGCAGGGTTGAGAGAGAGCTCTCAGTGACCCTACCCCATGTATAGGGGTGCTTTTCCATACTGCTGGGACTCTGTAGGTGCAGCTCTGCCCAGGCACCTGCTTCCCTCACATCTCGGGTAAAGTGTGAGTTTAGCATTGACCTCATGGTTGTGAGGTCTTCGAACTGCCTCTCTGCCTGTTTTAGTGGTTTTTGATGCGATGGATCAGCAGGCAGAGAAAGGATTTCCTTTGTCACTGTTAAAATAAAAGGAACTGCTCATTCGCGTTTTTTCTTCCTGCAGCAACAGGAGATACATTGCTTGAAGAAAGTGGATGAGCCATCTTACTCTCGTGACCCCTCAGTAAGGAATCATCCTTACTTTCATTTATATCCATGAGTGCTGTGCCACGCCAAACAGTATTACGCCAAACAGGGGCAGGCTACGCAGGATGAGTACAGGGATCTCGTTAGGTCGTGCAGAGAGGAAATTGGAAAGGCAAAAGCCCAGCTAGAACGCAACCTGGCCACTGTTGTGAGAGACAACAAAAAATGCTTTTACAAGTATATTAATGACAAGAGGAGAGCCAAGGAGAATCTCCATCCTTCATTGGATGTGCGGGGGAACGTTGCCACCGAGGACAAGGATAAGGCTGAGGTACTCAACGCCTTCTTTGCCTCAGTCTTTAATAGTCAGAGCAGTTACCCTGAGGGTACTCAGCCCCCTGAGCTGGAAGAGAGGGACGGTGAGCAGAATAAAGCCCCCATAATCCATGAGGAAGATGTTAATGACCTGCTACGCCACCTGGACCCTCACAAGTCTATGGGGCCAGATGGGATCCACCCAAGAGTGCTGAGGGAGCTGGCGGAGGAGCTTGCCAAACCACTCTCCATCATTTACCAGCAGTCCTGGTTAAC
>VZTQ01014373.1:10598-30398 GCA_013400755.1 Pelecanoides urinatrix
GAAGGACATTGAGGTGCTGGAGCGTGTCCAGAGAAGGGCAATGAAGCTGGTGAAGGGCCTGGAGCACAAGTCTTATGAGGAGCGGCTGAGGGAACTGGGGTTGTTTAGTCTGGAGAAGAGGAGGCTGAGGGGAGACCTCATCACGCTCTACAACTACCTGAAGGGAGGTTGTAGCGAGGTGGGGGTTGGTCTCTTCTCCCAGGTAACAAGTGATAGGACGAGAGGAAACGGCCTCAAGTTGTGCCAAGGGAGGTTTAGACTGGACATCGGGAAAAAATTCTTTACTGAAAGAGTGGTCAGGCCTTGGAACAGGCTGCCCAGGGAAGTGGTGGAGTCCCCATCCCTGGAGGGATTTAAAAGACGTGTAGATGAGGTGCTTAGGGACATGGTTTAGTGGGCATAGTGATGTTGAGTTGACGGTTGGACTCGATGATCTTAGAGGTCTTTTCCAACCTTCGTGATTCTATGATTAAGGAATAAGATACATGATGGGAGACTGTAAAGGTCCTTCAAACATGCTTTTTATAAACAGCATTCTTACACCTTGTTTCTGTATTTCCCCGCCTCCCCCCCCAACTTATCTGAACATTTTCATCTTCAGAAATCTACTGTCAAGGTCTGAGTTCTTTAAAAACAAGTTTTGTTTACAAAAAGTAAAGACCCTTTTGGGGGAGCAGGTACAACTATCTTGGTAACCCGTCTAACTCAAATGCTAGCAAAGTACCTATCTTGTTTTTTTAATACGTTTATGCATCACAGCAAATCCATTAACACGTAACGACTGTGATGCTGTAACTACCATCCAAAACAACGGCTGAGCATGATACAGTTTTCATGAGCCTTTTAGGGCAAGGCTTATGAGTCACTGTCTTGTCCCTGACTGCTTTCTCTTCCTTCTCACAGCTGGCTGCGATGACAAGGAGACCTTCATACTTGGCTAAAACAAAATTTTTCAGATTTTTTCTCTCCAGGAACAGAAGGTACTTACTGATGATTTCTTTGCTGCCCCTCTGGAGAAAGACAGTTTGAGACTTTGCATGAGGTCACAGTTTCATGCTTTGGACTGGCTCTTTGAAGGTACTTGCCTTTTCATTTGGAGATGACGACTCCCAGTACCGAATTCTGCACTCTGGCCACTCCTCTGGGTCAAGCTGATGAGGGTTCTGAGGACTACTAAAAATACACTGCCAGTTTTGATCTCTGAGCCTACAGAAACTGTCAATTCTATTCTGATATGTGTACAATCCTGTAGCAGGTTTTCTTTGAACCATATTTTTTCTTGTTTGCCAAGATGCAGCTTTACTCGGAAACATGCAATATTTTTTTTTTAAACTGTTACAGTATTGGGTGACAGTAAGTAACCACTGGAACTTAACACACTTTTGACTTCCATGAAAAATTCAGATTTCTTCACTACAAAAATAAAAACTACTGCTGTTGGGAAAGAGTCACTACAGCTCCATCTGTTCAGGCTACCACAACTAGCTGATGGCCACTGAACATATGAGAAACTTTTCTACAAACATCTGGGGGCTGCTAGAAGAGCGCTAACACAACAGCATTATATAGATGGATGAACAGCGATATTTTTCTTTACCTCAGTAAGTACTTGTCCTTAGTGTCTTATACTGGTGTCCAATTTTCCTAACAAAGTCTGGATTTCATTTATTGCTGCCTGACTATTTGTACCTCTTTCTATCAATCATTCAAACTCTTTTAAGGTTTCTCTAAACTACTATACAAGTTATGTGGGTTTAAAATACTAGGGTAGTGCACATGCACATGTACACTCATAGTGGTACACAGCAATAACAGCGCTCTACCTGTAAATCACTTTACAGCAGAAAGTAATATACTCCATTTTATTAAATCAGTTTATCACAATCATTAAGTTACAAAAATAACTTCATCCATAATGATGTTAAATATTAAATACAAAGGTAAAACAGTTGTGTAGTGCTCTTAGACTAAAACCTTTTATGTATTTAAGAGGGGAAAAGTAGCTGACTCAAAAGTTCTTACTTAAGACTGTTGGTCTGCATTTACCAGCTATATTTAGTTCTTGTTGACTTGAAGACGTATGGAAAGCAAACTACACGTTAAGGAACTGAATCTCATCTAGGCAAGACTGAAAGCAGTGAGAGTTTCTGTGCTGCTTAAGAAGAAAACAATGCAAGTCTCAATCCATTTTAAGTAGAACAATGATTATTTAAAAAAATGAAACCAAACACCAGCAACTGTTTGGAAGTGCACAGCAGCTGAGAAATTTTGTTCACTTGTCTTCCCCATCTGCTACCATAGCCTCAATTGCATTCCAGTCCAGTTTGCTGAGGATACTTCCTGTGCTTTCAGAAACACCATCAGTGTCGATAATGCCGGGAGGAGAGAAACTCAGAGGATGCAGTGCAGAGGCCTATTGGAGGAAAACAAGATGAGCTGAATCATTGCGTATCATTCATGGACAAGAGACAAGACCTCTGTGTAGCCAGTAGAAATGATCCCACTCTTTTCAAACATGTCCTAATCAAGTCATGTATCTGATTATTCTGCAACAAATGCAATTTATTTTCCTGTTTATGCACTCTTACTAGCATCTGTTGCCTGGACAGACAACACGCCTATACAGTTGTCATAAAGAACATTCATTGTCAAGGCTCACAAGAATAATTTTGCTTGTAAAGACAAAACGTAGTTCTGTTGATTCACCATTATTTATGTTACTCTGCGTCTATTCCACCCATGCATTTTGAACAGTTTTAAATCAAGCAGAACTAAACAAAGTGTTAAATGGCAGGTATCAAATAATTCCTAGAATAAACAGATATCCTACCTCAAACAACGAGTCATGAGTATCTTCAAGTATTCTTTGGATATCATCAGGCACAGTCCAAGGACTTACTATATCTCGATCAGCCTCTTGATCAACACCTTTTGTCTGAACTGCAGTGGCAACATGTGGAAGCTTTTGTTTTGCTGTTCTGCTGACTTTGTACTCAGCAGCTGAGGAGAAAACAAGCCAACCATAGCACTGTAACTTTCTTAGTATTTTCTTCTGAATGTCTTGAAACTTCTCCAAGAACAGAAGCTCCAAGTTCTAAGAACTGAAGCTGTGTGTAAACACATGTAAAACCGGCATGCCCCGTTATCTTGAACCGATGTGGGGTTGTGGTGAGAAAATACTGCTGGTCCCTTCCAGCCTCACACTCTGAACTGTCTTCCCAGGGCAGAACACGAGCTGGAACAGGACTATGCACAGTGCCTACAGCACCCAGGTCCTGTAGTGCAGTCCCTAAAAGGGACATTGCTACATCGTTTGATAGAGGAATAAAACTATATAAATCCTAGATTTGTGCCTCTTAGAAGACATGGAACTAGCAGTGATGGGATATACTGGAGACACAGATACAAGAATGTGATGTGAAATCAGAGAAAGATCAACCTGTATTTAGAGTTTAAAAAGATAATGCATGGAAAGGAGGAGAAGAATGACTTTTCACACTTGTAGACTAGAGGTAAGTGATTCAGGAAAAATACCTATCTGCTTACTATTGCTTCTCTCCCTTTCCTGCACTGCCAACTCAAATACATTGACATTTGACTAGCCAAACAGGATCTCTATTATGTCACTAGTAGTAAGGGAGAATGGAATCAACCCACAGTATTTGCTAAGTTTCAGACTGATTCTCTCCTCAATCTTTTTCTGTCTGATCAGAAATTCTGCTCTTGTAATCAAGTCCTACATCTATTAAAGAATTTCATTAGGAGGAAACATTTATGTAAGGAAACTTTTGCGGATCCAGACCTACAAAGATAGGCATAGAGAAAAAGGATCACTAAAATCCAAAATTTTCTTTTTTTAAAAAGTTCAGTCATAAATTTTTCCACTCTAACATTATGACAAGACCATTCCTACTTTAAAGAGCTCAGAAAGTAAGCAGCATAGAAAGGTAAGGGAGAAGCACAATACTTGTGTATTGTACTGATAACTAATGTGCTCTCTGTTGGTTTTAGCTGAAAGAAGACTCAAGTCCTCTGTGCCTCATGACTTCCTTATGCCTGTTTCAGGAAACCACTAAAATCCAGTACATTTGCTTCAGTAATCTTGGAACTGCCATCTGGCTAAAACAAGTCAGGAGGTGAACAAATTGATTAAAATATTTCACAAGTTTCTAATGAAAAGGATTTTTATGTGGGGGAAAACCAATGATTTTTATTTTTCTAAACTAATGCTGTATCTGAGGCTTGTGTTGCATAAATTCTACCCAGGATGTATTCAGAAATGTGTTCTGTGTCTTATTTTTCCCTGTATTATGTAGCTGAACAGCACTATGTCATTGGTCTTTGTAACTTACAGTGTCTAGAATTAACAGGACAGTTTGCAGCATTGGTCATTCTTCCTCTTGAAGCACTTTTCTGTAGGGGCATACATGCATTTCCTGGGAAGACAAAGAAAGCATTTCCTCTGGTAGGTGCAGTAGATCAAAAGATGCTTCAAAATTTTCATCTATGAGCTTCCTTCCTGGATTACACAGTACTCTTACTATGGCAAATTAAGCTACTTTGGATTTAGAAAGAAATGATAAGGAAAGGTAACTCTCATCATTTAAGAGGCCAATGACAGCACAGTTGCAAAAGCCTCAGGACAGGAAACTGCCAGGCTTATAAATTTGACTTTCTACACAGAAAGCTACATAAAAGCTCCTCCCTCCCCAAATCCTGTAGTAACTTGAAGATTATCTTCAGCATGTGCCTTCATTAAGAAAGTTCTGTTCTTACCCCTGGACTGTGTTAAACCAAGAGTTGGGGTGAAATGGTGTACTTTTTGACCAAAGCTGGGTTTGGCAGCAATTCTTCTCCTTCCTGACAGAACAGGATTGTTCGGATGCTCTCTACAAGAAGAAAAAAAAACAACAACAANCTTAAACTGCCCTTGGACACCACCAGCAGGTTCTGTACAGCACCGACTACATTCAGTTTAATGCTCTATCCTGGAACTTTACCCACAAAAATGAGATATAGAAATATTTAAGTCTGGAAGTTACAGGACTATCTGAAGTACACAGTTCCTCCTATTAGTCTGGAAAAATATGAAATTGTATGTAAAAGAAGAAAAAGTATACTGCAATATACACCTGGATTACATATATACACATTAATGCCATTAAGTAGAATAAATTTACCAATTTATAATACTCAAATGCTCAATACTCAAATACTTCATAATACTCAAATTTATAATACTCAAATACCATCACCTCCTCAAAAGGCAATAAGCACCAAAGCGCAAAAGAAAGAACAAGTAAAATCCCAAGTAATGAAAAAAATTAGCAAGGAAGAGAGTAAATCTAGAGTTGGTTGACCTCTAAGTAGTCTATATGCATGCACAGTAGTATTTTTATTTGCTCCTTGCTTGTAACTAGATGCTCTTCAGATCATTAACTATGTTGCTGGCTATAGTCCAGTGGAATTGCTGATGAGTAGAATGTGTTAGGACACTGATTACAGCTCTGTGTCTAGAGTTGGCTTATTCTGTGCTCCGAAAGGCATTTTTAAGGCTCCCTCCAAGATTTGCACTTGGTGGTTTTAAGATTTCTCTGTAACTTAAGACTCCTCTGATTCAAACGAAGCGTATCTTTGATTCTGCCAGAATATAAAGCTTCTCTCAAGCTAATCCTATACCAACTATCTACAAATTGCAGAAAAATTTGAAGTGTGATAAAGACACCAATACATCAGAGCAGGGTTAATGCTTAAAGTTATTACCTTTTAGGAGATGCCATACACCTTTTTCTGTACTCTTGAGGTGATCTTATCCTGGACAATGGTTTATGTTCATTAGCAGGTAACACCACTGTTTCAGATAACATTTCATTCATCAGAGAAAGTGCTTGTGATACTCTCATACTGTGATGTTCAGATAACAGGGCTCTATGGAGAAATAATATTACATACTAACTCATGCAGCTGGCTTGTAAGGCTACATGGTAACGAGAAAGAAGAATATATTTTTGCAATTTCAGAGAAGATATACTAATCCTTTTCAGATCATTAGCAAAAAGCTAAAACATTTATTAACAAGGGGTTTGACAGAGTGAATCAGTAAACGGGGCGGGGGGGGGGGGGGGGAAGAAAAAAAATTGTATTTGGACAGTTTGAAAAAAACAGTCAAAGGATGAAACATGTTCAGAGTTTTCCTAAATAGTAAAGCAAATGAATTATTTATGCTTTTGGTTGAAATGCCATTCATATCTGAAGTTTCATAGACAAGATAGTTAAAACTACGTATTCCTTAAGACTGGAAGATTAATATATAANAAAAGCTCCTCCCTCCCCAAATCCTGTAGTAACTTGAAGATTATCTTCAGCATGTGCCTTCATTAAGAAAGTTCTGTTCTTACCCCTGGACTGTGTTAAACCAAGAGTTGGGGTGAAATGGTGTACTTTTTGACCAAAGCTGGGTTTGGCAGCAATTCTTCTCCTTCCTGACAGAACAGGATTGTTCGGATGCTCTCTACAAGAAGAAAAAAAAACAACAACAAAGTCCAAATACTTACCACTGCCTACCACACACCATTCCTTCACACAACTTAGATCTAACAGGGCTTATTAAGATGAGGCAAAAAGGCCACAGAAATCACCTTTAGCCCAATTAGCTGAGGATCAGCATCACACACTGCTTGTGGGGCCAATAAGCCTCACCAGAATCAGAACAGCTGGCAATCACAGTGAAGACATATCAAATTGGCTTTACAGAGAGACAGTTTAGGTCCAACAAAACCTATTAGTTAGAAGTCACTGCCACTTCTAAGGTGGCTTCCTGCACGACATTCCTTAGCACTTCTGATTCTGGCAGGGTTGTCGTGGTTCAACCTGGCAGGCAGCCAACCCCACACAGCCGCTCGCTCACTCTACACCCCCCACCCCCCCCCACNAATTTGAAGTGTGATAAAGACACCAATACATCAGAGCAGGGTTAATGCTTAAAGTTATTACCTTTTAGGAGATGCCATACACCTTTTTCTGTACTCTTGAGGTGATCTTATCCTGGACAATGGTTTATGTTCATTAGCAGGTAACACCACTGTTTCAGATAACATTTCATTCATCAGAGAAAGTGCTTGTGATACTCTCATACTGTGATGTTCAGATAACAGGGCTCTATGGAGAAATAATATTACATACTAACTCATGCAGCTGGCTTGTAAGGCTACATGGTAACGAGAAAGAAGAATATATTTTTGCAATTTCAGAGAAGATATACTAATCCTTTTCAGATCATTAGCAAAAAGCTAAAACATTTATTAACAAGGGGTTTGACAGAGTGAATCAGTAAACGGGGCGGGGGGGGGGGGGGGGAAGAAAAAAAATTGTATTTGGACAGTTTGAAAAATACAGTCAAAGGATGAAACATGTTCAGAGTTTTCCTAAATAGTAAAGCAAATGAATTATTTATGCTTTTGGTTGAAATGCCATTCATATCTGAAGTTTCATAGACAAGATAGTTAAAACTACGTATTCCTTAAGACTGGAAGATTAATATATAAAGTTACATTTATAGCAACTTACTTGTCTTTTTCTTCTTTCTTCTTCTGGAATAATTTAATATCCTTTGAAGTAAGACTACAATGCTGTGCAAGAAAGTATAATAATTATTAACTTATTCTGTACTGTGGTCTCATTCTAATCTCTCACTCTCAAAATGTAGACCTATTTGACTTGAAAGTTACTGTTTAAGACACTCTCCAGAATGAAAAACAATATGAAAGCATATGGTCCTACCAGGATATTCAGATAAGATTGTCTCTATAAACTTCCAGTCTCTAAAAATATACTGAAAGCTTGCAGTCACACCTTCCATAGCTCATATGCTTAAAATATTAACATTCCTAAGGAGATGTCTTCACTGTCAAGCTCAAAGTTTCAAATGGCCTCACCTTCAGTTTCTGAAAAATCATTGATATTCCTAACAATAACTAATTTAAAAAACAGGGCAAGGTTGCATTTTGAATTGTGTAGAGTACAATTTGAATTTTTTAATGTTTTCTTCTAAAAGATACCCCACACCAAAAGCTGAGAATCCCTCCATCTAGTGATTGCAGGAGAAAAGCCTATAACAAAAGCATCAAATTTTCTTCTGCAAAATTTTCTTCTGCAAAATTTTACTTCATAAAATCCTGGTATGTTTATGGGTTGACAACACAGGAGAGGTAGAGAAACAGGACCCATTTTTCCTGAATCATTTCTCTCTACGCATCTAAAAAAAAACAGCTGGGTTCAACTCTGGAAGACTGCTTAAAACCAGGGGAAATACTGTATTTCATAGATGAGATCTGTTACTCTTTCCAAAAGTGAATACAGTTGAATTATTTAGTAACAGGAAACCTTAGTGTGTTACATGTTTGCTGCTTGGGAGTTAAAACCAGTAGAGCTTCAGTATGAAAGAATTTACAGCATATCCTCCATTCAAGTGATGAATAAAAGGTATAGGGATGTATTTGCTCTTGCTAGGTCTCATCACCTGTAATTCTGGAGCTTCCCCCTCACTCAGCAGTGTTTTTTCAGGTCCTGAAGGTATCCAGGTGACAAATGCATATTTTAAGACTTAATACTGACTGGGAAATTATTCCTGAACGACTTCTGTACCTTTTTTTCCCTTCAGTTATTTCCAGCACAGTGCGGATCAGAAAAGATGTACCAGGCCATAAACATGTTTTTACTAATTAAAACTTAAAAAAACTCTGGGAGGGAAGGGATTGTTTGCTGAGCCTGTATTGAAACCAGCCTTCAACAAAAACCCCCCATCAGATACTTGAGATATATGCCATATTCTAACATCAGCTGGTGAAGGGGCTGGAGAACAAGCCTTATGAGGAGCGGCTGAGGGAGCTGGGATTGTTTAGTCTGGAGAAGAGGAGGCTGAGGGGAGACCTCATCGCGCTCTACAACTATCTGAAGGGAGGTTGTAGTGAGGTGGGGGTTGGTCTCTTCTCCCAAGTAACCAGCGATAGGACGAGAGGAAATGGCCTCAAGTTGCGCCAAGGGAGGTTTAGGCTGGATGTTAGGAAAAAATTCTTTACTGAAAGAGTGGTCAGGCCTTGGAACAGGCTGCCCAGGGAAGTGGTGGAATCACCATCCCTGGAGGTATTTAAAAGACGTATAGATGAGGTGCTCAAGGACATGGTTTAGTGGGCATAGGGGGTGTTGGGTTGACGGTTGGACTCGATGACCTTAGAGGTCTTTTCCAACCTTAATGATTCTGTGATTCTATGATTCTATGATTCTATGATCTCCGCTGACCCTCTGTAATTGCATACACTGCTGTGTGTGTGAATGACAAAAAGATGGCCGCCCTCAGTATCCTATCGCATTCATAAAATATGTTGGAATCCTAACTCTGCTTTTTAAATTCCTTGGCTGTTTTTGGGAGGTGTGGGGGAAAATGTAACAAGACGTAAACGCATCTTTACAACTGCTGTAGTTATCAGTCCCTGACAAAATACAGCTTTTATCAGTGAATGTTACAGCTATATTCATTACAGTCAGGGGACTATACTTCCTGAATCTAGAGCTGAGGGACAGGTCATAATTGCTACCTGCAGCCAATTGTCATTACTGGAGGCTGTTAAGAACACTGGTATAGTTGCTTACTGATCACTTCTGACACAACTATGGCCAGTTGCTATAAAGTAAAATTATATATAAAACCCCAACATTAAAATAGGAAAAAAATTACTGACAGCCTTTATATTTTCTAACTTGAACAATCAACACTTGTACAATACATAAGTTACTCTTCAAGATACCCATTATTCTTACCGCATTCTTTCTTAAATTGAATGGATTATGTTCTTTCTGTCTTTGTTCATTCACTTTCTTCACGTAGTCTCTCACTCTTTCCTTTTGCTTTCTTCTCATCCATGCTTGTATTTCTTTCTTCTCCTTTTCTGTTTTTTGAGAATGTCCAGCAGCAGAATCATGAACCCTGAGAGTAGATTAAATGGGAAATAATCTAGTACATCCTTTAAATTGCAAACAATGGCAGCTACACATGGTATAATAAAAATACTGCAATCCCTTTATAATTCTGACTCAGCTGAAAGCATAAGTAATAAACAATGGGGAAATTTTCTTCTGCAAAATTTTCTTCTGCAAAATTTTACTTGATAAAATCCTGGCACACAAGTGATTTCCAAGATGTTTCCTAAAATTTTTCTTCTATTTGTCAACTACATTCAGATAACAGGACCAAAGCTTTAAATGTTGACCACCTATTATTTTCTTTATAGGATAACTGGCACAGAAACAACCTGCAAGTCATTTTGCTTTGATCTTTCATTTTTAAGTCTGTATGGTATAAGTACCTAAAAAGAAAAAACCACACCAATGAGATTCTATCATCCTTTTTGTTCCCTCCCTTCAACCTATGAGCTCCTTCACAAGTCCATCTGTACTAAGTAATCTCAAAAACACTAACTCAGAATACTAACAACAGAAAAACATAGCCAATAAGAAATGCTAACACAACTTCACCCTCAGAGTTCTTCAGAAATATTTACTAATTCACCTTGCAGTAGTCTTTAAAATAAGCAGCTGGATAATAACTATTTTCTTCACTGTAAAACTAAAAGCACTGACCTAAAAATTAAATATGAGATTTTCCAAGAGAAGTGTTTAAATATGAAATGCCTCATTTTTTGCAGCCCATTTTGAAACTTCTATCATTTTCAAGACTGGCAGGCACTAATAATTCCAGAATCAACAGAAGATATGAGTGTGGCAAAATAAGATATCTATAGTATCTGCAGTTCAACTGAAAGCTTACGGATTGAAGCATTAAAGCCCTCAAGGGATTAGAAGAACTCTGACGCTTTGAAAGTGATTTACTTTATGGCAAAGTGTCATTATCAGAAGTATTCACAGTCATATGTGAAAATAAGTACGTGAAACTGAGTTGTCTTTAGCCTTTGGTCAGGTTTGATTAAATACTACTTGAATACATTTCTGAAATTTTCAGTAATTTTGAAAATATTCACATTTTCAGTAATTTTGAAAATATTCTACTGCTGGACAGTACACAGTCCAGATAGCAACATTTATATGTTGATGTAGTCATCATTATTGATGTGTTTGGAATTCTCAAAGGATTGCAAGGATGTTATGATCTGTGCACAGACTTTAGATTCGAAGCTCTTGAGTTCCTTTTACAATTCCAATAAATGTTAGAACAAGTAAACCAGAGCCTACACTCTACTTAAATGAGTCACTAGAACATCTTGAAACAGGCATCTTAAGCTGGTGTGAACCATTGTACCAAGGCAACAGATTGTCTGGCATCCCGAACAGCTGTATTTTTGCCTTGTAAGCAACTGATGCCACAAACAGGAGTAGGAAACAGCTGTAACTTCAATCTATCTCAGGAAAGAACACAGCTGATTTTATAACTGACAGTCAGGAAGGTGTAGAAATCTTCAGCAGAGAGGTGAGCGTGTGTCCTGGTTTTGGCTGGGATGGAGTTGATTTTCTTCCTATTAACTGGTATAGTGCTGTGTTTTGGATGTAGTGTGAGAATAATGTTGATGACACACTGATGTTTTGGTTGTTGCTAGGTAATGTTTACGCTAGTCAAGGACTTTTCGTCTTCCCCTGCCCTGCCAGGTGTGCAGGGGGCTGGGAGGGAGTGTGGCCACCATGGCTGGCCCAGCTGGCCAATGAGCTATTCCATACCATATGACGTCATGCTCAGCATATAAGGATGGGTGAAGAAGAAGGAGGGGGGAGATGTTCAAAGTGATGGCGTTTTTCTTCCCAAGTAACCATTACGCGAAATGGAGCCCTGCTTTCCTGGGGATGGCTGAACACCTGCCTGCCGATGGGAAGTAGTGAATGAATTCCTTGTTTTGCTTTGCTTGCGTGCGCGGCTTTTGCTTTCCCTATTAAACTGTCTTTATCTTGACCCACGAGTTCTCTCACTTTTACCCTTCTGATTCTCTCCCCCATCCCACCCGGGGGGGGTGAGCGAGTGGCTGTGTGGTGCTTAGTTGCCAGCTGGGGTTAAACCACAACAGCATGACAAGCTGGAGTCTGGGCCTAGAAGCTTCTGAAGCTGTTTTGCCACTGACAGGAAATTTCTATTCTGTTTTTCAGAACTGCTTCAGAAGGCTCCAGTCCCCTTGGTTGAACTGAATCTCCTTATACATAGAATTGTGCTCCAGTCTATACCTGGTAGAAGGAACAAGCAAGTAGGAAGAATTTTAAAACTAAAATAATAAAAAACTATTAGCCCATTTGACAATAATGGCCAGTAAAAGAGTGGCTATTAAACAGTTCTAATACTAATCCCATTAACATCAACTCACATCACATGCTTGCTTCCATTGTTTACAAGGTGTGAGCTATGAGAAGAATAACCAGGGTTAAAATGATTTAACTAACACATAATAAAAAACAGCCATGGTATTACCTAGAGATTTTCTTAGCTTGTATTTTCATAAAGGCCAGCTCCGACGGAGAGACGTCACCTCCTACTACAAGATCACTAATGATGTCAGTAATACCACTCAGGTCAGTAATTTTCAGGGGATCTTCTAAAGAGCTTAAAGTTAGGCAGGGGGAAAAAATGTTAATAATTTAAAGTAGAACATACCTGTAAGATCACTAAGCTAAAATCTTTTTTTTTATGCTTAAAACAAGAATATTCAGGTTGTTTTACCAGAAGCCTTTGGACTGAATTTTCTTTCCCCTACATCTCATTGTGTTAGTGCACACAAGCAATAGCTGGATAATATGTGTAGATGCACTGTTAGAAGTTACCAGCCATCACCTTAGCTTCACTGTCACCATGTATACCTCAGCTAACTTTGTAGCTCCCCAGTGAGAATGGGACAGAATGAGCAAGACCTGAGTAACATGAGGGGTACTGCAGCAAAGAGGGCTTTGAATAAACCATCCAGAAATGTGGCCCCATCCAGAGCTGAACTACCTGAGCTCCACTGGGGTGCATGAACATGGCTGGCCCAGAGGAGGCCGAGCCTGGCAGCCCAGAAGGCCAGGAGCACCCACAGAGTTTGTACTGCTGCCCATGCTATGATAAGGCTGTGGGATGCTACCAGTTTCAGGAACCCCAACCCTCAGTGACCTTCTGAGCAAGAATCAGTGTGGGTGAGAGAATGATTTAACCTAAATTCTGCGCATTTCTTTCCTCTTTTTTAATCAGTTGCTCTCTATAAAAAACAAATCTCAAGTAGTTCATGATTACAAGCTACAGTGGCTTAAAGTTACTCCGTTGGGTAAAAATCACCATCTGCTGAAGTTTATTGCCTCACACCCATCCTCAAGGTTATGTAATCACTCCCTAATCTACTTCAGTCGCAACAAGCAGTTTCACTTAAAATACTTCAAAAATAAACTACACCATTGAGTTTACTGCTATGCTTCAAGTAAAACAATAAAGGCGGGTAACTGAGCAGAATGACCAGGAAGAAAGGGAAGCCAGCTACTGTTCTCTACTGCACAACTGGATCCAAACGACTAACAGCAGTTCACACTAAAAAATACTTATGCCAGACCATTTTATTTAATGCATAAGATCATTCCAGTTTTGAAATCTTCTGTCTGTTGCTTTACACTGTTCGTATGGTAACACTTCAAAAACTTTCTGGTGATAGCTGGCCTCAGTAGATGACTACTAGCAGCAGTTACATGTACTTGTTCAAAAACAGTGTTTTGCAAAAAGGAGAAATAACAAATGCACATAGAGAATAGCAGCATCTACATTAACAGCTCTGTTACTTGTAACTAGAAAGCAATTTTGAATGCTTCTGCAGCTTTTGCATAAAGTACATCTAACAGGCACTACCAAAGTCAGAGTAAATGCCTGAAATTAACTAATACAAAGGCTTTCATTCAGTTTGAAAATCAATGCCTAAATTTTTACGTAAGTGATAGTTCCACCTTGACAGTCCCCTTTTTGGTAGGAGTTTAAAGTAAACAAATTTTCAACAAAACTGATGTCAAAATACATACCTATCACATAGATCTCCGCATACATGAAAGCCTAAAAGAGAAACAGCCTTTGTTAATAAAAGCCTTGCACTTGTACACAAACTAATAATACATATGTTAAACAACCTGTGGGATAAAATACAGAAATATATCAACTTGAATATGCTGACATTAAAAACAAATGAATATTGTACATAGATTTAGTGACCTGTGACAGACCATGTCATCGACTGCCAGGTTAATACAGAGTCTTCAGAGAACATAAATTAACAGCTCCCTGACTGACATGGATAGTTTTGCTAGGAAGATTAGATCACTGTGGTCAGTTTTCTGTCATGATCAAACTAAGCTTATCAGTTCCAAATAACTGGAAATTATCAGTTCCAGTTAAATATACAACATTTTATTATTAAATATTAACAATTGCCACTTACTTAAAGAAGCCAGGCTATGAACTCCAGGAATTCGGGAAATGTGACTGAGGAGCAGTATGGATGTCTTGGAAAGAAGAGCACTATTATGCTTCCTAAGCTAAACTGTACTCTCAAAAAATTACAGTTGCAACTTAGTATCACCCACAGTTTTTTTAGCTTGCAAGTAACAAGTTTATACTTACAGAGAAAACTGTAAGTGAATTACTGTTTATAAAATTTATCTGGGTATGCATGCCATTTGAGATTCACTTCTGCAGTATGCAGATATAGGAACCATGTTTTAACACCCTTTAAGATAGATTGCTGCAAATATGACTGTCAAATGCATGTTCACCTGTACAAAGTATATATCATTTTTAGGAGCTTGAATGCAAGCCATGCAGGCAATATGCAGGCAAATTAAGACACTCTACGTTTTTAAACACAGGCAATAGGTTGCTTGCATAATGATTTTTCCTCCTCCTTTTAATGCTACTGCAGTCTCCACAATTGCAAAAATCAATTTACTGTCAGTTTGCAACAAGAAATGAGACCTCATAAAAGAATGTTTTAGGACACAGCCAGTAGTTACAGTATAGCGATAAAAACAATTTGTTTTGCTGATGTGGGTTGGATTTGAGATCTCATCTCTCTACAACATAGGAGGATGACAGAGATAATAAAGACAGCTTTGAGAGGAAGCTATGAGTGTTCCTATGAGTGGCATAGTGTCTATTTATATTCACATACACTTAACTAAATAATTACAAATCAGCACAGTGATGGGTTTCAGAAATAGACCCATCACCCAGTTATTAATTTTCTTTCAATAATGGTGAATTTGAGTGCAAGTATCATTCATTGCTGTTTGAACTGTTTTCAAAGCTTAGTGATACTGTTCTGTCACGTAACATATAAATTCATTATCAATACACATCCATGAAGCCATTCTAAATAATGCAATCCAGAAAGACTGACAACTGACTTTTATGAGCTCATTGGCATTACATAACATTCTGCATAACAGCAATGAGAAAGTATTACACCAGGAAGAAAAGGTTTACTTATTTTTAAAAGGAGAAAAAGGGAAAAATAAACATTAAAGATTATACCAGAAGATGACTTTATGCCACTGGGAAAGTTAGAAGCAGAGGCTGCAGAGGCAGGAGAGTGTACTTCCAATGTAGTATAACTGGGTATAGGATATTCCAAGTTTAAGCCCTCCTTTTCATCATCTGTAACATCTTCAAAAATCATGCCCCTCAAATAATGTTCTGATTCCATGAAAAAATAATAAATTTAGTAATTAGTGTAGACCAATGAAAAAAACCCCACACTGCAAAACCTATCACTCATATGTATTTGTTAGTGGTATATTTATCAGTCAAACCTAGAACAGCCTGAACCCAGATCAGTTGTGCCTCCCTACAAAAGGGCACTACCAGAGCTGTCATGTATGTACCAACCCAGTACGTGTGAACAAAAAGAGTAAACTTCAAGTTGCTCTGTGTGAGGCTAATGGACATCTTAAGTATTTTCTTATGTATAAATACAGATTAGCCATGATTTGGTTCTACCCCTTGACTTTGTATTTACTTCATAAGTAGATTAGACTATGTTTTGGTACGAATGTAAAACGGACCTGAAGTATGTACCCCTAGCATGCTCCTTCTTGGCACAGTACATTAGCTATAAGTAAATAGTCAATTGTTATATAAACAATAAATTATTCAATACATCAGCTCCAGCAAACAGTTAAGCTGATGTAAGCTTTTATTAAAATCAGCAGATATTACAACTAAATATCCACCAAAACATGCATGAAAAAAGTTTCTTTATATACACAAAGAAAACTGAAGACAAATTTAATATCCTTTTATATCTGCAAGCAAAGCACTCATAAGCACCATGTTTTGATTTTATGATACAACAGAAATACATATTATCATCTTTAACATCCTATACCCAAGTCTTGCATTATGGTTTTGGAAAAGATCGAAGTATACAGATATTTTCAAATGCATTTTTGTTGAAGTAGTACCCATAATATTCAGATTTTCTACCTTTGATTTTATTTCTCTCTCTCGTATTTTTGATTTTTGGTGCATATTTCAATAACATCTTTTCAGTTTGCATTAAACTTCAGTGGTAATTAAAAGTTAGTCAAGTTTAACAGTCAATTGCAAATTTACTATCCTTCTGTTAATGGAACACATACCATCATTAATGACTGTAGCATCTTCACAGAACGAAGGATGAGCACCAAGGTCTGAACTGGCAACCATTTCAACATCTTCTATTATTTTCACTAGCTATAAATGAAACCCCAAAACTAAGTAACTACATTCTTCAAGGTATTTCTGAGACTTACACTGCAGATATTCATGCAAAGTTTGCTTTAAATTCATTTCTTTCCTCAGATTCTTATGAACATTTTAATGAAGTATCCTGATTCAAAACAAAGAAAATAGTTCAGGAATCAAAGTAGCTCAGTAGATTCATTTCATCTAAAGAGTTCAATCTTCTGGACCCTTACTCTGAGAAAAATACATATGAATTGTATTATTCTTGTGAACAGTTTTACTCCTATTGATCACATTATTTTTATTTTAAAAATAGCTGAAGTTTTCCAATATATCTTATCTAAAAACTATAGAAATAAAAATATTTCCATATTCTTCTTAAGTCAGGAGTTTCCTAAAGTTTAAAACTAGAAAGTGAAAACTAAATCTGACTAACCTAGATTGAGACATTTTACTGAACATTATTCTTACAAAGAACAGGCCTCAAAACTGACTTCTAATACATAAGAAATTGTTATAAAAGGAATGACTAGCTAGTGTGCACTGAAATAAGGGAAAAAAAGAAAATGGGTTTATCTTCAGGATTTGGCTAGATATCCAGAGGAAGTTTTAAAACCCTAATGTAGTTAAATGCTGAAACAAAGAAAGGATATGTGAAGATTTTTTTTTTTTCACTACAGGCTTTTAAAAATCTGTCTAGATAATCACCTTGATGAAGGATATAAGTGATTAAATAATCCACCTTAGTATAATAACTGTGTGTAGGTGACACAATTGAGGTCTTTACATTTCTGTGAATACATGGAAGGACAGGCAACAGACACTATTAGTTTGAATGATTATACAAAAAGTAGATGCTGTGGAATTACACAGTGCTACTGAGTTCATTTTGTATTAAGCCAGGTCTACAGAAACTGGAAATTGACTTAGTTTTCTTGATGTGCAAAGAAAAATAAATTTTTTTTACCAGCTAGGTAAAATCGGAACTTACTGGCTCATTCTTATATTAGTCACTCCCTGTTTGCTCTAAATTTAATAAAAAAGTCAATGTGAAAAAATAATTGCCAGCATTCCCCATTTCTCATACACCTAAAGTGAGCCACGCCTGAAGTTTTATGCAAATTAAACTAGATTAACGCATATTAAGAGGTCAGTCTGTTGAAAATTTTTAACTTTTTATCTTTATCTCTGTCATGACCTATAAAATAGTAATTCCTGAATTATATATAAGATCATCCGAATGCACTATGTCCAAAATGCATTTATTTTACTTCTCTATTTAGACTTATAAAGACATTAGAAATGCAAATATTTTATGAAATAAATAGGAACAGGTTCCAGAAACAGCCACATAATATTCTGCACAGGCACAACTGAAGAAATCTTTGCCGAAAAGGTTTCCTGCTCAGCCTGAACTTTTGTGCTATTCCATTTTTCCAGTTACAGAGAAATTAAATATATTCTGCCCACTCACATCACCATTCTGGCCAGCATTTGGTCCATTGTAAGTAACCATGTCAGCCAATAGATGCAGCACTAAATGTGAAAGAACTGTATATTATTCTCGAGCTCTCTCAACATATACTAAGCAGATTTGAAAATACATCACTCCAAAATTTAAATTTTGTCTTTAGCTGAAAGGAGTTAAAAAATAAACTGTTTCAGACACAACAGTTAGCAGTCAGAACTCACCAGTTTGGCATTTCTGAAATCCTCCTCCATATTTTCTGTTATGTTCTGTAGTGTCTGTAATTGCATATCCATTTCCTGCTGCTTTGTGGAAAAGTATTCTTTGCCAATTACTTTGGATGGAAGCCCCGAATAAGGAAAAGTTCTGTCATCTTCATGTACTATGTTCCAAGTTACACTATCTCTAGCAGAATCTGACTTCTTATCTTCCTTTTGCACTTGGCTTGATACAGTCTTCAGATGATCATCTTGAAATAAAAAAAAAAAAGAGTGCAGCAACATCATTGAATAAACTGCAAACATTTAAGTACAGTAAGTAATCAGGCATACCTGTGCTACAACTAATCATATGTTTTAGGAGGCAGGAATCGTCACAAAAGAAGTCAAATATATAGATGTTTTGATGTGTAAGACTAAAAAAGCAGGAGGTGAGTTGGGGAAAGGCTGCAGGTTTTCTGTGGGAAGTAAGAGTATTACAACAGAAGTGTATAGCCTTTTCTTCCTCATTTAAAAACAAAATGGTTTACCTTTCTTCTGAAGCGCCTCGGATGGAATTACATTAGTAACGGAAGCTGCCATGTGATGAAGTTTTGCAGTAGATGGAATTTCAAACTTCTCATTTTGCTGTGCAGAAGCTCTCTCTTCTGCAGACTCAGGTATCATGGGCAAATTTTTACGGATGTCACTGTCTTCAATGTCAATCACACTGATATATTCATGTTCATTCTATACAGGAACAAGATTATGAAGAATTATACATTATGTGTTTTGCATACATTTTTTACAGTACACTGTTAACCCTTTTCCTGTGTTTACCTCTTACCACTTTGAGTTGAAAGGCTTTTTGTTTTGGAGACAAAATAACTACAATCTTCCCTATGGCATTATACAACTGACTCATCCAGATATAAGGAACCCAAATTCATGAGTTAAGACAAACAATATACTGAAAATGTATTTTAACCCTAGGTACATTGGACCACTAACCAAATCAAGTGCATCTGACAGAAAGGATGGTAAAGGTCTCTCATTCACTTCGGTGGGGAATCTCAGGTTTAAATACATGTCTGGTGGTAGTATCTCAGGGGCACTAGATGATTCTATGAGGAAAGAATAATAGTCAGTATTATTTTTATCGTAAAAGCCATGAAATTTCAGACAAACTATTTGGAAACAGGTCTGCATTGTCCAAGTGAAAAGAAAAGCTTTGATTAGCATTTCTTTTAAAAAATAAAGATAGACAATGTAGCTTAATAGGTTTCTTTAATGTTTGCTTCTAACAATAAATTACTAAATTATTTTTCATTTTGGTGATAAATTAGCAGAAAAATACTCAAAAGATTAAAATCAAAGCAACATGCTGCAGTCTAAATTACTATTAATTTCCAATTATT
>VZTQ01014373.1:49114-59352 GCA_013400755.1 Pelecanoides urinatrix
AGGGCCTATTGTGACAGGACAAGGGGTAATGGTTTTAAACTAAAAGAGTGTGGATTCAGACTAGATATAAGGAAGACATTTTTTACAATGAGGGTGGTGAGACCCTGGCACAGATTGCCCAGAGAGGTGGTAGATGCCCCATCCCTGGAAACATTCAAGGCCAGGTTGGACGGGGCTCCAAGCAACCTGATCTAGTTGAAGATGTCCCTGCCCATGGCAAGGGGATTGGACTAGATGATTTTTAAAGGTCCTTTCCAACCCAAACTATTCTATAATTCTATGATTTAGAGTAAAACTTAAGGATTTGGTTAAACTAACCGTAACTGATTAAATATACTGAATTCGCAGATGAAGTAAATAATTTTACTGTGACTTAAGGTGTTCATAAATTCTTTCCTGGGAGCAAGATATTTAAGCCAGCCAAGAGGCTTTTAAGGTTGATCAGTTTATTTTTAAATAGTCAGTGGTTTCTCTCTCATGTGTGTCACTGTTGCACAGAAAAATCAGAATATTCTACTATTTCAAACAGAACCATCCTGTTCATTTGAAGCTTGATTTTTCTGGTGAAGAGAAATTTGGATTTGGTTTAAAAACGGCACAACCTTTGATAAGGACAGCTGAGTTGCTAGACTAGATAAGACAAAAGTCAACATCTTTGCTGTTACAGATTATATGACAAATATGATAATGCCAGTAGTTTCTTTTCCTTCCTTGACCTCTGACATCAATTGATGAGGGTATAAGTAGAGAAAACATGATTAACTTAAACATTTTTCATTATTATTTTTGAAAACCAATGTTTATTTAATGCACCAAAAAACACTTTGATATGTTAAATATACATTGGTCAGGAAACACCCAAAATAACTTAATATAATGAAAAAATAAAAAGTATGGAATGCTTTAACTAGACAACAAGTGTAGAAAATATTGAAGAGATACCACCAGAAGAGCAATTATCTGAGTTGAATACCAAGCAAAAGCCTAACAGAAATACTATTAGGAAGATGTAGTTCACATGGACAGCACTATTCTGTAGCATCAAATACTTACTACACATTATAGCACTATGCTAATTTTGGCCTACTAAGCAAATAAGACTTCTCACTCACAGCACATCTTTAGAATTATTCTTATAGCTTTATGCAATTAAAATATATCTTTACTATATTATTAATATAATTACCTTCCGATTGTTAATATTTTCCCTTGCAGTTTGGTACCGCCTACAGCTGTCAGATAATCTTTCACGAACATGAAACATCCAACACAATGCACATAGCTCTCTGAACCAACCTATGACACAAACATGCAATATGGTGAGATTCTGTTTAAATAAATGAAATAAAACAGCTTGAGATTTTTAGCTAGAAGAAAGGAATTAACATTATCTTAACAGTAATTAAAGAAAAAAATTACTCATTCTTCAGTTTTCAATAGTGCTCTGCAGCTAGAGCTCTTTAGTCCCACTTAGTGTTCATGTTCTTTCAAATCTGTCAGATCTGTAACATGTACAACAATCCGTAACAGCAACTTTCAGATTAAGAGTTTTGATAACCAACATAAAAGCTGGAAAGAGAACGTGTTTCTGCACACATTGCAGTATACTATTTCAAGCTAATAAGAGTTTCTTTGCACCTGTGGATTCTCACTTGTGTTCTTTTCTCTAGCCCTAAATTATTCTGTTGTAGTGCATACAGACCTAAAATTTTACAGGTAATGTCATCAAACTGATGGTCTCCAGAAGAGGTAGGTCTATAGAAAACACTGCGGAAACTGGAGTAACGAAGCAAAGTCTCTGGGAATGGACTCAGTGATGGAAGAGATCCTTTCATTCTAATCTACAGATAGTAAAAACAAAGAAATAAATGACCAATTTTTAAAATATAATTTGCCAATTTATACACGTATCAACAAATTCTGTTGCATTTTGTTTGCATGTCAAAATAGAAATAAAAATCAGTTAAAGTTTTGTATGTATCACTACTAAATGTACAGCCTCTCAGATAATAGCAGAATACTGCCAAGATAAGTAAAACTCCCTTAAGCTTGCTTTCCATTTTCTTCCAATTAGTATTCTGAAAATTCATTTAAAGGAATATGTTTAGTATGAGCTTGGCACAAAAAATGCTTTTGTTTGCATGATACTCATGATACTTATGATTACCATGAAACACAAGAGCAACAACATGTAATAAGAACTAAGATCACAATTAAAAAAACAGTTTATTCCAGCACAGTCCAGGCTGCTGTCAACCAAAGCAGACTAGTTTTCTCTCCTGTTTCAGTTGCTACTTCTGATCAGCTCCCGTGCCAGCATTAAGCATTAAGTGTAACCATGCAATGAGCAGAAAGAAGGAAATATTCGTCAGCCAGATCAGTTCCAGATCTGGATCACTGGATGAACGTTGGTGCAGGGGGGTTGAGAGAAGGCAGACAGTCACACACACACACACACACACACACCCCTCTCTTCTGTGGCAAGTCAATCTTCTGTAAGTGGCTGTGTATCAATGACCTAAGAAAAGCCTAAGGTTACACAAAAAGTTTTTATTGATATATTCTGAGCTTGGTTCTGTGCAAACAAAATGCACATGAGTGGAATGAGATCTTATAAGCTCTGAGCTCTGGGCACTAAGATGACCACCCTACCTGAAGTAAGCATCACATTCTCTGTTACATATTCAACCCTAAATGATCTGGAACATGCTTCCACCTAGTAGCTATAACTCCAATTAAAATCAGCTTGTTTCTTTCAAATGGAGAAAGAAATTAGTCTGTACGTTAACAAGTAGGTACAGAAAGACATGTAGAAGGGTACGGAAGACATGTACTTCTATGAAGTAAGATATCCTATATCTTTAAGTTCTGGTTTCCTAAAAGAACCGAACATTGAGTGTAAAACTAGAAGATGTAAAAAAAAATGACATCAAAGTCCAAATGAGACTGAATGCTTCTGCAATGCAATTGCAAGCATGTCAGTAATATTTACTAGTGATAACTAGTTACTAGTTACTAGTGATAACTAGTTACAAAAAAACAAGTTAGATGCTTACTTTTTGCATAACTTTTCTTGCCCTCTTCAGTTGTGCAATATACCACTGCGCTGCAGGGCAGGAACAACGAGCAGCCCGGAAGAGCAAAATAATTCGCTGAAGGACTCCTGACACTTTCTGACGACTTTCTCTCTCAATTTTTAGGAGAATGTCATTGCAGTCTTCCTGAAAAATGCAAATTCAAAGACAAAAACAAGCCTCAAAATTAGAAAGGACATACACAATAAGGAATCTGATCTAAATGTTGTTTCTGGTCCTAAGAATATTCCCCTTCTTCTTGAGAGAATAGACCCTTTACAGAAAAAACACAGAGGCACACATACTTTCTTATCACTGCTACTTAAGTAAATGAATGGACATGCTAAAACCAGACAGAAAAATGAGCTGAAAGGAACGAGAATAAACATCATGATTATTTCATAAATATATTCAAAGACCCAAGAAACTTCTATGGTACACACTTACTTCACTGAGAGAAGCTGGCTGAGGACAGTATAATGGTGGTGCTGGAAGATAAAGCCCGTCTGGAACTAAACCATACAACTTTCTGCTAAGATCCTTGGCAGAATCCATCAAAAGCTGAAATGTCTCTGAGAGAATATCAGCATCTGCCATAACAGCTGCTTTCAGCAGTTCCTGTATTGAACTATAAAGAACATTTGCATCTTCCTCTTCAATGGGATCTATAAAATATTAAGCACAGAAATTGAGAATTTAATTGACCCAATTAAAATGTGGCCTTCATTCTGAAATTATGAGGTTAAGTTCTCAGAATTTGCATTCACCTTTTACAATGTATAGATTGCATCTACTTGCTTTAAGATAAGATCTCTCACATTTGAAAACAGTATTCAATTATTAATTTTAGTTTTTGCCACATTAAGGGGGAAGCTATTACCTTTCTCAATAGAGAACTGAACTTTTCAGCCATGCATTTGTTTGGCATAAAATTCTGGCAAATCATTCTCACCTAGCAGGCATAAATTAGGTATACTATTAATGACTATAACAACTCTTTTATCAGTGAGCATGATGATCAAGGAAAGTGAAATGTATTTGTTTGATCTCTTTTATATCTTATTACATTTTTTCCTCATCTCCTACAAGTAGCAGGATCTTTAACATACATCATTAACGGGTTCATGAAACTTGCATATTATACTTCTATACCTCCATTTCTACTTGTCCTGTTTGTCTTGAAAGATGTGCTGCCAAATCTTTCCACTACCTATCATACTTACAGATTGTTATATAGAGCATGTGTATGTTTGTGTGTCTGTTTGAAATAAAATCCTTGGAAATGAGTACAAAAGAAGAATCTACACAGTGTTTGGGATATGGCTTAGATAAAGATTAATTAACATCCATCTGCTTACAGGAACTTGGAATGTGGTTTCCAAACACACAAAAAGAGAGTAAGGAATAGAGATCGTGCCAGTAAACTTTCTGTAAAATGTAAACAAGGACAGGTTGATCTAGCTAACTGGAAGAATTAGTAGCAGTAAAGTATTAAGTTAGATTATGTGATAAAAAGCTCATATACACACATGCAAAGGAGCACAGAGACAATAGTAGGTGGGGGAACCTGAAAAATACCTAGACCCATCTACTTATAGTAGAAAAATAAACCCATGAAAGGCTCATCTCCACAAGCCCAGAGATGCACAACAGCAAATTACTCAGAGAAACAGACACCCTGTGCAGGCTCTTCCCAGAAGGGCCATCAGTCCCACTTGTCCAGGTATGAAACCCATGAAGATGAGCCAACGGAAGCAGCTCACTTCAGTACATTTTGGCTTGAGAGGGTTACTGTCAAGATGGATAGGACATACTATGGGACGCAGGGGAAGAACTTTTTGGGATTGCACAAGGATCATTATGGGATCTTTAGGAAAGAAACCAAAGGTATGGCATGGAGTTGTTAGCAGCCTCACCTCCATTGGGCCCTGTCAGCACACATCTACTTTCCTGGATTAGGGACTCTATTTTCTGTGTGTCTGTGTATAGAATTTTAAGTGGCAGCAACTGGAGCGGGACCACAGGTCAGAAAGCCTGTGTGCCTGGGATGCCAGCAACTGCAGAGACTGGAGTTAAGTCAAATTAGGTGCCAGCAAATGGAGTGGGACCATGGGTCAGAGTGCCCATGTATCCAGCAACTGGAGCAAGTGAGGTTATGTAAGTGCATGTGTGAGTGCTAGCAAGTATCAAGTCAGACTGACCGATGAGTAAGTGAAGCACCCTGAGAGCTAGGGGTGTGTGCATCTCACTCTTGCAAGAGTGAGACCACAGGAGGTGGCAGTGACTGGAAGGACCAGTGAAGACCTGGCCAACTGCCAGAGACAACTGGGAGACCTGCTTGTGTGTCTTCATGTCTCTAAGGTCAAGACAAGGGTATTTGGATAGTGGAGGGACCAAGGGAGTTATGACTACCTGCCAGAAAGACAGTGTGTGCACAGGTGTGTATGTCTCAAAGGGTGAGGCACCTGGAAAGACTGAGGATCCCAGACCAGCTAGCTACTGGATGGACTGTATATTCCTCAGGGTACTCAGCCCCCTAAGCTGGAAGACAGGGATGGCAGGCAGGATAAAGCCCCCATAATCCATGAGGAAGATGTTAACAACCTGCTATGCCACCTGGACCCTCACAAGTCTATGGGGCTGGATGGGATCCACCCGAGGGTACTGAGGGAGCTGGCGGAGGAGCTTGCCAAACCACTCTCCATCATTTACCAGCAGTCCTGGTTAACGGGGGAGGTCCCGGACGACTTGAGGCTTGCCAATGTGACACCCATCTACAAGAAGGGCCGGAAGGAGGATCCGGGGAACTACAGTCTGGTCAGCCTGACCTCGGTGCCAGGGAAGATTATGGAAAGGTTCATCTTGAGGGCGCTCACGAGCCACGTCTGGGACAACCAGGGGATCAGCCCAGCCAGCACGGGTTCATGGAAGGCAGGTCCTGCTTGACCAACCTGATCTCCTTCTATGATCAGGTGACCCGCCTAGTTGATGAGGGAAAGGCTGTGGACGTGGTGTACCTGGACTTCAGTAAAGCCTTTGACACTGTCTCCCACGGCATTCTCCTGGAGAAACTGGCGGCTCACGGCCTAGACAGGTACATTCTTCGCTGGATAAGAAACTGGCTGGACGGCCGAGCCCAAAGAGTTGTAGTCAATGGAGCTAAATCCAGTTGGCGGCCGGTCACGAGTGGTGTTCCCCAGGGCTCAGTTTTGGGGCCAGTGTTGTTCAATATCTTTATCAACGATCTGGATGAGGGGATCGAGTGCTCCCTCAGTAAGTTTGCAGATGACACCAAGCTGGGCGGGAGTGTTGATCTGCTGGAGGGCAGGAAGGCTCTGCAGAGGGACCTGGACAGGCTGGATCGTTGGGCCGAGGCCAACTGCATGAGGTTCAACAAGGCCAAGTGCCGGGTCCTGCACTTCGGCCACAACAACCCCAGGCAACGCTACAGGCTTGGGGAAGAGTGGCTGGAAAGCTGCCCAGAGGAGAAGGACCTGGGGGTGCTGGTTGACAGCCGGCTGAACATGAGCCGGCAGTGTGCCCAGGTGGCCAAGAAGGCCAACGGCATCCTGGCCTGTATCAGGAATAGTGTGGCCAGCAGGAGCAGGGAGGTGATCGTGCCCCTGTACTCGGCACTGGTGAGGCCGCACCTTGAGTACTGTGTTCAGTTTAGGGCCCCTCACTACAAGAAGGACATTGAGGTGCTGGAGCGTGTCCAGAGAAGGGCAACAAAGCTGGTGAATGGCCTGGAGCACAAGTCTTATGAGGAGCGGCTGAGGGAACTGGGACTGTTTAGTCTGGAGGAGAGGAGGCTGCGGGGAGACCTCATCGCGCTCTACAACTACCTGAACGGAGGTTGTAGTGAGGTGGGGGTTGGTCTCTTTTCCCAAGTAACAAGTGATAGGATGAGAGGAAACGGCCTCAAATTGTGCCAAGGGAGGTTTAGATTGGATATTAGGAAAAAATTCTTTACTGAAAGAGTGGTCAGGCCTTGGAACAGGCTGCCCAGGGAAGTGGTGGAGTCCCCATCCCTGGAGATATTTAAAAGACGTGTAGATGAGGTGCTTAGGGACATGGTTTAGTGGGCATGGTGGTGTTGAGTTGACGGTTGGACTCAATGACCTTAGAGGTCTTTTCCAACCTTAGTGATTCTATGATTCTATGATTCTAAGGCCAGCTACTGTGTGGGTATGTAGAGAGTGTGTGCATGGGAGGAAGAGGGTATCTGTGAGTGGGTCTGTACCAGAAAATGGAGTGGGGCTGGGGCTTTGAGGGATCATATATGCAGACGCCAGCAACTTGGGAGGCTCAGCTACTGGGTCTAAGCCCAGCTAATGGAAGGATCCACATTGTACATATATGTATGCATATGCAGACCTTCATCCTGATCAGCAAGAGAGGGAAACAGGATTAGACTGTTGGTGCTGTTTGTGCGAGTGCGGAGCATATCTGGAGGTGTTGATATGTGTGGCCAGCTGTATATAGGTGTTGTGTACGTGTGTTGGTTTATGTGCTTACTAGGAATACATTCTCAGCCTTGCTAGCTGTTGGAATTGGGGGCATGGAGCTGTCAGGCTATGAGATACCAGCCCTTCTTCCTTTAACAGAAAGGAAAAAAACTGAACACCATCATGTAACTAATTTTAAGTATGATGATACTTTCCGTACTGTTAATACATTCCCATCTGTTTCAGGGCATTTTTTTGTTTGTTTGTTTTAATGAAGCTTCAGTTTTCTTCCAAACTGAAGTTAGTATCAAATACAGTCAAATAAGGTTTTGGCTGATAGGCACAAAGAAGACAAGATCGATAATACGGTCCATTTTTAGAATTGTTTCTTTTTAAGACAGTGTCTAACACAGAATATGCAGTGAAATAACATGAAAAATTAACACAATTATTTATAATTTTATGTACCTGTAAACTGCTTGTATTTAATACATCCTGATGTTTCAGAATTAACTGGCTGTCCTAACAAAGATTGTAACTTTTCCTGAAAAGTCTGCATTGGTGATAAGCTTAATGGCAGGTGACACTCTGTACTTTTCAGTCTGAAAGTATAACAAGAAACTGTTTGTTAATTACAAAGTAAAACCCGTAGATAATCTAATGAAGCTCTGTTAAATGAGTATCTAAGACAAAATAACTAATCCTAACATGTTAGGTCCTAGATTAGGAGTTTGGGAATATGAATTTTTAAGGCAAAGGATGTGCCTTGTTACAATAAACTTCATGCAAATAACATTAGTAACAAAATATAGTATACTAATTCCAAAGTCAAATTTACCTTGAGAATTCATCAGAGTTCTGACAATACAGCTGGTAGGCCACACCAATTGAAACAGACAGTTTCCAGTCCCCAAGTCTGTGTGTAAACCACACAGCCTCTGGAATAAGTCCACCAATAAAGAACAAATCAAGAGCATATTCAGCTGTCCACACAGACGAAAGGTTCTGATCCCTAACAGCTCTGGTAACCAAACAGTGTTGCAGTGGAATAATACGAGGAGATAAGTCTGTGACACAAAAAACACATATTTTGAAGTTTAAATAAATCTGCATGCTATCAGATGAATAATCTAGAATTCATATGTTCACATTGCTTTTGGATTCATTGCAGTGTACAATTGCTCTTTCCTTTATTAGAGGCACACTAGGGAGTTTATTTGCAGCAGGCAGATGCAGCTCATGCTATGATATAATAGTGAGGTCAGAGCAAGCTATTTTTCTGCTTAATAATGTGGGATATGAAAGCATGTGCAAAACTTTTGGGTTATTTTTACTTTAAAGATTTAATCACACTGACGGAATATCTGCAAGTATGCTACACGTGCTTAGGATATTCCAGAGGGTACACCTGAGATAAGTGGAAATTCTGAGAGTTTTCCTAGTGTACCCATACTGTTTGTATGCACTGTGCTCCTTACGGCAGAAGATAGAAAGCTACAATGCATTTTCGAGAAAGAATAATACATTATTTTAAGAGAGTGTATCTGGACAAACTGAAGACAAATTTAGTATCTCCTTATTTCTTGAGGTTTAGATTTGCTTTCCAAGGTTTTACTTCCTGGTTTTCCTGGAGAGGTACTGATCAACATGAACTGTAAGGAGTTATCTTCTTCTCTCACAGTTTCTGTTTACTATTGAAGCAATGACAATATTTAAGGAAATATTCACACTAATCCACCTTGTGCAATGCAATTTTTCCAAGATTGTCTCAACATGTACATGGATCTTTGACTAATGCAAGTATTAAAGTCTTATTTTGTAGGTTTTAGCTGGAAAGTTGTCCGATTAAATGTCCAAAAGCCCGTGAAGAAATATATACTAGTGCATGTTGTAGTACAGAAACATTAAAAATACTCAGTGTATTCAAATACACTGCAGAAAATCTAATCAATCAAATTGAGTTAATACTGTAGAGAAATATCTCGCATTATAATATCAACTTACTAGTACAGTACTTACAATACTTCCAAATAACTCTTCATTTAGTGAACATTAAATCACTTTGAAAAATTAACTGTGAAACCAAGAATTTCCTAACAAGGGAGATCTTTAACAGAATCTCTTGCAGAAATTAGATGAACCACCCATTGTGATAAATGCTAATTCTCAGAAAAACGCTGAAAAGCAGGACTTAAAACTAACAAGTACTACTTGGGTTCAACAACAAACCAACTTGACATTTGTAGTGATGATATGGTGTCCAAAGCATTTTGGCTTCCAAGAGCTTGACTGTCAAATAAGCAAAAAATGCTTTCCTCTGGCTTTTCAGTCTGGGTCACACCATATCACAGATCTAATTCAAATATTTGTTAAGCACTGCTTTTTCTCCCACTTTTGGGAGGATCAAAGTCAGTCAGAGCCACATCTTTGGGCAAAAGCAGTGCAAGGACCATGAAAATCTAATGCTGCTTAATTTAGGTGAAAAAAACCTACAGCATCCTTTTACCTGAATATCAGATTTAGATCACTAACCTCAAAGCATCGGAAAAAATCTAAAAAAAAACTTGAGGGGGGAAAAAAAAAATATTGGGAGGCTGGACATTCTTCAAGAAGGAAATCTTAAAGGTGCAGGAGTCGGCTGTCCCCATTGTGCCGAAAGACGAGCTGGTGGGGAAGACCAGCCTGGCTGAACAGAGAGCTCTGGCTGGAACTCAGG
>VZTQ01014373.1:63631-80146 GCA_013400755.1 Pelecanoides urinatrix
TTTTTAATTGTCAAATCACTATTAAATGAAAAAATCAATTCAGGTTATAATCACTCCTACAAGATTTTCAGTAACTACGTTCTTTTTTTTAGATTACACAAGGTTATAAATGTTAACTATAGTTAGAAACTTCAGTAATACTTCATTAATGGGATAAAGCATTTTCTCTTATCTATTTTCATATTTCCTATGATGTGGAAGACGTTTTTTCATTGTAAAAAGTAGTTGTAAGATTATTTAGCAAGTTCAACATATATATTCTTTTTCAATGTAAAGGCACTTTCAAACAACAGGTCTATGGATTGTTACACATTTAATCTCTCTAACTGTCACCTCTCCACCTCTATTCCCATTCCATTTTTTAAGCCATTGGTCAATTCCTAAATACTGTGACCACAGCTCCTGGCAAAGGAGGAGGGAAAAGAAAAATAGCGCTATCATAGCACATAGAAGAAAAGACAACGACAAATTTGCCAGTTTGGGTATTGGCTGGCCCATCAGCTTATATGTTACTCTAGCTCATCCATAAACTGCGCCATATCTATTTGGCAAACTGAATGTAAAT
Source organism: Pelecanoides urinatrix (assembly GCA_013400755.1). NCBI lineage: Eukaryota > Metazoa > Chordata > Aves > Procellariiformes > Procellariidae > Pelecanoides > Pelecanoides urinatrix. Next base: position 64,197 of record VZTQ01014373.1, read on the forward strand.
AAATAAAGAACATAATGAATGAGCGGAAAGGAAGGGTGGGAAGTTGCATGTATTATTAGGATGAGTGAAAGAAACATGAAGGAGCTAATGTATTGTACAGAGTGATGTAGGAAGAGGAGCTAGAAGTATTTAAGTGAGAGAGATCAAAAATATGGAGAGGAAACCAAACTGTGGTGGCAGACATAAATGGAAAGCTGGGCTTATTAATGTGGAAGGGAAAAGGAAGATAGAGCCCAGGACACTAATGTGTACGAAATTAGACTACAACCATATACTGTTTGCAAAATAAATATGCTAAATTAAGTCTACTACATTAGGTTACGCTAAATTAGATGCTTAGTTGAGGCTGACTACATTCATGTACACGACATAGTCATGCCCACAGTCACCACATGGAGTGAAGAGGATTTCTACATAGAAATCCAGTAAGAGACACATTGTGATGCCCATCTACTTCAGAGGAAATACACAGTACAAATGAGATCAAAATTCAGATCCTGCGTTCAGGATCATGGACATGATTCAAAGCAAACTGAAGACAAGATAGTCTTTTTATTTAGCTCAACAAACTAAAGATTATAATACAATCTACAGGTGTACTGGAACATGAAGTATGTAAGAAGGAGTTCTTAGCAGAATTTTAAGAAAAGCCCCAAGATTAACTTTTTCTAAATCTGGTGGTCAGTTATTAAGTTGGACCTAATTTTCCTAGTATTCAGTTAACCATGCAACTACCTAACATTTGTAGTTCTTTTCAAAGTACTAACCAGATACAGAATTAATCTTCAAATGTTGTTCTAAAGTCACTCCTGAAGACTGGAGAGTTGCTTGTATATGACTTAAAAGCAATGAGACAACAGATTCTTCTTCCGCATTCTCTTTCACTTTTCTGTTCAGCTGCATCTGATACCAAACCACCTTCTTATACAATAAGCGCCACAGCACAATCAACCTGTAGTTCAAGAAGTATAATATTATGAAATCATCAAAAATTAACAAAAGTTACTTACACTGATTTCTTATATTTTGCCTTATGTATCTGAAAACTAAATTATATTTTATGTTAATAACTACTTTCTTGACTTCAATAAGGGGAAAAAAATGAAACACTTTTTGCTTTGGTTTTTGTTTTATGACCAAGAAACATTTATTCTCCTGAATTTGCGTAAACACAGCAATCTACTTCAAGCACCCAAACACAACCAAAATGAATCCCTTGCTATCTAAACAATGGGGAAGTGAAATAACCTAGATAAACCTCAGAACAGGTATCAGTGTCTTTATAAACAAGATCGAGTAAAAATACAATGACAGCATAACACAGAAAAGCAAAGACAGGGAAAGACAAGACTGCAGACCATGTTTTTAGGGCTGGCAAGTCCCTGCTGCCCAGCACAGTGCTATTAGATGTACCAGCTCAGATATGTAATAAGCTTGCCAATACAGGCAAATATACACTGCCAGGGAATTGAAAAAGCTTGCATATCTGCACGTTCTTCTCTAGCACTACTGCTTCCATTATTAATGCATACAGAGTCAGTCATATGCACAGTGCTCAGGACCTGGAGCACAATTAATCAAAAACATGGATTATCTTCTCAGAGAAAACTGAAATTTGCCTGTCAAATTTGCAATGAACACAGTATTATATTTTAAGCTTACTGAAGAAATACATTTTACTGTAGTAAGATTAACTTTGTGAGTTATAATGCTTCTTATGTTCTAAATCTCTGGAAAGGAACACCTTGCTCGTATGATTAACACACTTGGATTCATTTGAGTTCTGCAGTAAAGAAATACTCCAGTGATAATAATACACTTTCCCAATAGTTGGATAGCACAATTCAGTTTAACCTTCTTTCAAGTTTTTGTGTGTAACTTCAAAGAAGAAATTTGAGAGTTTCTTTTAAATACCTCCAGGGATGGTGACTCCACCACTTCCCTGGGCAGCCTGTTCTAGTGCTTGATAACCCTTTTGGAGAAGAAATTTTTCCTAATATCCAACCTAAACCTCCCCTGGCACAACTTCAGGCCGTTTCCTCTCATCCTATCACTTGTTATCTGGGAAAAGACACCAGCACCCACCTCGCTACAACCTCCTTTTGGGTTGAGAGAGCGCGGTAAGATCTCCCCTGAGCCTCCTCTTCTCCAGGCTAAACAACCCCAGTTCCCTCAGCTGCTCCTCCTAAGACTTGTGCTCTAGACCCTTCACCAGCTTCGTTGCTCTTCTCTGGACACGCTCCAGCACCTCACTGTCCTTCTTGTAGTGAGGGGCCCAAAACTGAACACAGTATTTGAGGTGCGGACTCACCAGTGGCAAGTACAGGAGGATGATCACTTCCCTAGTCCTGCTGGCCACACTATTGCTGATACAAGCCAGGATGCTGTTGGCCTTCTTGGCCACCTGGGCACACTGCCGGCTCATGTTCAGCTGGGTGTCCACCAACACCCCCAGGTCCTTTCCGTCAGGCAGCTTTCCACCACTCTTCCCCAGGCCTTGCAGTGTTGTAGCGCTGCATGGGGTTGTGACCCAAGCGCAGGGCCTGGCACTTGGCCTTGTTGAACCTCATATAATTGGCCTCGGCCCATCGATCCAGCCTGTCCAGATCCCCCTGCAGAGCCTTCCTGCCCTCCAGCAGATCACCAGTCCTGCCCAACTTGGTGTCGTCTGCAAACTTACTGAGGGTGCACTCGATCCCCTTGGCCAGATCATTGATAAAGATATTAAACACAGCTGGCTCAAATACTGAGCCCTGGGGAACACCACCTGTGACTGACCGCCAACTGGATTTAACTCCATTCACCACAACTCTTTGGGCCCAGCCATCCAGCCAATTTTTTACCCAGCGAAGCGTGCGCACGTCTAAGCCATGAATAGCCAGCTTCTCCAGCAGAATGTTGTGAGAAACGGTGTCAAAGGCTTTACTAAAGTCTAGGTAGACAACAGCCACAGTCTTTCTCTCATTCACTAAGCAGGACACCTTGTCATAGAAGGAGATCAGGTTAGTCAAGCAGGACCTGCCTTGCATAAACCCATGCTGACTGGGCCTGATCACCTGGTATATTTCCCCCCCCCCATGCAAAGATCATTCATACCTTTTTTCTGTTTTTGCATCATGACGTACAGCTGGAGGAGGCTCTCTAAGCAGAGATTTCAGTGAGTTTACCTGCTGAGTAGTACTCTCATCAAGAACTAGGAAAATAGGCACAGTGAGGGAGTCAAGTTCCACAAGACTATTGCCATGAGGAGATGCAAAAAAATTTTCATACTCTAGTATGCACACGCTACTTAGAGTGTGAGAAACCATTTTCAAAAGACAGAAGCATGCCAAAAGGTTTTTTGAAAACAACTGATCATGTTGCTGTATAAGCATCAGTTTTAAAGTTTGTAATGTCAGCTTTGCCACGTGCCCGGTCAGACTGGCTCTTGAATGCCAGTACAACACGGTTAAACACTGCTGAAAATATTTTAGGACACAATGCATCCAGTGAGGATTCTTTACAGATTTATTTAAAGATGCATCCTGGTTCAGCAAAGAACATTTCACAAACTGAAGAATGTTGAAAAAATGGATAACGCAGTTCACTGTGTAATTCAGCAATGTATCTTTCTCTTCCATATTTTTTGAAATCCCTATCTGCCATGCAGCAAAGAGGTTTTTCTGAATGGAATATAGTTCCACTGATAATTTATCTTTCTCTTCAGTATTGTCTTTTGCATGAATAGTATCAAACATAGATGCAAATTGTAAGTGGCCTTGATCAGCTTTACCAACAAATGAATGGATCCTCTGGCTATAGAACCTGGGAGGGCTATTGCAAAGCTGCTTTTCGCCATCTGATTCTCCTTCATAATCCTAAATCAGACAAAAAAAGAAAAGCAACAGTTTAATTCAAGTCTATTTAGACAGAGCATAATCTGCAAGGATCACCATTTAGTCAGTCCCACAAATGAAATCTTTATGCTTAATTAAAATTGCTTAATTGCTTAGAAGTTTAATTCACATCTCAAACTAAATGTAGCTATTTGGAATAATTGTGCAGACAAAAATTAAATTACGTAACAACAACAACAAAAACCATTACACTGTAAACAAGCAGTAGTTTTTATACCAGGAAGTGAAACCCTGTCCTTTATTAAGCCCAGAGTATGAGGAAAAGTTTTTGCCAGATATAAAGATATAAAAGCCATTCAACAAAAGCTCAAAAACTTCAAAGAACAAGTCAAAAACCAAAAGTATGAAATGGAGTTTGGAAAGGCTGCCCAGTAACTTTGATCACAGAGCCATTCTTCCAAAAGCCATGTATAAATTTTGGAATTAATGGAAGAATCCTCTAAAATTGAGGATAAATATCTTATTTACTAAGGATAATAATATTGTATTTCTTATTAATATATTTTACAGCCCCGGTATATTTAGTAGTGTAATGTTACATTTCATTATAAAGTGAAGTTAAAGTATTAAACTACAATAAACTGATGTATATGTAGATTAATACATATTTTTCAAAAAGTTAATGCATTGCTGAAAGAAATAAGATGTTTGAAAATAAAAATCAAGTATCAGTTGAGAAAAATAATGCACCTGTGAAAAGAGAATTTAACCAATATTGAATTACTTTAAATGCAACTAGTAAGAGCAAATATACCTATATTATTTGAAAAAAATCATTCTTTAAATTTAGAATACCTTAAATCATTTGCATAATTATAAGTGGAAAAATGCTATTAAGTACCAGTAAATCCACGGTTTTCTCATTCATTTCTGTTGTGTCCTCTTCCAAGAATTTTGGAATGGTGGAAAAGATGGAGCTTTGGTTTTGAGCATGTTTTAAAAGACTAGCTTTTAAAGACAACAGTGATCGTAAACACAGAGGTCTCCCTTTAGACTAAAAGAAATAACAATAACACAAAATATATTATCTGTCTTTAGCAAGATCAAACCAGACACTTTCTAAACAAAACAAGGAAATTGGTCCGTTCTGTAAAAAGCTTTAGATTAAAAGTCCCAGACAGAAAGGGAGAACAGGTCAGCAGGCATATGTTGCACAGAAACAAACTAACATTTGATCGTGCTTCAGGAATGCAGAATTTTCTCAGCACCAGACAACTTTACTTTGCTTCCATGCTGAAAGAATCTGCTTTCTTGATGCCTGAAATGATCCTACAAGTTTGCCAGTATGTAGGGCTTTCTTGCATTCTTACTATATCATACAGTAACATATCTCTCAATCCTCAAATCCTTGCACACCCTTCTAGCTTATGCATGAATACCATCACAACTCACTTCTCCAAAAATCCAAAATACAAACTGAATTGCAAGAGAAGTTGTATTCCATCAGCAAATGCAAAAATTCTGAACTTAATATCTATTATATCTTATGTGGTTGGCAACAGTTGCAGGATCTTTTCCTTCAAAGGTTTCCCTTCTCCCAGACTTAGCTCAATTTAGAAGCGACAGAAAAATAAACTAAAATGTTTTAAGCTAGCTTTAATTGAAAATCTCAGTTGAGGATCTAGCGGACAAACACACAGAGCACCATGGGGACTATTGCTGACTGCTCTAAAACAGCAGAAGCCTAAGATACAGAAGTTTTACACAATCCTTTCCACATCATTCTGAAAGGATGAGTTGGTCAGAGTAGCATAATACCTGTCAATGCTCTGAACTAACTCTATAATATAGAAATCCTAGTTTCTTTTACAGTTCCAGAAAGAATACATAGTGACAGTTAAGACTGTCCCTTTTACTACATTTTACTGAAATGCCACCCAGACATCAAAGGAATAAAATTTCAGAGAAAAGTGTGTATTCATTGTTTTCCAGATCAAAACTTTCTCAAAACAACTTTATAATTCAAAGGAATTTATACAAATATCACCGCAAACTAAGTTGAGGTACTCAGTTTAAAAATTATGCTTTTATGCACATGAAGTTTTTTACTTAAAGCCTACAAAATAATTCACAACCCTACCTTGGAGTTCAGCAAATCCTGACGGATATTTTCAAGCCGTTGGGTTGAATCAAGCAAAAGGGATCTTATAAATCCTGATGGTGAAAGGTTGTTAGGAAATCTAAGCACTGTTATCATGTATCCATCAGAGACAATGAGGTAGGGTAATCTTGAATGCGAAGCAACAGAGAATCTCTGTCTCATAAGGTCACTTTCAGAAGCTGAAGAACCAAGAGATTGGCTACAGTCTTGACAAAAAGAGTGCCGCTGTCTAAAATAAAGATACATCAAAAAATAAGAAGCAACTATCATATGTAATAATCATGAACAGAACAGAGAAGAAATAACTTATGAACATTTAATACCACTACATTTAATACCACTCACACCACTGTCCCAATAGATCCATTCAGAATTTTTTCACATTTTGACTTTAGATTTCTATAATCACACTTTCTTATCTAGCTCTTATTGCGTACAAGTGCTTGAAGATGAATTTTTAAGTAGCTTCTAATAAAGTTATGTATGAAAAACAAAAAATCCCTTAAGATCTGAATCTTAGTATTTCAGAATCAGTTCAGACATTCCACAGGAGTATCTTACATCAATGCACAAGTCTTCTCTTACAAAAGAGGTCTTACAAAGTCTTTTCTTACAAAGAAATCGCTCCTTACTGAGTTCCAGAAAGCTGTGTTGTGCATGTGTTCTAATATTAGCCCCGTCACACTTTGAAATAATGTATAAAATTACTGGGTTTTTTTGTTTGTTTCTTAATAGTCCAAAACTTAGTAGGTTATTTGAAAACAAAGTAGCTGCATACATTCAATAAATAACCATATTTAAGGTATTTTAATATATTTTAGTATCTGATTTTTCAACCAGACAGTGTAAGAAGGTATTACAATGCTTCTAATGTTTTCATAAGATATTACATTTACACACTATCCAGCTTTAGTCACTCAGAATTAACAGGATTTTTTTTTTAATTAAAGTTTAGATTATATTTTGTTTCCTCTAGTTATTCAGACTGTGTTACTTTTTGTAACTTTCAGTTTATGCTAAAAAGTGTTACCAGAGATCCTTCTATTCCCCCATGCACCCAGCAGCATAATTTCAAAATGTATTTCTGGAGTACCCAAAAAAATCCCGTTTAAAAAGCTAACTAGTTTTTGTCCATGCAAATAGGTTACTTACAAGATCTGATTAAAGTTCTATAGGTAAAATTGAATAGTGTGCAGAGAAATACCACTGGATTAAAATAAATCTGCCCTTTTAGTATTTCTGTAAGTTTAATTTCTTATTCCATCATAAAAACATGCTATTTTTAAGTACTACTAAATTCACACTTTTAAAAAATCAAATATTTAACGTATAATTACATTGTCACAATGCCAATTTTCATCACAACAAACCCATTATAAGAAATAGAAGAGAACTGAATGAGAAACAGATATTGAGAAGACACATGAAAAGCCAAAGAGTGAATTGGAAAAATGAAGTTTATGTAAAACTGTAAAAAGTATGTTAGAAAGTAAGATATGATCATATGACAAAAACATATAAAAATTTTCAAGCCCTTTTACCTGTATGTTATTAATGGATGAAATGGAATAAACTCTGCTGGTCCAAATTCTACAGAGCAGCCGGAAGTAATCAAGGTCAGCAATTCACCCATACACGTCAATAAAATCAAAGATCCACGTTTTAACATGCAAGCCAAGAAAAGGCTATCAGGAGTCCAACTCATATCACCAACCCAGTAAGATCTAAATCAGGCAGGAAAAAATATTTTTCTCTGTTAAATTTCTGTATCAGAAGGTTAGGATAGTTAAAAAAAAAAAAAACAACACCCCCCCAACGCAAATCCAACTAATCCACAACAGCAGCAGAAACATCAATTACTGACCTGATAAACTTGGATGGGACCATGCTATTCTTGCTACTACAACCTTTAAGGCTACCCGAAACAGTTAGAAAATTCAGTGTGTTTAAAAACAAAATCTGAGTTGCCTGGAAAGAAAAAGTAAATGTAGAAAAACCATAAATGTTTGTATCAAAATGTCATTATTGCTGATAGAAAAATTTTTTTTACAATTATGCATTACATTTGATGTACTGGAAACATTAATAAATATTGAAGTGTAATGTCATTTTTCATGTATAATACTCTTTAGAGTACTTCTTAATTTCTATACCTATTTCTAAATTTGAAAAATAATTAGGAGATTATATACTCGATATATAATTCCATATTCTTTTTAACATAACTTTTTCTAAAACCCTCAAAACAATATAAGATCATTCTCCTCCAGTCTTGTTGGTGAACAACTGGAGCACTGAAGGACTGCATCATCCCATCCTGGTACACTAAATAAGCTGGTCCATGTTCCCCGTCATCACTAACACTAACAACTACATTAAGATTTGGCCTCTCAGTTGTTAAAAGGAATAACATTATGAAGTGGGAATATAACTTCCAGTACCTGTTAGGCTGAGGCCTGATTGAGAATCATCCAGAATATTTGCAGATACAATGCAGTAAACGAAATGAGTTTGTTTATTATTGTATTTCTTGGAAATTAGAAATGACAGAGCAGCTTACATGGATTTCTTAACTGAACAACAGCATTCAAAAAACTACAAGTTATGGCAGAATTTTTTAGCTATGGATATCAATGTGAATATAATCACACGTATCAATAAGAATGTTGAAAAATCACTCCTAAAAATGTGTTATTAAATCCTTGTTACCCCTTCATTCAAACTGAACTATTATCTTAAATGACGTACTATCATTCATACCTTTGGATCAGTTTGATTAACAGCTACTGCAAGTAGAAGTCCATCTCTTGCAAACGCACATAGCAAAGCTCCTCTTGACTTTACAGATACACACCGAGGAACCAAATTAACAAGAGAACAAGTCTGCTGTACCCAATGGACCTGGTATGGCAAAGAACTGAATATCAAAAAAAAAAAAGACAACAAAACCAAGAGGTTACTCAGTTATGCTGAATGGGATGATTCACATATAGTAAAAAGACGAAAATACATAAAGCATGAACAAGAAACAAAAAAAAAATTCTTTAAAAACCTTACAAATGAAAAATACTTTGTATTTACATGAGTTTTAAAATTATATCTGAACACTGATAATTATTTTTATGGGACAGGAATTTGGGCTATATGTGTAGAACATGCAAATAAATATAGATGCATGGCATATAATTAAGGCACTTGCATTCTAGCCAGGAACAGCTTCCTCAGACAGTATAACGTCATCCAACACAGGAATACTCAGAATTTGAAAATGAAAATCAACAATATGCTGTTCTGAACAAAGAAGTTGTGGATGTCCCATCATTGGAAGTGTTTAAAGTCAAGTTGGATCGGACTTCCAGCAACCTGATCTAGTAGAAGTTGTCCCTGCCCAGGGGAGGAGGGTTGGACTAGATCCTTGAAGGCCCCTTCCAACCTAAACCATTCTATGATCCTAAAAAGATTCAAAACATGATAGAAAACACAAGAAAGATTCAATTTGGAAGCATGTCACCTAACAGACAAAAAATAAAGCATTAACATAAAAAAATGAATTAAACAACAGTAAGCAATGAAACTGAGCGATAGTTCACATAAAGGAATTATGAGTAACATGGCTGAGAAATGTGGTTACAATTTCAGGCTGCAAGTACTAGAGTATATATATGCACTTCTACACTGGGAATGTTATGCTCTATTTCATTTTTTATATTACCAGAAAGGCATTACCACACTCCTGACAGAGCGAAGAGTGATGCTGCTAGTAAGGGCAAGGAGGGCATCATTACTAAGTTAGTATCAAAAGGGCATCATTCAACAAAAGCACTTGTACCACATCAAGGGTAGGGCGATATTTTAGCAAGTTACTCAAGTTATACCTGCAGAGGACATACCCATTTAAACCCACGTATCTCACTTAGGAAGAGGAATGCACTATACTCAGGATTATTATTCAATTGCATTTTTAAGTGGTTGTATCAGTATAACTATTTCAGTACATAGTCCCAGCCCAAATAAAGAAATGCACACACACACTCTTACATAATCTAGGCATGAGAGATCAAAAGGGGAACAGAAAACAAATAAAATATACAAATATGCATAATAAAGAAGAGAAAGAGGTATTCAGGGCATTCCTGGCTGCACAGTACGCACTAGTAATCAAGAAAAACAAGAAAAGGAAACTATTAGCATGATGCAAAAAGCTCCCTGACACTAACACACACATGTGTGCAGGCATGTATATGTACACATAGCCACCCATGTACAGTGATAAATATATTCAGTTTTATGGAATACACACATAAATGCTGTTATATTAACCACATTTAAATACTTGAAAATGACCATGTATGTCCATATATAGATCATATATGTGCATATACTGCCCGTATATGCATATATATAATGTGGCACGTTACGAACACACATATGCAAACATAAATAGGTGCTTGTAATCATAGGCTAATTGAACGTCAATGTAAATGTGTTCAACTGCAGCTCTGAATCGCGGTTCTAAAGCACTTCATAATAAAAATCGTCCTCTTAAGCTAATGTAACTTCAAATATCATTGAACTTACCTAATGTATTTAAAGCTATTTTCATGCCATCGAAGAATCAAAAATGTGAGCACCAAACACTCTCCAGAGTAAAACACAAAAGAGCACAAACAGCAATCACCCAGTATCTGTGGGAAAAAAACACAACCCAAAACAGAACAAACCCAAAAACCTGGTAACACACAATTTTCTCTTTAATTATTTATGTATTTAGATCAATAGCTATTAAAATACAGATTAAATAACATAATGTTGTCATTCAGAAATATAAAGGCTGGCAAGGACATTACTGGGCCAGATAAACTTTGATCTGATCCAGTATGGCTGTTCTTACATTGTCATTAAATCTAATATGAACTGAATGATTAAGCCTACACGTAATACCAAAGAGGCAGACATTGCTCTCAAAATTCAGTATAGCTTCTGTGGCTCTAATTTACTTAAGAGATTAAATGATTGCTCTAGGTCTTATTTTTTACCTCATTTTGTATGAAAGCAGCATGGACTCCAATTTCTTTTTCTTCAGCAGAAGGTAACATGACTGACTCATCAGGCAAAATTTGCGTCCAACGCCCAGAAGAATTTTTATAAGAGGATGTATTTTCATGTTCTGTGCTCTCCCACAAAAAGACACATGCTGTAGGAGTAGTTAACAGTGCTTTTCTGCCATCTCCAGACACATACAAGTACAACCTCATTAAACACTCTGGGAAAAAAACACAACAAACACAACAATGTGCCAGAATAGTTTCTGCTCCTCTATTAAAAGAGAAAGGAAAGGCAAGAGAAAGGAAATTTATTTTCTTCTTTATCACAAGAAATCCAAGCTGCCACCTTAAGTATCTTTCATTTCCAGCTTCATCACTCATAGTAGACCTTGGGCAGCAGTAATGTCAGAAGGGACGCCCATTTTTACGTATTTTATGAATTATCTTTCCCACAAGACTCAACCATTAGAGTTGTTCCCTGAGATTGTCTTTCTTGAAATCCATCTTTCATGGAAACTACTAATAAATGCGTAAGTGCTCTACTATCTATTACCTTCAGCTCCTAAATGCCCTACCGATCTTCCCTGAAATGACAGAATTGCTTGTACAATACTTCACTTTACAACCTGGTATCAGTGAGATTGTTCAATACACGACAATATTTGATACCTAAGTTTGCAAATACATGCCTTTACATTTTTCTCTCCAGTTAGCATTTGTCATAAAAACCTACCTACAGAATAAACTTCAAATTTTGCGTATGTTTACATCAGATGTATGCGTGCTCTAAGGTATTGATAACCTAGTAAGTAATGTTTTTCTACAGTTAAAAACTAACCATTAAAAAATAAAATATTTACAGTATTTAAAAATGAATTACTGTTTACAGGGGATTACTAAATGCAAAAACCTGTACCGTTCAAGTGACAGAAAGAACATTTGTCAAAGCTTAGCTAGCACACAAATTATACAAATGCAAAACAATGTAAGAATATAGCTTTTACTTGTGCAATAACACTTAACAAAAGGAAAACCACTTTCACTCTATTCCAATTTTCAGAAGACTAATTGGAAAAAACCTACCTTGTGCTGCTGCAACTACTTTCCTAGACTCTTCGATTGCTGGCACAATTTTCAAGCAGTCCTGATCTTTATTCCAAAGAAATAGCTCTCCTGTTGTAAGTATGCCTGCCAACCAAGCACCTGTGTTCATCATGGGAGATGTTTTGAAGGGTATTATTGTGAAGCACTTGAAATTACTTGCTTTCCATCTTAGCCACAGTTCTAAAGCTGACAGTGAACTGGCAGATCCTATAGATATTCTAGCTTTCTAAACTGTTACAACTGTTAAAGGGCAACAAGAAAAGCTTTTATAGGTACACGGGGGATAAAAGAAAGACTAGGGAAAATGTGGGCCTTCTCTGGAAGGAAATGGGACACCTGGTTATCTGGGACACGGAGAAGGTGGAGGTACTCAATGACTTTTTTGCCTCCGTCTTCACCGGCAAGTGCTTGAGCCTTACCACCCAAGGCGCAGAAAGCAATGGCAGGGACTGGGAGAATGAAGAGCTACCCACTGTAGGAGATCAGGTTCGAGACCATCTAAGGAACCTGAAGGTGCACAAGTCCATGGGACCTGAGATCCATCTGTGGGTCCTGAGGAAACTGGCAGATGAAGTTGCTAAGCCACCATCCATCATATTTGAGAAGTCATGGCACTCTGGCGAAGTTCCCACTGACTGGAAAAGGGGAAACATAACCTCCACTTTTAAAAAGGGAAAAAAGGAAGACCTGGGGAACTACAAGCCAGTCAGTCTCACCTTTATGCCTGGGAAGATCATGGAACAGATCCTTCTAGAAGCTATGCTAAGGCACATGGAGGACAGGGACGTGATCTGAGACAGCCAGCATGGCTTCATCAAGGGCAAGTCCTGCCTGACCAACCTACTAGCCTTCTATGAAGGAGTGACTACATCACATGGGAAGGGCTACTGTTGTTGTCTATCTAGACCTCTGTAAGGCCTCTGACCCGGTGCCCCCCAACATCATTCTCTCTAAACGCAAGAGGTATGGATTTGATGGGTGCACTCTCTGGTGGATGAGTAATTGGTTGGATGGATGCATCCAGAGGGTAATGATCAACGGCTCAATGTCCAGATGAAGATCGGTGATGAGTGATGTCCCTCAGGGGTCTGTATTGGGATCAGTACTGTTTAGTATCTTCATCAATGACATAGACAGTGGGATCGAGTGTACCCTCAGCAAGTTTGCACATGACACCAAGCTGAGGGGTGTGGTTGACGTGCCTGAGGGACGGGATGCCACCCAGAGGGACNAGATGTCCCTGCCCATGGGTTGGACTGGATGACCTTTAAAGGTCCCTTTCAACCCAACTATTCTATGATTCTATGAATTACAAATAAAATAACATGATTTAATAATATATAAGATATTATACTTAACCATTTCTTGATGTTGTTAAAACAACTACATTTTTCAACAATGACTGCAGCCGAGGGATTTTCTTCTTTGTCTTCCCTGATGCCAGGTTAATTTCATTTATATGTTTATCATCTAGAAGAAAAATAGCCTCTTTTTCCTGTTGAAAGAAAAAAGAGCATTTAATTTTTTAGAACATTATTTGCTATGTAAGCCTGTAAAACAGTGCAGAGATCAAAAATGTTAGGGAAAAATAATAAAAAAAAAAAAGAAAAATGTTACAGCTGCAATTGCTATATTAACTTCATTCTTTGGCCTATTTGCTTTACAGTACAACATCTTATCTAGCATCAACCTACAATGATGATGAATTTGGTTCACAGGTTTCAAACTATCAAACTGATTTTACAATCATTATTAAAAGGTTCTTTGAAGTACCTCAACTGAACTACCTGCCAACAAATGACAACACAACAACAAATTAGACACTAGTTATCTCGTCTTGTAGTGTTTAACTTAGTAAGACTTTTGCCAGTGATTTCAATAAAAGGAATTGGCCTTAAATGGTTGCCTACTTAAACTCAAATCATATATTAGAAGAGAAGAAAAAAAAAATCTAGTCTCAGTTTATCAAAAAAGCTTAAGAAATCATGTCTTTCAACAGATGCAAGATGGAATGGGAAAAAAAAGAATTGTTCACGATTTTCAACAATATACTGTAAAAGGTTATGAAAATACTTACCTGTCCAATCCACGAGATGCGAGGCCATGGTTTTCTTTGCTTGATCCATGTAGTGATGAGAACATCTAGCTTAATCTCCATTCTTAGTAAATCTCTAGGTAATCATTATAAAGAAAAGCAAATAGTGGTTTTTTCATATAGCTATAGAGAATTTGAAGAAAGAAAAAAAAAGACAAATTTTTATTATTTGGGGGGTGGGAGTAGAAGATGGGAGTCTAGCCACAAACTATAGCAGCTTCCTGCTAAACACAAACAGAACTGATGCTTACCTGTATCTCCAAACTAAAACACCTATTTTCATTCACGTAGCTCACAGGCTATTTGCCGTGCAGATTACATGCTTGTTCCAGAAGGAGTTGAGACAAAGGAGCCCCAAGACAAAGTACCTTGCTAAAAGCTCTAATAAGAACGCAGATAGCGAGGAAAACATAGTGCAGACCCCTTAAGCGCAAGATATCAGAAGCGCAAGCAGAATACCAGCTGGGCTCTTGGGCACTGAGGGCCGGCTGCGTTTCAGACCCGATTCCACGCAGAGGAGGAGGGCAGCCCCGCCACGGAGCCACCTCAGGCCGCCGAGTGACAGAAAGCGGCACCCGCACCACCGAAGCGGATCAGTGCCGGACGCCAGGCTGCTGCCTCACGTTTCGGGGGATTTACTCGGGGGGCGGCACAGCCCCCGAAGCGAAGCAGAGCACAGGCAAGGCGCTTCCCCCTGCGTGGGGAGTAAAGGGGGGGAACAGACTTCCCCTCCCTCCTCCGGGCGCCATCCACAAGCATCCCACAGCCACTTTTGCCCGCGTCAGGGCAGAGACGGTGCCTCAGGCTAACTCCGGCCCTCAGGACATAGACAAAGGAAGATGGTGCGTGCCCAAACCGATGCTCACCACAATCGGCTGAGCCCGGGCGCGGATGGGCCACTGCACTACCCAGGGGCCCCAAGCCCGCCGCCACGGCCGCAGCCAGACCCCGGCGCCGCCCAGGCCGCACTCACCCCCTCGCCACAGCAGCCGGCGTCAACGGCTGCCGGTCGACGGCCAGAGGCGGGGCACGGGCAAGCGCAGTGCGCAGGCGCAGCGGCCAGCCCCGCCCGGCGGCTCGCTGCCTCCCGGCAGTCGGCCCCCGGCCGCCTGGGTGGTCTGACCGAGCCGAGATTGCTTCATCGGAAGAGCCATCTGCGTTTGCCTGCCCGAGGCCGGGCTCAGCGTTCGGGTTCCCTCTACCCCTTCGCGTCTGAACCTGCTGGCTTGGCAAGCTGGGTAGAAGTCTCAAGCGTTTCGAGAAAACTGTTCACGGAGACCTGATGAAGACTCCTCCCTCAGCAGGGAAAGGCGGGCGGCGCGCATGGCCTATGCCGACAGCCCAGAGGCAACAGGGCACGCTGCTGGGGTTCCATGTGGGAGGATTTGCATCGTCATTAGTACTGGGAGATGAGGGGGGATGAGTGACAGCAGGAGACACAGCTGTAAGAGACCAACGAGCCACATAAAATACAGGAACTTAAGTGAAATACAAGAAATAGGGTGAGCAGTCAGTCATTTCGTTTCATCACTTCGAAGAAATGCCTTTGATTCCCTTGATGCAGCTGTTCCCTCAAACTGGCTGTTGTTCCTCAGACCATTTCAGAGCAAGTCCCTTTCTACCTTCCCTTAAGCACAATCTTGATTGAGAACGAGTACCATTGGGATGGGGGCGGGTGGGGGGGGGGGGGGCACCACGGCTAACAAAGT
>VZTQ01014380.1:0-15144 GCA_013400755.1 Pelecanoides urinatrix
GCTCAATATAAAAACTGGGGGTGGGGGGGGCTCTCCACCCGTTCACAACACACGGTCGGCAAGTGCTGAGCAGTTACATTTTGCATCGCCTGCTTTGTATATTCTGTTTTTGTTATCATTGTTATTATTACTGTTCTACTTTGTTTTATTTCCATTATTAAACTGTTTTTATCTCAACCCATGAGTTTTCCTACTTGTGCCCTCCCGATTGTCTCCCCCATCGTACCGGCGGTGGGGGGTGAGCAAACGGCTGTGTAGTGTTTAGTTGCTGGCTGGGGTTAAACCACAATACCAATCCTCTCTCTCTCATTTGAGACAGGAGAAAAAGTTCCTTGATATTACAGTTTCTGTGTTAGAATTTGTGTGGCTTTTGGTTAATTTATACCAAGAAGGAAGTTAAAGAAAGCTAAGGCTATGAATCGGATACTGTTTCATTTATAAATATCCACTTTATTTCAATTCTCTTCTAAAAAGAGGTCTTTAGGAAAAAAAATACAATTTAAAATATGTGTAAGTTTGGCTGTAAAAACCAAACATATAAGTTCAGTTGAGTACAGTGTAAGAAACAAGCTTTTTTTTTTTTTTAAATTAACAACATATTCATAAAAATCAATTGAACTGGAGTAGATGTTTTGCGTTTGTCACTAATATTTTATTGTAACTGGTAACTTGCATGCTTTAGAAGAAGAAAAAGAAAACAAAAGTTCACTATATATAGCCTTCGTACCAGCTACTTGACTATACACAAGGCATAATGATCATAACACAGCCTAGTCTCCATAATAATTTGTGCACAAAAAGACACCAGTCATTATATGAACATTACAGTGATATGACATCACAAGTCCAGTGATAAGTCAGCATAATAGAAAACATATTGACCTACTGCATATGACATTGTTTTTTAAAAACAACAATAAGCCTTTATTCTGTAGTAACTTAACCAGAGCCTGATGCAGAGATTTGTTGTGTATTTAGAAGTCTTTTAAGGGAAGCAACCTCTGCAGGTAAGTTTGTTATGCCCTGCTTTAAATACAGGTTCTCTGACTCAGAGACATTGAAGATACTGTCTTTTATTTTAACAATTTCAGTTTTGCAACCACTCTGAATTCTTACATTGAGTTCCTTTTGATGCCAGAGTTCTGGTTTGAGAGACCAGTCTTGGATATTAGTCACTTGAACTGAGAAAGGAGTGCGAGAAGAATGCACCAAGTTTTCTGCCGTGTGTTTTTCAAGCTCAACATGTCTTTTTGATGACATATCAATAGGTGATGATAGTTTCTGTGCAGCATCATAGTCATCATCTAGTGCTTCCACTTTAACTTGCATGGCTTTGGCTTTAATTCGAAGCTTGTGAGGCAAAGCTGAAGAATTCACTTCTGGAACTTTAACTGTTGCACGAATATTTTTATGTTCGACTATGGAATGGATTGGACCCTTAGGAACCTGCTGTTCATCTTCTCCATCAGATGACTTTCCAACTGCACTGTCATCAGTTTCTGAAGTTCTGGGGGAATTACTGGAGGACCTATTGACTTGCAACAGAGGAGGAGAATGTGAGTACATGTTAAAGGGAGTTCCCATGTAGTGTGGATATATGGATGCTTTCTGTGAACTTCTGTCATCTCTTGGCTCCCTCTCTAATTCTGTGGGCTCCTGTTTTATAATCTGGAACTTATTTTCAGGACTTCTGCAGTTGTTTTGCATACAAATTGATTGAGTNCTCTGTATACGACTCGGTTGAGTATGCTCTACGGATGACATTTCAGACACATCGGACATTGAGCTTTGAGGAGAATGTTTAATGACAGAAATACAACTGCTACCAACTATGGACGGTTCATGTTCATCTACAAATGAGTTAATATTTGATTTGGAACTCTGATAGTCTTGGAAATACACAGTTGTTGAGCTACTGAGTTTCTGTATCTCTTGGGCATAGGCTGCAGAACTAATTAAACCAAACTTTAGCTTCAATGAAAGCAGCTCTGCCTTCAAAGTGGCATTCTCCTCTCCCAGTGCAATTAGTTTGTTCTCTAAGACAAGGTCATTCAGTCGGCGTTTTTCACGAGATCTTTTAGCAGCTTCATTATTTTTCCGCCTTTTCTCCCAATATATAGCATCTTTCCTTTCATCTGGAATGAATTCTCGCTTTCTCCGGCAAGCTGAAGATTTGCTTTTTCCACTACTTGCTTCAGTGAGTAGTATCTCTTCATTTGTAGACAATTCTTCAGACACTTCTGCTAAAGTAGACTTAAGTACCATGATTTTGTCCACATTGCTACTTGTGTCAACAGGTCCGTGTTCCTTTTTAAGGGTCTGCATTTTTCTCAGCTGCATCAGAAACAATTTGTAATAGATCTACAATGAGCAACAGAGCAAACTATTTCCCCAGTACTTCTCATACCACAACTTAATGCAGTACTTTGAAATCCACACATATTCTTCCTGTTGTTTCATATTCTCAAACAGAAGTGTCTAGATCCNTCTTTCCTCTCAGCATGATTTGTAACTCCTCGCTGATATCGCAAGAGCAAAGCACAAATAACCTTGAGGAGGTAGTGCATGGGAAAAACAGGACGGAACCCTGAGCAAGAAACAAAGTGACTGTCTGAGTTAAAAATAAGATAGATTGCTATAGTAACCGCAAGTAGGAGGAGTATGATAATGTAACCTTTAAAGCTGAGCCAATGATTATAGAACAAGTATGCCTAATGAGAAGTTTGGTGTATAAAAGTGTGCAAACCTTGCAATAAAGTGAAGCTCGCTTTATCATTCATATTGAATCGACCGCTCGCTTCCCTCGCTCGTCGCAATATATATATATAAAAAAGTGTTGTGTGCATGTGTGTATACATGTGTATACACACATGCACATGCTTCAAGTTTTAAAATCCCTTTTTGACCAATCATATCAATTCAAACTAGTAAATGCACACATAATTCTGGCAAATACAGAAGCAACATGTTTTCTCTTAAATAAGACTGTTTCAGGACAATAACTATGTCTTTGTATCTATCTGTATGGTCTCCAGCTCAAAGTGATGCCACTTTGGTGTCTGTCCAACACTACAATTTAGGGAAAATATTAGTAATGATAGTAACTGATAATAATAAAGAGCAGAAAGGTTTTTTTCTAAATGCATGCAGACCATGGGCATAGCTCATCAGTATGATCTTCTATTTAATCAATGAAAATCCAATTGCAAGTTCAAACAGTCTCATGCAGCCAGATACTGGTGTTGACCTACACTTAAAATCCAACAAGCTGCAGAGTTCATGTCCCTTGCTTCATGGGCCTTCTACAGTTTGGGACATTCGAGGGCATAATCTGCTTGTTTTAGCACTGGTAACTCCTGTTTTGGCCAGTCTCCCTCCTGTACACATTGTTCCTGGCACAAGTAGAATGAACATAGAATTGGTAGCTTGTAAGTCTACAGCAATTATAAGTGTGTATTGAAACAATGGTGGTTTTGCATGCAGCATTCAACCCTGCTTTCATCCAGAGTACATCAGTAAAGTAGTCAAGACAAAAGTGTAAGCCACATGTTTTATGTCAGTCTTACTGGTTTGATATTTATGTAATTCATTCTAATGCATTGCTTTAGTCAGCTAACAAAACAACAATAAAGCTCTAGCTCTTTCCACATATTCCCTGAACACTTTTATCACAGTAACTGAAATTGCTGCTTTACAAACAGGACTCAAAGCCCTAGTTTGTTAATAGTTCTCCACGTGGATCAGCCCAATACTGAGTCTGTAAACAAATTAAATTCCATCTGATGATAACAGCAAAATGTCTTCAATAAAAATGGCCATTTCACTTCACTTGCATTTTATAATTCCGCTGGAAAACATCAGTATTTACACGTAAATTAATGAAATGTAATGATTCCTCTGATTATATTTCAAATTCCAATATTTTCCCTTATGATTAATTTTTCAATTGCTTTATCACTCCCTCATAAAGTATTATAAAACCAACATTTAATAGTACCTTACATTAGTCATTATTAAAGATTTTGTTGTTGTTGTTGCTTGATGTTAATGACATTGAGTGCCAATGTAACAGTGTAATAACACTCGACCCTATCAATTACAGATCCAATCTTGCTCCCACAGCAATTTTGCCATTGGCTTCAATAGAAGCAGGATACAATCCCAGATCCAAATATTAATGAGACTTCCATAGAATTCATACTATTTAAGCAAGAAATTACATATGCAGAAATCAGGAAAATTTAATTTATCCATGTCAAAATAGTACATTAAGAATCTGACCCTGGGGACTTGCATATTCAGATTGTAACACTTGAAATGTGTCAAAGGGCTGTGACCCAGTCCTTCAATCTTACCTCTGTTCCTTGTAATTTAATTAAATAAGTCAGTTCTGCTTTTCAATACACACATAGGTCTCCACACATACATACATGTTTCTCCAGAGTAACTGCATATTATTATTTGTATTTATCAAAATAATTCACATTATCTCCAAGATTAATTTTTCAAAACGTATTCTATAACGAGATATCTAATTATTTAATTCTGTTGCTGTAACATTTTGATATCAATTCTAAAAAACTAAATTAAATCCCATTTCAAGCAGTCAGATGCTTTCAAACAAACTTCACTTTTGTAAAGCTGTGTCTACAAAATTTACCTCAGTTCTTAAAAAAAAAAAGGAAAATAAATGCAAAATAGCTTCCCATTTTAAAGAAGAACCATGCATTTATCACTGTCTTTTTAATAAACAAACAGCTCAAACCACTATGTAGCAAAGTATCAAAAAACAATAAAAGCTTACATTGATATGTCTGCACATATTTCTAGTTGTTGTTTTCCATGTTCCACATATGTACCATTAATTATGTTATTGCTAGCATTCTGTCAAAGGTTATGTATTTTAAAAATTTGTTCACATACCAGGGCTGGTATAGAACCTGCTCATAGATACCCAAACATGACCAGTTTGTACTCTGTACTTTGAAAAATTGAAGGATATATTCTGTACTTTCTATCTACAAAGCATTTTAAAAACATTTGCTAACTACCTCAAGACTTTTATGAAGTACAGAAATAATATTATGCACATACAGGGGAGGAAACTGAGTTTAATTTTAGTTGATGGATACACAGCCTAACTAAACACTGCTTAAACATTTTGGAGCTACTCTACCACTACTGCTTTTCATAGACAAAAAGTATGCCGTGAAATTCTGCACCTTTCAGGTCTACAATAATTAAGAAATCCTCTTTAACTGAGAACGTGGCCTCCAAAGCCCAAACCAACCTCTACTGAAATCATCCAACATACTCTTTCTTGCCTTATATCTAGCACCTTCAGTGAAATTCTGTTCCTGCTGAAGAAAAATTTTGATGCCGACTCCACTGGAATAGTGATATTATCCCTAGATTTGTGGGCAAGAGGGTCTAGGCAATGGGGAGCAAATGAAGTTCAAACTTTCTGGAAACACTGGGTAACTGGATGTTACGCTATTATAGGTTATCCAAGATCAAAGAAGGAAACAAAATTTACAATACCAATGTTACTACCAATTACTGCTGAATCCATTACAACAACATAGAGAAATACAGAACTATTGCTCCTGCATTAGGGTTCCCTTTTCTTACAACTTAATAGGCATTTTAAGTGTTTATGGTTCCAGTATCAACATGTAATTAGGTCAGTGGAACATTGATGATGATGCTTCATACAAGATGAAGCATTTTTGATAAAATGTTGATTTTCTTTGTCTTATTGAAAGAAAATCATGGTAGGTGTCTACACAATATAATTTATGCAAACATCAAGAATCATTCATTTATTATGACACTTTTCAATCAAATATAAAAAAAATGAATAAGCTCATCATGGCACTTGGAATACTACTGCACTTTCATATTACCCAACTCCAAGTTGTATCCAGAAAGTTGATGTCATATGTAATTTATATAAAAGACTTTCATTGTTAGGAAAATTAGTTAAGTTATTGTTTATCCTAATCACTACAAATTAACTCATGAAAGTATAGTTTTCTTCCCAAAGGTAAAATACACAAATTATGAGAGTAAAATTATTATTTGGAGAGATTTAAACACATGTCAAAAATAGCTGTTGCTCAGAAAGGTCAGTCAAGGTTAACAGGTGCAAATTCAACCTACATTTTCTTCAACTTGCTTAGAAAGTCAGTATAATTCTATCGGACCTGTTCAATTTGTCCAAAACGAGGAAAAACTTTAAATATTTATATAAAGTAATATATAAATTACCTTTGCTTCTCTGAGTTTTAATTATACATATATATCATGCCATTTTATTTAAATATCACATCATTTGACAGTAGGAAAAACTAGATTGCACAAAGCAATAACTTAATAGTAACAATGTTCTGCAAATAAAATCTCAGCATCCTTAATTTCAAATACTGAAATTCATGATTTTGTTTTATTGTTTTCCCCTAATTAAGGGCCACAAAACAAAAATACAAAATCAAATGTCAATTGTTACGACAAATAGCTTTCTATTATTGAACTCTTACACGTGGGTACAAATGATGTCGCAACAATAAGTCTGAGGTCAATCAAAAGAGACTTCAGAGCCCTGGGAAGAATGCTAAAAAATTCGGGAGCACAGGTAGCGTTTTCCTCAATCCTTTGGAAGAAACAGGTGAGCCCAGGATATCAATACCTGGCTCCAGGACTGGTGCCTACGCCAAAACTTTGGGTTTTTAAACCATGGAAGAGCCTTCGAGAGACAGTGGGTCTCAAGTTCACACTGGAGTTCCAGCCTGTCCAGTACAGAAACAGCCACCTGCCAGCTCAGGCGCATTGCCATTGCTGTTATCAAAATGTTCCCAGGCACAGCACAGTAAGATGATAAGCAGTACAGCAAGCAGCAAAAGCAAAAAGCAGCCACTAACAAGCACTAGACTCTAATATACAGTAAGGCAAGCAAGCCCCATGGCAAGCACAGGAGCCTGCCAATTAATAGCTAAACAGCAATAAAAGCTATAAATTCGATCTAGCACGTTCCAATCAAATCTGTCGTTATCTCGAACCCTTCGAGCCACACGTTGGGTGCCAAAAAGGATTGTCGTGATTTAACCCCAGCCAGCAACTAAGCACCACACAGCTGCTCACTCACTCCCTCACAGTGGGCTGGGGGAGAGAATTGGAAAGGTAAAAGTGAGAAAACTCATGGGTTGAGATAAAGACAGTTTAACAGGTAAAGCAAAAGCTGCACACACAAGCAAAGCAAACCAAGGAATTCATTCACTACTTCCCATCGGCAGGCAGGTGTTCAGCCATCTCCAGGAAAGCAGGGCTCCATCACGCATAACGGTTACTTGGGAAGACAAATGCCATGACTCCAAACATCCCCCCCTTCCTTCTTCTTCCCCTAGCTTTATATGCTGAGCATGACGTCATATGGTATGGAATATCCCTTTGGTCAGTTGGGGTCAGCTGCCCCAGCTGTGTCCCCTCCCAAGTTTTTGTGCACCCCCAGCCTACTCGCTAGTGGGGTGGTGCGAGAAGCAAAAAGGCCTTGACTCTGTGTAAGCACTGCTCAGCAATAATGAAAACATCCCTATATTATCAACCCTGTTTTCATCACAAATCCAAAACATAGCCCCCTACTAGCTACTATGGAGAAAATTAACTCTATCCCAGCCAAAACCAGCACAAGTCGAAATGCCGGATTCTGCACCTAGGATGGAGTAACGCCAGGCACAAGTATAGATTGGGAGAGGAGTGGCTGGAGAGCAGCCCTGCAGAAAGGGATCTGGGGGTGCTGGTTGACAGCAGGCTCAATAGGGGTCAGCAGTGTGCCCTGGCAGCCAAGAGGGCAAACCGCGTTCTGGGGTGCATCAAACACAGTATAACCAGCCAGTCAAAGGAGCTGATTATCCCACTGTATTTAGCATTGGTGCAGCCTCACCTTGAGTACTGTGTGCAGTTCTGGGCCCCACAATTTAAGAAGGATGTGAAGGTACTCAAATGCATCCAGAGGAGGGCAACAAAGCTGGTGAAAGGGCTGGAAGGCATGTCCTATGAGGAGCAGCTGAGGACTCTGGGTTTGTCTAGTTTGGAGAAAAGGAGGCTGAGACGTGACCTCATTGCTCTCTACAGCTTCCTGAGAAGGGGAAGTGGAGACGGATGTGCTGATCTCTTCTCCCTGGTATCCAGTGACAGGACGCATGGGAATGGTTCAAAGCTGCATCGGGGAGGTTTAGACTGGACATTAGGAAGCATTTCTTTACCGGGAGGGTGGTCAAACACTGGAACAGGCTTCCTAGAGAGGTGGTCGATGCCCCAAGCCTGTCGGTGTTTAAGAGGCATTTGGACAATGCCCTTAATAACATGCTTTAACTGTAGTCATACAAATATCAAGCATGGACCAGACCTTCAGCTGATCTAAATTTATATAACTCTATTAAAATGCAGTAGAATTATGTCAGTAAATCCCAGCTGATGCTCTAAACTTGCATCTTATTATATAAAAACTTAAGTACAAATATATAAAATAAACATTGCCTGTAAAAAATCTTGATCTCTACCACTCACTGCAAATGAAACTGAGAAATAACAATCTTCAGAGCTCTAATCCTGCAAGATAGTCCAGAAGGGAAAACTACTCCATGCACAAAGCTTCATTCTCTTTATTGAGAGTCCAAGCGTTCGGTTCTAATCATAAAAGGAGGTCTTGCAGGACTGGCATCTATATTGCTAACTGCTGTGAAGCCATCTCTATGGCAAAAACTGGTTTATTATTTAAATACTTTGGGGACAGAACTGAAAGCTACACCAATATGTGGCAACTTACAAAAAAAAAAAGGAAAAATATTTTAAATAAGGCTTTCTTTCCAACAAAAAATAAATCAATTTATATAATATCTGTGACCAGATTCAGTCTCAGAGTATGCTAACTTGGACATGGATCAATTCAACATGTGAATTAGAAGAAAAAAAAAAGGCAGGATATTTAACAAGGTCCCAATACTAATCCATTTCAGGTATACCTTTAAAACCAAAAAATTTTCAGAAACGTTGCTTCTATTACATTTTTAATCACATCCAAGTATGCCCTTGTTTACACAGTCTTATTTTTGACAGTCATCACCATCAGTATTAGACAGTTACAAATATCTTGTTTGAAATTCCTCCCCCCCAAACACTACAAAATACTAACACTGAAAGCAACTGTCATTTTGTCATAGAATGAGCCACAGGAACTTACAATTTTTTTCCTATTACACATCCTAAGCATATTTATATCTCATAACTGACTGTAATAATCATGACAAGGTCACCTAGAACAGTCAATTAAGCTGAGGAGTCAGATACATTGCTTAACAGGGTGTAATAAGACTCAACTGTACACGTTATTGCATCATAGTGATGTTATAACAGCAGCAAGATTGCTGTCTGGAAAAGGAAACTATTGCTTAAAATTGCTTATTAACCTTGGACAAAACCGAAACAATATTCCCAAGAAATACCAATAGAAGTATCTTAACTACCCAGGGATGTTCAAGGTACTGACAAGTTATTGTAACGAAGGAGGAAACATCATAGAGGAAGGTAGCAAAGGTGCCATTCTCTATTTCCTCCATGAAAAACCTCTCAGAGGAAGAGGAAGAATTGCTAATTGTCTCCATGAGGTGGTACCCGAAGTACAGTAACAGCTTCAATACAAAACCCAAATACCAAATAACCCCCAATGCCAGCATTTTAATAACAAATCTCCCAGGCAAAACATCACTAATCACTGCAGAGCACAGCATACTGCAAAAACCAACACCAATCTTTAACATATACAGAAAAACAAGAGCATGGTGCAGATCAAATAAATTATTATTGAGAACAGACGAATCAATATTGTGACCGGCTACTGTTAACAGATATAAATTCCTTAATATGCTCTAGTTAATCTGTTGTTATCTCAAACCCTTTGAGCCCCTTGTTGGGTGCCAAAAAGGACTGTCGTGGTTTAACCCTAACCAGCAACTAATCACCACACAACTGCTTGCTCACTCCCCCCAACTCCAGTGGGATGGGGGAGAGAATCAGGAGGGTAAAAGTGAGAAAACTCATGGGTTGAGATAAAGACAGTTTAATAATTGAAATAAAATAAAGTAAAATACTAGTAGTAGTAATAATAATAATAGAATATAGAAAGCAAGTGGTGCACGATGCAATTGCTCACCACCCGCTGACCGATGCCCAGCCAGTCCCCGAGCAGCAATCGCTGCCCCCTGGCCAACTCCCCCCAGTTTATATTCTGAGCATGACGTCATATGGTATGGAATACCCTGCTGGCCAGTTTGGGTCAGCTGTCCTGGCTATGCTCCCTCCCAGCTTCTTGTGCACCTGGCAGAGCATGGGAAGCTGAAAAGTCCTTGACTAGGGTAAGCACCACTTAGCAACAACTACAACATCAGTGTGTTATCTACATTCTTCTCATACTAAATCCAAAACACAGCACTATACCAGGTAGTAGGAAGAAAATTAACTCTATCCCAGCCGAAACCAGGACACAGCGAAAGCATGGAAAATATTGTTCCTTCTTAGGATAAGATAAGCTGTGAAGAGGTCATGTAAGTTCCTACTGCTCATGGGAAGACTCTAAGCTTTTTGACACCTTTCAAATCGGGTCCTTTAAAATAAATAAATAAATTCCAAAAGAAACTTGAAGCCTTGAAGTCAAATTCAGGAAGCTGGATATTTTGAAAGCTAGTTAACAGTCCTTTAGAGAATAAGATGAGTTAAAAATAGAAAATAAATAAGAATGGAAAATAAAGGCAAATCATTTTACAAACTTAATACTTCAACAGCCAAATAAAGACATCTGCAATGTGAGAACTCATAATGATACATTTGGTAGTGCCAATGATATTAAGGATCTTCAATCAGTAATCCTTGATTTGGTTGGTTTAAATCAGGTCTTTGGACCAAAACCTGAAGTCTTATTCATTCAAATTTCTTATCTAAGTCAACATTTTAATTGAATAAGGATGGTCAAACTAATGCCCATAGCAATATTTTAAACTAGGCAACTAGGCTCTGGACTGAATTAATTACTGAGGAGAACAAAGATGACTCAAAGTAGGTTACATACATACTAGTGAACACAATGAAACTGAGTGCAATCATTCAAATTATAAGGACAAGGAAAAAAAAAAAATTATTTTTTTTTAAAAAACACAGTAACTCCAAACAGCTTTACTATGGCAAAACTGTACTCGACCCCAACAATCAACCAGTAGAAAGGTTTGTGCATGTTATCAAAAATATCACCTTTAAAAAAAAATATTTTACTGTTACTACCTACAACAGTTATACTGAACGTACCACCATGATTTGCACTTTGGAGGGTTTAGTCAAAAACATGGTAATTTTGGTTTTGTCTACTTAGAAGACCGTTTTAGGCACGCACACACACACACAAATTGCCTCGTATTTAAAGACAATTTATCATCAGCAACTTTCAAGGTAGCCTTCTGTCAAGGACAGAACACAAGATGACCCCAGAACACAGGACTTCAAGCCACAGCTTTTGCCATTGAAATGTCGAAATGACTTGCCAACAACAGAATTGGGCAATGGCCAGTTTTCATTGTTTGTGACTTAAGGAGAAATCCTAAATATTCAGATCGGGGGGGGGGGGAAGGGAGGATTTCTACTGCCTATCTGTGAGCCGTACCCTTCCTACAGTGGCACCCAACCTGTGGCAGCGGGGCACGGTCGAAAACCCGGGGGGAGGAGGAGGGGTGCCCCTGGGCCGCCGGGCGGATAGTGGGAGGGGACACCTGCCCACGGGAAGACCCTCGGGCAGGGAGCTCGGGGCTCTCTTTGTCTGATTCGCCCTGACTGAAAGCGGCGGTCAGACATGACATCCGCCCCACCGCTACCCGCCCTGCGGTTCCGTCGCGCTGCGGCCCACCGACGCCCCCACAAGGGGGAGACGGGCGGGCGGGGCGCGGCGGCGAGGCGCGCCCCTACGTGACCGGCGGTGCATGGCGCCCGGCCCGCTCTGTTCAAAGCGGCCCCGCACTATCACCCCTCCTGACCCCGCAAGCCTCTGCCGCCGTGCCTGCCCCAGCCCCAGAACGGCGGGGCGCGGCAGTGCCCTCAGCCCTCGCCCGCTGCCGCACGGACGTTGGAAAGGTCCCGGCCCGCCGCCATCCCCAGCAGGAGAAGGATACAGCAAGCTCCGCGCCCCGTGTTGTGCAAGTCCTCGGGGCGGTCAGAGCCGCCGGGACGCGGTATGGGGCCCCCCCCGCCCCATACCAGCACTGCTGCGATACTCCCTTCGGTAGCATTCCCCGTGACCCACAGCGCACGCATTCTGGTCGTGATCATTCACCAACTAACCGAAGATTAGTGCTACCGAGAACGTCATACTGACCTACTTTTGTTGTGTGCCACACTAAAATGCCCGATTTCATGGGACTGGGGTACTCCTCTGCCCCCTGGGCCTGGCGTTACTTCTTCACCCGAGCCCACTACAGCTGTCACATGGGCAGGCCATCTCACTTCTTCAGCGCTGTTGACATTTTCTTAAATTCATTCCTTTCTTAAATTACATGTTCCCCTCTTTTAAAAGGGTGACAAGTAAAAGCCAGTACCAAAGAAATTGTTTAGTGTCTAGGTAAAATGCCTTCCTAAAAATACAGCCTTATCAAAAGAGCTCTGAAAGCATGGAGTTCAAAATCCAAGCAAATGGCCTTGAACGTCTATATGCACAGCTCTGGAGAAAAGACCATGAAGTCACAACTGCTAAAATGTGATAGGGCTAAATACAGATTAACACAAATTTCATTTTAAGGTACACAACACACGGTCAGTAAGCATGAGTTACCTCCCCACTTACCAAGTTGTCTACTTTCCTTATTAAATGTACTTTAACAAAATCTGTTAGTTACATTTTTAAGCGCGATTGTCCCAGTTTCTTTGTAGCAAGATTATAAAATCGTATAATTAGCTCCTTCTTCCTAGCCTGACTGCCAGCAAATTCTGTGGTTACATAATGCAACGTTTCCAGGAACTATTATGTGATCGGTCCCGTAGGGTCTGAAAAACAGCAACAAAAGTGACGAAAAAGGCTTAGGCAAACACAGCCTAGCAAAACACGGGGGCCGTGGGACAGACTGCTACCATTAATTCAATTTGCCCACAAACAACATCCCTCAACACCGTGTGAAAATGGGATCTCTCCGGCGGCCTCTGACAATCCATCGGCACAAAACTCCGATTTTCTTCGTAAACGCACAAAAGGGTTGTAATTAACGACCTAATCCTTAATTCTGCACCGAAATTACCATGGCCTTTCATACTCACGCACACGTCGTGCCTGCTACCTTCAGGCGCCGAGCCCCGTCACTGACACGCCAGCAAAACGTTATACACACACGCACACAGCAAACAGCTCCGCACCAACACACGCGCCCGCCCCCCACCCCCGGCTCCCGCACGTGACGGCACTCCGAGCGCGCATTCCTACCTTCAGCGCAGCGCGGTAAGCGGAGCATCCCCCGCACCTGGCCGAGGCGAGGCGGGTAAGGACGGGCAAGCACCAGTGTCTCACTTGTCCGGGAGCAGAGCAACCCAGAGTGAGGAACCGTGTGGCAACACGAAAGGATGTATGTTAGTAGGCCAGAACTACGCACGCACGCACGCACTCACTCACTCACTCACTCACTCTCATGGCCGGCCGGCCTGTCAGTCAGCTGCAAGTGACAGCAACACCCCAATCCACGTCGAGCACTCTCGGGGGATGGCCAATGGAGGCTGCCGGGGGACGGGGCTAGACACCCCGCCCCTTGCGCCGCTGGGGCTGTGTGTGGTACAGTAGGTCTCTGTGCTGGGTATTGCATAACCCTCCAGGCGGGAGGCAGCACGTGGAAGGGGGTGTCCTTTCCAGCGTTCTGCGGGAGCGGTGGGGCGTGTACGGTGGACTTCCGCTGGGCCAGGGCCGCGAAAGGCTCCGTGGGGACCTCAGCAGGCTGGTGCGCGGCTGCGCGCGTGCATGCGTGCATGTGTGGAGAGGGCCTCTGCCCTTATTCCGAGGAAGATTTATGCAGAGGTTTGAGTGCTGTCGGTTTTATTGTCAGGGAAAATTAATTGAGCTGTAGCTCTCACAGCCTTACCGTTTACTTGGTATATAGTGTAATTATATTGTATCTGACGAGAGTGTAAAAATAAAAACCTCAGATCTGGCGGAAGCATTATTGTTTCAAAGTAATTGCACAAGACTGAAAAACTGTGTTTCTAAGGCACATATCTGCCATCTAGCCATGGCATATGGGTAATCCTCCAATTAATTATACTTAATCTTTGACTCGCAAACAAAAAAAAAAAGAAAGAGAAAAAAAGAAAAAATAACTTGCTGAAGATAAGCTGGCTAGGTGTTGGGTGTGTTCCCTGCTGTTACACCACTTGACATTTTGTGCTATGAGCTACAAAGCTTACACTGTATACATCAGAGAGTACAGCCAGTGTTTTCTTTTACTGATCTTCAAGGATGAAGGGTTTTATTATATTTCTTCCACTGACTTCATCCCAGTGCTGAAATGCTCAAAAGTGAGGAAATATTTTGGAGAACCCATTTACATTGCTTCTAATCCCACTTGCCGTAACAAGGTAATTCCTCCATAGGAACTGTGTGCCTGCCTGCAGTTCAACATCTCCCAAACCCTCAAACCATACTTCTCTTTGCAGAGTATTACAAAAAAGGAAGACTAAATAGAAGAGTCTAGTGTTGGTTTGACCCTTGTTTAACCTCCATTTTAGAAAATTACACATGGCCAGCAAGAAATCCAACTCTCTCAGAATGTGTTTAAATGTATACACATTTGATTTTGTGATATGTTTTCCTCATTTTTTTTCTTCACAGGTTTATCACTCCCTTTTTTTTCTTCCACAAATAAAATATCTGAAGACAACAGAAAAATTTTCTTTATTAAATTCTAGTTCCAGAACAGAAATGATTCCTGATTTCATCCTGTTAAACACTCTTACCAAAATAGCACAGTCCTCACTAAGACAGCCCTGTTATATTACTCTGTCATCCTGTATTTATACGTCAACGGAGATAGCCCTCTGGAGCAAAGTATTTGGGCTGACAGGAACCTTGTGAAGTTC
>VZTQ01014382.1:8246-72518 GCA_013400755.1 Pelecanoides urinatrix
GCCGCACTTGAATCAGCCAGTGTACGGAGCAACTGAACTCTAACACTACCTTTTGTTTCTGCAGAGTAATGGTTTGTTTCAAATCAATAATATTTAACTGCTGAAGAGATATTAGTATTAACAGATGGAAATGTGGGATTAACAGGCTAGCAAAAAGACTTGAAACAGGGAACTGATTATTCTTCTAGTGAAGAAATGAGAGTTAATTGTCAAGCTACTTTTATAGTCAGACACAGTGGATTATGCTGAAATAAAATTAATATGGAAAGGACAGAAGATTTCTTCTTCTTTCTTTCTTTCTTTCTTTCCCAGAGAGGAAACTATTTTCACAAACTAGCAAAGGAAATACTGGGCCATTCACATTTTCATTTAAAAAAAATCAAGGCTGGATGCTTCCCTGAAGTTAATTGTCAAGCTACTTTTATAGTCAGACACAGTGGATTATGCTGAAATAAAATTAATATGGAAAGGACAGAAGATTTCTTCTTCTTTCTTTCTTTCTTTCTTTCCCAGAGAGGAAACTATTTTCACAAACTAGCAAAGGAAATACTGGGCCATTCACATTTTCATTTAAAAAAAATCAAGGCTGGATGCTTCCCTGACATTGCCTTTAATTAAAGAGAGAGAACTGAGTCTAGTACAGGGTAATGTTGTATGGCAGTCTTGGTATAATGATCCTTCCTGGCCTTAGAAGTCCTTGAATTTGCCATCTACTGTATTTTTTTTTTTCTTGAATTCACTAATAAGCTAGAACTTCTCACTCCTTAGTGAAATGGGAGAGAGCCTGAAGAAGCTGGGCTCTTTTGACATGAAATTAACACACGGGTTTATTTCTGCAGCTCCTGTACGAAATCATCCTTTTTTAGCCACAGTTCTGACACAAAAGTATTCTCTTGTCTAATTGCTAGAGCATTTACCCTAGAGACGCTGGTTCAGTTTCCCTTGTGCGAAACTGAAAATAACCTCAGTTTCACAGTGCAAGCAGGTGTACTAGCCACTAAGTTAGAGAAATAAAAGAGGAGAATTCACCTTCCCAGTTTTTATGAGAGACCAGCCATACTAACTCTTGGTGAATCTAGGTGAAGTCAAAATCATTCCTTCAATCCAGACAATAACACCTCTTTTCAGAAGATCACCCTGTTTTTATAAGAAATCTAAGATTATTATTGGTTTTTAAAACAGCTTCTCTTAATCACATTTTTAGGGCAAATCTGCATGGCCAGATAGGTGCAGAGAAGCTCCTTTGCTCACATCCCAATTTGACCAGATATTTGCTAGCTCTAGTACAGGATGTGAACATCTGTCTTAGAGACATGTTCTTCAGAAAGACAGAAATGAGGGGCACAGCTAGCACACTGTCCCTCCTCAGGGTGGGAAGAGGCTGGCTTTTTTCTATCTGCATATATTCACATATGCATCTGCTTAGATATCTAACCGTCCTCATCCATCATATATGGAAAACCTGTGCTTATTTTGGCATGGTAAACTGCATTCTATCATGGTGGTAGAACTTCTAAAAGGTAGATCTTAAAATGTTCTCTATTAAATAGTTGGAATTTTTCTGAAGAAGCAGGGTTAGCTTCTCAATGACGGGAAAGAGGCTACTCAATTTCCTCTCAGAAGCAGGATTCTGATGAGCAGTTGTGTTTGGGGTTATGGGTGAATGCTCTTCACACAACAATATTGACAAGATATCTGCTACCTCATGAAAAATTAGGTGTACAGCATAGGCTGGGACTGGTTCAGTAAAATTGCAGCCTTGTGTATGTCAGAAAAGAGGAAAGGACCAATCTCAGCAGGATTTCTGTAACTTAGCCATATTTCATTAAATTAATTGATGGATAACTTCTAATTGATCGATTTAGCCAATTCGTTGAAAGAAATTCTTTACCAGCAAACAGCATATAATGTCAAAATTTCAACAGGCAATTTAGGTGAAATTCTTTACAACTATGCAGTCACGCACAAATCAGGGTCCTTGCAAAGAGCCAAACTGTGCCATTCAAGGGAGGTGTGTGCCAACATAGGCTCTCCAGACAGTGGAAAGGTCTCCTGATGCTGCAGTGCCAAGTGCTTTCCAGCTGGGGCACAGAAGGAAAAATCAACCTGTTACTGCTTATGACTCCTGGGTCAGGATTCACCTGGGGGGTTATGACTACATGTTATCCTGGATTCCAGAGTGACCTTAAAAATTTGTTCCAGACATATATTATTTTTCCTGGGATGTCCAGGCTAACTAGCATTTTCAAAAGTCTTCTTTCTGCTTTAAATCCTTCTCCTGAATTTAAGCTATCAGGAAAGCAATATGTTCATGATAGAACATAATTTGCTATTCTGTGGTATTTTTCACAGAAGGAATGTATTTTTATAGCATTGTTCTTTGACATATTGCTCCTCCAAAGTGAGTGTAGAAAAAGAAAAAAGGCTTATCTTGTAAAACATTGATCAGTCTTTCCTCTGCGAAGTAGATGAAGCTATCTGTTTAAATGAGGACTGCTTGTAGGGTCTACTCCTGAACATGTATATTCTCTATCTTCAGTTCACAGTGGGACTGCAGACTAATGGCTGCTTCTTGAGTAAAAGGCTTTTAAGGATTGAAATTTATCTCAGCACAGAAAAGACCAGTTAGAACACCTGAGTTTTCCAAACAAAGAAACCATTTTACGTGCCTCCATTTTCCAGCTTTGAGTATGTATTCTTTCTTAATGTTAACTTGTTCTAGCAAGCAGTGTTTCTTGCCTGAAATCAAGCCTTACTCTGTTTCTAGGGTTACCAGAGGAATATTTAAAAAAGAAAAAGAAGAAAAAAAAAGTAGCAAACAGCATACCAGACCAGTACTCAAAAGTTTCCAGGTCTGTTTTGCAATACAGAACCCAAGGGGTTTTGATAGGGTCTAAATTTGGCAAAATCAGCTTTCCCATCCCTCCCTAACTTTATTTTTCTGTCCTCTAACTATTTTTACTCCAAGTTTCCCTCTGTCTCTGTGGATATAGAGAAAAGATCTATGGATAGGAGTCTGGGAATAGGATAAGAAAAGTAGAACTTCCTGCAAAAATTTAATGTTGTTATGCTGAAAACAAAACCATGAACATAACACTGGAAATGAGTATATATCAGCATAAATATATGGGGACTATATAATCCATTAATTCATGTTAATGAATAGGTCGAGTATGTTGCCTAATTCACAGACAAAACAAGTGCCTGTGGCCTCATCTGTATTTCTTTAGTGCATGTGATGCTTTGCTGCCATGCATGAGTTCATTAGGAAATGGGTAAGAAGCTTATTCCAGTGTAGAAGTAATAAATCTGATTTCAGCTATCTCAGGTAGCTTCAGCTACAGGTGTTCAAACTGGTGCGTTTTATAGATCTCATTTGTAGGCACCCACTGTCTGATCCAAACCAAGTATATGAAGCTGAGGAAGGCAGTCACACCACTTCTTTAAGAACTTAGCTGCATAAGTCACATGCGTAGGCTTTCCCATTCCCTGTGACAGCAATGGAAAACAGTACGAGGCAGTTCAGTACACACAGATATTTAAATCAGGTACCTACCTAATGCCTAATTTAAACAGCTTTGTTGTAATTCCTGGAGGCACCCACCCGTCTTCCACTATCTTAATGGAAAACTGAGGACCTGAAGCTCTTCATTAAGGTGTAAAAATGTAGTTAGACAGTATCAATAGTCCCCTTTTGCACTAGATTAGTACTTTGGAGATGTGTTTTTTGCTGGGTGCTATGGCTTCCTACAGTACTGTAACATTCAAACTACTATGCAGGAATTGTTGGTTTCTTTAAAAGGTTGTATTATTAAAAATAACATCATTATTGGCGCTGGCATTTAAAAAATCCACCAAGTCTCATGAGATGATAAAAAAAGATGACAAAAATCAGAGTGGATGGCCACTTGGATAATGTTTCTTTGTCCAGCAGGACTATACTTTGACTTGACTTGAATATAAAATGTACAGAAATATCTGCAAGGCCTTAGGCTCTTCCATGTGGTTTAAATACAAATTAAGATTACAATCTTCTTTGTGTGCTATCTTTTTTTTTATTGAAAGGATGTATTCTGCCTTCATAACAAAACGAATGGTTTTCAGGATAAAGTTGGAGTACTTTGTTTCTTCTTAGCAGTATGCTGGTACTATGTTTTTCACATTATTTCTACCAATGTTTGGCAACATTAATTGGAAGAAATACATGCATTTATTGTGAGAATTTGATTTACTACCTGAAAGCTTTTAGACTTCAAAAGAAATGTTATCAACAACTTTTACCTTCATACATATTTAAAAATAGTTTCAACTGATGATGTAGATTTAGTTTAAAAAATCTGGTGATATTATGACTTCTTTAAAAATCTTAGTTTTTTTCACTGAAAGATATGCAGGAAATCCATCACTACTTGATATCTCTATAGGATTCTTGCTTGACTGGAGTCAAGTCTCCAGCTGCTGTGAGATTTAATAACACCCTGGTTATGATATCATCAAATAGCAAAACCTTCTGGACAGCTGGAACAATTTTTACACTAATGCTGTAATTAGATATATAGAATTGTCTTGGTACAGAAAATTACTTACAAAAATTACTTACAAAATACAATGTACCACTTACTAGCCAAAGGTCAAAGAACTTGCTTCCAAATCCGCCAGCCTGTTCTTCAGAAGAATTTTCTGGGAACGCTGGGTCCTGGATAGTTTGACTGAAGAGTTCATAAGGAACAACAAAACTACAGTTTCCCACTGAACTTTTTTTTCTTATTGTGCCACCATATTTATACCATAGGTCAGTAGTTCGATGTTTTTCTCCTAGACAGAAATCTTTACCTTAGTTTGGATCCATTTCATAACAGACACTTTAAGATACTGTTTTCTTTTTCTGAAAACAAACATAAGTATTTCACAAGAAAGTGCATGCAGAAACATAAGATTGTGACCAGAAAAATTAAAAGCACATCTAGATGTCTGGGATGATTGTACCCATTTGATATCCAAACTCACTCACTCCATAAGCTCCATATCAAGTAAGTATAGAGTACATGACCTTGCAAATAGGTCATGCTTCTCAAAGACTGCCATTTGGCCAATTTGGTTCATTAATTATTGAATTATTGATGGTTCTTCATATACCTTTGATAAAAGTGTATTGATTCAGGCTGATTAAAGTTGCCATTTGGAATGTGAATTTTTTCAAGATCAAAATGGTGTTACATAGCACTATTATTGACAAAACTGAATTTGGCACACAGATAAAAGATTGAATCAGAAGTCCCTGAAGGATTTGAAAAACTGAAGCTGTAAAACTTGACAAAATTATAAATTTTTTAGGAATTAAATCTATTAGTGTTTGATAAAAGAGTGGGATCTAAATCTGTTCTTCTAAATTCAGAATAACAGAGCTGCCTATGATGTTAGCTTGAGTTTTTAACTTCTACACTAATCAGAAAGGAAGCTATTCAAGCTTTATATGCACTGCAGTATTATATTTACTTTGTCAATAGCTACTTGAATGAATGTGAAATGAGTTAAAGTGATTTGGCTGGGATTCAGTAATGCATGGGAAATACTTAAGATGCAGTCAAGAAGGCTGCAATCAAAATTAATCCAAGTAAAATAAATACCCATCCCCCTAAGTAGCAGAAAATATAGTAGAATAGTGAAGAAAAATATGAGTGAAGAAGATTATTGGGAGGCCCTTGAACTAGATAGCAAATTTCTTTGTACAAGGTGTTGTACTCAGGCTGCTGAATGAAAACTAACATCTAGCAGCATTTTAAAATTGATTTTTGTTTCTCTCTGTATAGACAAAACACAACTGCCCCCAAAATTAAAAATCAATTTTCTGGAAGATAGAGAACAGGGAGATGGAAGTGAAAGCGGTGATGAATCAAAGAATGGCACCAAGAGAGGTGATTAATTAAGCTTAGAAGGCAGGTACGTTTCTGAAGGATGCTAAGTATATAAAACACAGAAAACTTTTGACAGATATCCTTTCTTCTACATTGTGCGTAGCCTGGTGAATTTGTGACATTGTTCCTTATATGATGTGCAACATTTGGGGTTTGAGGAGATTCATCAAGTCTTCATCAATTCTTCATCAACCTCTTAAACCCACTGTATCTCCCACACTGTATCCCATCATTGAGATCGTGACAGATTCCTGAGTAAACCCTGCCTTATTTGTGCCTCCCAGTGCCAGAGAAAATGCTTCTGAGAGACTGACTGACTGGGAATAAACCGTGCTCCTGGACATTAAAGGGAGAGTGTGTATATGGTTATGAAGCTGGACATCCTGGGTGGAAAACTGTGCCATAAAACCCAAGTATCATGGTTTGATATCTGACAGCTGCATAATATCCCAGCTGCTTTTTCCTCTCCCAAACTACCAGCTGTCCAACTAAAAATGGAAATGATTTATGTTCCCCAAAGACTAACTGATTGACATGCAATGCAGGAAGGAGTAGTAGGGCCCCACTGTGACTGTGGCATCTCTAAAGCAATGAGAAGGAAAGTGGTGAGAGATCACAGGGATGCTCACTCTGCTGAGATCAGGGAGATTTCTCTTACCCAAAAGGTTGAGCTATGCGTGCCCAGGCTTGGAAGAAAGCTGGGCTGTGATTTTTATTGAAATTAAAGAAGAAATGCACTACCCCAAACGTATACATTTTCCTGATTTGTAACCCAAAGATACGTGGTATAGTGGATTATATATGTTCACCATATAGCAAACAATCAGATATCACTTTGACACAGTGTATGTGTATACTAGTTTCAGGAGGGTAAAAAGATAAACTTGCTGGAGTCTCTGCTTTACCTAGGTAATAAAGTTATTCGGAGAATATTAGTTGACAGCTACACCCACTTGCAGACATCAATTCTGCAAGGGCTGGTACGGGAGTTTAAAATGCCAGTATTCATCTCTTCCTCTCCCGTAAGTCTTCATTAAAATGTATCTCACTATTTGTTAAAAACTTTCAGTCTACTTTTTGGCAGATGTGACAGGTGGCTGTAACATTGATACCATCAGTGTTGTTCATCCTACTTCTTCTCACAATGATTCTTAGCATATATTAATTAGCAGAAATAGGAAAGGTGCAATCAATTTATTTAATGCAGTTAATTAAAAAGAACTTGCAAGCTACTATCAGATGAAATTTGGCTTGTGCTATTGCAATTCTACGAATTTTAATGATTTTTTTTTTTAACATAAATGTTCTTCTCAAAGTTTTATTTCATTAACCAAAATATTTTAAGGCACATAGGAGGGAAACTTGAAAAAATCTTATACAGCTTAGCAAAATATAAAGACACCCTGTAAATGTAAGGCTTATGTTTTTCAAAGCTCAGTGTTAGGCAGGGGGAGGAGCAAGGAGGGAGGAAAGGCTTCATGCTTGTAAGAACTAGATTGCCTTTTCCTTACATTTGCTTACCTG
This sequence comes from Pelecanoides urinatrix, assembly GCA_013400755.1. Taxonomy (NCBI): domain Eukaryota; kingdom Metazoa; phylum Chordata; class Aves; order Procellariiformes; family Procellariidae; genus Pelecanoides; species Pelecanoides urinatrix. Next base: position 15,686 of record VZTQ01014382.1, read on the forward strand.
TTAGTAATTATTAGTGATGTTTTAAAATATGATTTATAACTTATACTCATGAAATATTACTTACCATATGCACAAATATGCCACAAGTTAATTAAATCACATGCGTAATTTTAAATAATTGAGCTAAGTAGCTGGAGAGTTCAGTGGGACTGTTCAGTGGGACTAGTAATGAAATCCTTAGCATAGTATTTAATTACCTCCTTGTGCGATCCAACAGAAAAAAATTGGTCTTACAAAGTGATCTGAAGGTCAGGAGATTCAGCCTGCATCAGATCAAAGACAGTGGCAGGCAGATCAAGAAATACAGCTAAAATATGGAGGTAGTTTATTAGAATGAATGCTTTAGCTAATCTCATGTGGTAGGGCTAGAAGAGGGAGAAAGACATTTCCTAATGAAATCAAAGACCATTTGAGGGTTTTGCCATTCATCTGCCAACAAATTGAGGTTGGAAGAATATACTTCTATCCACCTGAAAGTAAAAGCACCGTGGACTGTGTGTTTGTCAACAAAGCTGCTTGAGATTTCTGCTCATTTCTCTGTTGGGAAAAATATTTTGAAAAAGCCCAAGTCCTATTAAAAAGACTCCTGTTTTGAAATTTAAGTTTTTTTTATAATTTGAATGGGCAGAACCAAAGTGACACATTTCAAAATTGGAAAAAAAAAATCTTCATTCGTTAAGTTAAGAGGAGAAGACAGTACCAAATATTTTCTTAAATTCTGAATTTGATCCCAATGCTGAATGGGGATTGTCTCAAATTTAAGAAAAATATTGACTGGTTGTTGCTTTCTACAGGGACAACATCTTCCAAGATTCATACTCATTTGCAGAACACTGCATTAATGCATCCTGTTGGATCACAGACATTTGTCTTCCCCGTTGTGGGAACTTTTCTGTTCTGTGAGAGTTAGTCCATAAATTTCTCAATGTCAATAAAGAAGCAATGACTTGGCTGAAGACAGGACTTCATGAATTACTTGTTATCCAATGGAGATTCTGCATAATGTTACAATTTTCATCAAGGAAATATGTTCTGTAGCGTGCCTTATACTCTGCTCATTATCTGCTTTCTAGCAGGGCTGAAAGATGATCCTCATAGAAAAGTTATGAATAAGGATAATCACAGAAATGTTATGAATTTTTGCATTTCACTCTTCTAAGCAGGAAAGCTAAGGAAAATAAATTTATCTCTCTCCTATGTAATTCAGCAGATTCCTATAAGGCAAAAATTCTGTAATTGAAATTACACTTGTACTGTCCACAGGGGAAGAGGACAGAGGCATTTATGTATTGTTTTATCTCTGCTAGTGTCTCTACCTGCCCATAGCTAAATAGTTTCAAAACGTGCAATAGATTTGAAACCATCATAAATAAAATTTCCATATACTTGTATAATACTTAATTGTAAATATATTTTTCATATTTTAAAATCACAAAGGAAAAACAATGACTGGTTTTTGGCACAACACAGAAATATTCCTCAGTTCATGCCAATTACTTGTATCCAGTTTGTACAGAGTGTCAGGATAGTGGTTCAGGAAAGATTTCAGAAACAATTGTCAGAAGACAGAAAATGTATTTAAGTTCCCATAAAAATGTACTGTCTATGATAAAATTGTAAGAGAAATCCGGAAAGAAATTAGTACAGTTGCTATGGCAGAACTAGAACAAAATCATAGACATAGATGAGAATAGTTTGAATTTTTGCTGCAAAAAGCATGAGAAATGAATTCGAATGAAGACATACACTAGATATTTGAGAAGTGAGGAAACACTTTTTCAATAGAGTAATTCTGAAAAGTGAAAGGCAAGTGATAAGAAGGTGGAGATGGTGAAGTGGAAATTGTGAATTCACAAGTGGGAGGAGAGGGAAAATAAGATTAGACGCTAGCTGCTTTGTTTACTTCTCTAAATTTTTAGATGTGAAATTACTACTGAAATGGATCGTTAAAATATATCAAAATTTTTACTGGGTGCTTATTTCTACTTATATGAAATGGAAGTTTCTAAAATTACCAGTGTCACCAGTTTTTTGGAACTGCTTGCTCTAACTACATGTGTGGGATGAATGTGTTTGTATGCATGTACATGGATACTACATTGCCATATTGTGCATCAGTTTAACTGTACTGCAATTAGCAGAGCTAAGCTGGTTTATAACAGCTGAGAACATGGTCCATATATATATTGTACAATTACGATGTCTGTAATAACATAGTCTGCTTTAGGCATATTTTAGCTTCGTAAACAAAGCTATGAAAGTAAACGCAAAAGTGTATTGCCGTCACAGGCTTGGAACTACTGAAGGACTGTTATATTCCTTGCATCATAAATATCTCCTATATACTAAGCTAATCCCTTTGGACTGATGTAGTATGGCAAAATAAAAGGACCTTTTTGCATTTAGTCTAAAAACCTTAAATACCATGAAAAAATACAGCATTAATGTTGAATTTTCTGGTTTTAGAGTCAACAAGTGAATTCTGTAATTTAAGTCATACATTTGTTTCTTAGAATTTATCCTGCTACTTTATTGCCTTTGGAAGCAATTTGGAAGTGTTGGGTGCATAATAGTCAATAAATCATATAAGGAAAGAAGAAAAGCATCTTTGTTCTTTAACAAACATGGTAGAGGCTGTAAAATGATGGCATTTTTAAAGCAAGCAAGCAAACAAACAAACAAACAGAACAAAAAAAACCACCAGGAAAATAATTACAGATTCAGGATCTGATAGTGTCAAACTGCAATGTGGTTAAAGAAGTAAAAAGTTATCCAGATATAACTGCCATAAACTGTTGATTTCAGAAACAGACCAGAGCCATATTCACAACAGACTTCTTTCCATTTAACTCTTATCTTCACATTATGTTATGTCACTGATGAAATACAGCAGCCCATGCAACAGTCATCAGGAAAGCAACATTTTAATTGCAAGTAAATGCAAGTATGTTAAATCTAATCTCCAAAGAGCAAATATTTACCAAGAGTTTATGATCACAGATAGACTTGTAGAATAAACAAAGTGTACAGTATCTGCTTGTCTACATATGTATTTGACTTTTTTTATTTAAAAAGCATTAGACTACTGAATGCAAGTACAGCACTGGCTCAATGCAAACCTTCTTTGCTCTCCAATCCTGCAATGCTAAGGACCACACACACAAAATTGTATTCTTGTAAGACAGAAACATTTGTAAAAGAGCCTTCAGGATTTGAAGACTTTATGGGTCTTTGTAACATTTTAAATAAATCACATACATATTTTGAGCTTTATTTCATTAGATGTGATCTGTGGTTTGTTGTGTCTATGTAGATGGTTATATGCATCTCATACTACTAAAAGAATTATAGGGTTCTTTTTGTCATTCAAATCAGAAACAAAAATAATCTGAAAATTATTTGCTTTACAAGTTTGTTGAAAATTATATGACAAAATTATTAGTATTTTGAAGATAGATTTCAGTACTGACTATCATGTATCACATCCCATATGTTATGCAGTACCTAATTTCAGAAAAGATGGACTATAAAAGCAGGCACAAAGAGGATTAAGTTGTATATTTTAAAAAGATGGGCTTAACTATCTTGAACAATTATAAAAGCAACACAAATTAGAATGACAGGAATTCGTCTTTATGCATGTAAAACATTTGGAATAGAAGAAGCTTTTGAGACAGCTGAAACTACATTTATTCCTAATAATCATCACATAGGCTAATCAAATGTTTTGGAAAAGAAAACCAGTTTTATAGACCCTACTGATTTACAGGATAATATTGATAATGTGCTATTAGAGTAATCAGCCTGAGAATTTAAGAACATAATGGTGACTGCTGTGACGTAGTTCAATGCTTTATCTGAATACTATAGGTGAATTCTTCAAGGGTGGAAAATGACAATTAAAAAGTTACAGTTATCTCTTTGGAAAAAAAGACTAAATTCTTATCAAGCTGCTAGAATTAAGGCTATCACCAGATTGAAATCTTTCTAATCCAATTTGACATTTGAGGGATAGATGACTCAGGTTCCTATTATTGTGTTGTTAGGGAAATAACGTAAAATGTTAAATTAAATGAAAAACAGATATTTGGTAATTGATGTAAGCAAAACACTCTGTCCTGAAACTTGGAAACATAAAGTTGCATGGCCTCACTGACCTTAGCAAGATACTCAGAATACCATTATTTACGTGGGTTTTTTCCTTTGATCCTTGTACATAAAGAGCTTCTGTGGATAATGTGTCTTCTAGATCCCGTCATGCAAGACTCCAGGTTGTGCTCATAACCCAGAAAGTGGTTTTAGGATAAAGAAATCAAAAATGAATGTGTCAGGATCTCAGGACCTATGGTTTTGCTGTGGGGCAATATTTTCATGATGAGGTTCTCACAGTCAGTCAACAAATTGTGTTATTACACAATAGGTAGTTATCATAATTGAGGAAATTTTTTTTATTACACAATCTGTTGACTATCCTGACTCAATGCCTGTGAGGGAGAGAGTTAATATTTCATTTTGGCTCTTTCCACAATGAATTACTGTGAGCAATGAAGAAAGGGACAGTGAGATTTGTGCTTCTGTCTGAATTACTGCAAGCTACAAATATAACCTAAAAATCCTGTCTGTTCCTCATTTACCTGTTTCTAGATAAGATTCCTATTCCCTCTCTTTCAGATTGCTGCTGCCTCCAGAAAGTGCCATATGTTGTCTGTGCAAGCAGCCTGTCTTCTTGGTCAGCTGGCAAGAACAAACAAATGCTGAATACATGTTGGTGACCTTAGGAGTTTTCAGCAAGCTTCATTACTGCTAGATCTTATTCTCCTGTGTTGTTAGTCACTTCAGACACTTCAGGTCAAGGCAGTGAATCAGCGTAGCTGGCTCCGAGCTGGAGCGTCCTGCCGGCCAGCTGCCCTTGTGTGATTAACCGAAGGCACTGCCAGCACAGAGGCACCAGGCAGTCTACTGGTTTTGCAGACTAAGGGTGGCAGTGGTTGTAGCACTGAATCAGTCATCCTTCTCTGTCAAGTGGTGTCACTTAAACCACACAAACTCCCAGATGATGAAAACCAGACTGCGCTATTTGAAGGCACGTCGTGTTTGTTACTACTCTTTATCTCCACCTGCTGGAGTTTATTCCAAACATTCTCAACTCCAGCCTCTTTCTCAGAAGGTTGAAGTACCAAAGCTATAGACGTGATATGCAAATACCAGCGATGGTTATCACAATGCTTTAAGTAGACATGCATAGAAATTTGTGGATATGGGCAAAAATAATTTCAAAATGCTAAAATGTTGCAGATTGACTTTTTCTGAACCAATACTTCAGCTTTCCCTTTGGAAGGAGTTTTAATTTCTATGTTTATGTTTTCCTGTTACAAAGTAACAGAAAATTGTTAGGATTTATAAAATGAAGAAACCAATTCAAAGCAAAACATACTCAAAAGGCAGATTTTTTTGCATTTGAGGGGGATTCCAGTTTCTGCTAGAACAGATTATGATTCAGCGCTGTTAATTTGTTCCTTAAATGGTAAAAGATAATGCTCATTGATGGATATTTAAAATATTTAAAAACAAATAATATCCATAATTAAGAATTCCTTTTTAATTGGATATGTTAAGAAAAACTGAAATTTCTGTCTGTATTTAAACAGATCCCAGAGCTTGGATAGCTGGATGTACAGAAGTGTCAGTAATGCTATTTAAAAAAACAGTAAGAGAAAGAGTTTAATTCAACAGTGGGGTTTCTTATGTACGGAACTTTGTGTGAAGAAAAAGTAAACTAAAAGAATAAATTTTTCACATACTCTGACAGAGAGATATCTGTGGTTTATTTATCTCTTGTAGAAAAATGAGTTCCATTGCACAGGCTCAGTGCTTTTGAATTTTCCATCTCCTCTGCTCATACATTTTTCAGGACACAGTTTTATCATTACAGTAGAAGGTAGCTGTTACAATACATTATGGTCATAAAAGGAGAAGTGATTTAGTATTGATGGCTGGGATGAAGAGTAACTTTAATCCAAGCTTCATATTTATGGTTAGTTCACTGGTGTGGGATTAATACCAATAGGTTCAATCCTGCTTGCTGGCTGGGGAGGCCTAATTTTTCTGCTTCATGGACCCAGGCACTAGGCACTGGGCTGTTATGCAGAATCACTGCAGGCAATATAATGTTGTCCATATAGTGTTTTCAGCTTGACTGGATGCAAGTGGCAAGTATGAGAAGTGCTCTGACTACACATAGAAGGGCTGTCAAGACTTAGTGTTTCCTTGTTGATTCTGCCAGCTGTTAGGGTATTTAGGGGGAGCACAGATGGAATTATGATTAGGGACGTAGATATCTTCAGAGATGAAAACATGACGGCAAGACTAAATGCATGGATTTCCAAAGCCTAGAAACGTTGCAAAACAAGTATCCTGAATAACCTCTTTTAGTCATGTAAATACTATTGGTTACATATGTTCTAAGTCCCATAGGAAGCGATCTGATTTTGGCTCCAAGACTCTTGTAGAGCAATGACATTGTTTGCTCCAAGACTGTTGTAGAGCAATGACATTGTTTTTGTTTTTGTTGTTTTTTTTTTTTTACTTGCTTGATAGGAAAGACGTTGGTGTACATGCTGAAATAAAAGAAGTTTGCCTAGGATCAGTACTATATCTTTGCTAAGGAGACACAGAAAGTTGAGAATATGGAACCTGATTAAGAGATCAGTATTAATGGAAAGATCATGAATATAGCTTTTTAAGCAAGAAAGAAGGCAAATTTTGTGAACCTTTTCATCTTGTCAAAAAAAACAAGAAAAACTTTCACAGTTGGAGAGACTAGAGATTAGCAGGAAGTGGAAGATGTTCTTTTCTCTAGAGTCGCAATATGGATTCACTCAGAGACTAGGGTTCAGGAGAGCTTATCAAAGTTATTGTCTCTGGATCTGAATCTGTAGTGAATTAAATTCTTTGGAGAACATGTTCAGCTAACAGAATAAATTATATCAATCGATCAAGTTTCTGTGATTAGGAAATGCATTATACTATAGCATTCATGTATGAGATATGTATTTTTCATAGCACATCATTCATACACTACAGAACATTTCATTTTGTTATGATGAATCATTTAAAAAAGAGAATCTAGAATGCAATGCTGCAGAAATTCTATTAGCTTAAATGTATTCAATCTGTACAATGACTTGGGATCTATAGATAAAAATGCTTATATAAGTGCAAAATTTTCCATTGAAACCACTTCATCCTATATAAAATACAGTCCCAATTATATAAAAAAAAGATAAAGAAGATAATTTCCAATCTATAGATATTTATGATTTCTAATAAACCCTGATGCTATAAGGTTCTTTTTTGGGGCAGTATAAGGTACATAAATTGTTTACAAAACTATAACAACTACTGTAGGAATTCTAGGAATATTACTAGTTTAAACATATGGCCTCTGTAGTTTAGACCTTCCTTCTCTACAAAGTCAGACCTTCAATGTGTTAATTTTGTCCATAACTGAAAATAGTACTAACCAGATCTACTCTTAGTTAAATAAAAATCAGAGGGTGGGTTGAGTTTCCTGAACGTAGGCATCTAGGTTTATTTAAGTTTTGTGCCTGGCCTCCATTTGACACTCTAGATACGTTATTGTGTCCCTGATGTCTTGTGTCCTGCCTATAAGATCAGATCTTACAGATGATTTAGAGACTCTGAAATGGCACTAGGTGCTCATGTTTGGGCACCTGAAGTCTCTTCTGGGTGCATTGTTAGGCCATCAACCAAAGAAGGATTCAGTTTCATTCACTACATTTAGGGGATTACTTGTAATCTAAGCTCCTTATACAGTCCACAGAGTTCAGTCAGTTCAGTTGCCTAGAGACCGTCACCTAGTGTCAGCATGAAATGCTTTACGATATCTCATCTGGCTTCCACATTTTGCTCTAGAAGAACATGGGTTTTCTGTGAATGTTATCTATCGATCCTCCATGGATATCTTAGATTGTCCAGGGCATGTCAAATTTCACTAGAAAGCTATGTTTCAGCAACATTATCCAGCCCTTAGTCAATTCAGATGATAGAATCTGGAGAGCCACCCAGCTGATATGATGCTCGTGTCCACATTGGGTTCTGAATAGCTCTCCAGACACCTCTGTGTAGGCAGTTACATTCATCTGTCTTCAGCTGTAAGCAATCTCACCTCCTGTATTTCTTTTAGAGGTAATGGGAGATCAAAAGACAGTTGATCCACATGGCAGTTGATCCACATGGCAGTTGATCTGGAGGGTACTTAGATAACTTCATCTTAGGTGGCTAAAATTAAGTGAAATGAATCACACTCTAAAGAATTACATTAGCCAAATTCCTGTTATTATTTCCCTTTATCAAGCAATCAAGAAAGGAAGAAAGGCAGCCAGGAAGGCAGAAAAGAGAAGGTATGTGGGAGAGAGAAAGAAAGAGAAAGGAAAGAAAGAAAGAAGGAAAGAAGGAAGGAAAGAAGGAAAGAAGGAGGAAAAAGGAAAGAAAGGGGAAGAAAGGAAAAGAAAGCAAGAGCAGGCTTCTGACTGTGCCAAATATCTACACACATATGAACACTCACACATGCGTGTATGTGTCAATATGCATGTGCGTGTGTGTGTATGTATGTTTCTGTGAGTGTTTGAAGTCATCATAAATACAGGAAAGCATCTACTGTTTAGAAACAGAAATAAACACTGTCAAATCATTCAGGATGTGTGAAAGCATTGACCCTGTGTTAGTGTCCTGGAGCTATTTACTTTGACTCTATCCTAAGCTCTTTTGTTGAACAAATGTCTCTTATTCCACAAGGAACTAGAGACCACTTAACTAGCTGAGATCTACAACATTTGTGTTTTTATCTATAATGTTCTTCTTAGAAGCATTTCAGTGACAAGAATAAGTTTATCACTTGCTATTTATACTACAGTGCTCATTACTGTTTAGTGTTAGTATTTTCGTGTTTCATTATAACGTAGGTATCAGTATTGAGAAGAAAAGTGAATTGTTTGGGTAACTGCAGATCTACAACTAACAATAACGTCTGGGATGTCTTGAACATGGTAGATACTGTCTAGAAGTAAAGTTTGCAGTATTGGAGTGGAAATGAGAGTAACTTGACTGAAAAGTAATCCAGAAAAGGCAGGTGCAGGAAGACATATAGATGTAACATATCCTTCAACTATGCGCATACACAGGTTTATGAGAGGAAGGCTCTGCTGTCCCACAGGTAGTATTGACACCCTCTACTGTCCTGTAATCCAGACCATGTAACCTTACAAAGGAATAGAATTGAATTATGATGTTCTGGGTCAATATGTGACAAATGGAAACTGCCTGTAGTTTATCAACGTTTCTTTCTTTTGTTTATCAATTATAGGCAATTGTTCTTTTCAGTTATTAGATCATTATGATCTTTTCTTCCTCACTTTCCTACAGTGCAATCTTACTGGAGATATCAAAGGAGACAGGAACATGAGGAAAATAATAGTAAGGGAGCAGTAAGTGGAGGTGGTATCACTTCTTAGAGCACAGTTATAATTGGGAAAAAAAAGAAAGAAACCTACAAAATATCTTTGAGAGATGCTGATAACTAAATTTATCTCTCTACTGATAATCATGGGCTTTATAGAGAGATACTGATTTTATGGCAGAGTAAAATCTCTATCCCTCTCCCTCTCAAGACCTCCATGTTCCACGGGATACTTTTGTTTCTCTTTTCTGTGGGATGAAAGTACCTTACCACCTCTCTGCCTCTCTTTCCTCTTCCTCTAATTACATCTCCTCTACTCCACAGTCACCAACTATCTTTTCTTTCAAAGATGGTCTAATTGATACGTATCTAAGTAAACTCTGAGCCATTGGTCTCTACTAGTATTTAGTTTTTAAAGTTATTTCAGACCTAAAAAAAAGCCTGTGTGCCTGAAAGCATGTCTAATTTCTCCAGCCACACCAGGTGGTAGAACAAAAAGGTACTGTGTCTGCCTACAGACCTCATCTTGCTTTGTTAAAGGCCTCCTATGGAGCACCGGTGTGAGTTCAGAATTCCCTCTACTTGAACATGAAGTGCTGGGGAGCAATTTTTTGACAAAGCATTATGACTCATTAGTGACTCAGAAACTGAGCTGGCTCAGGCATCCCCTGGGGGATATGTATCAAGGCATTCAATATGATTGATTCACCTAGTACTAAAAGCAAGAAGTTCCTCAAGGTACCTGACAACCCAAAGAGAGGCTTCTTAAATTGTAATCCCATATGACTCTGTTATGCTCTCTTCTCGTTTGATGTTTTTGGTGTTCCCTTAAATGTCAACTTCTTCCCATTCTCAGAGTTGGTTTTGAGATGTGGAAACTGCAGAGAATATATCCAATAGCAGCAGTAAAATCTAAGGCCATGAGATTGCTGTCATGAGTAAACATGTTACAGTTCTTTGGAACCTGATGTAGAATCTTTTAAGAAAAAGAATGGAAAGTTATAATGAATTTATAATAAAAAATAAAGCAAAAAAAGAGATAGCACAGCCCTCTAGGTCTTTTTTCCATAGCATTAAGGAACAAAATAGTGGTCAAAACCTAATTATTTTTGGTTTTCTTTTAGAAGTCATCTGAATATCGGAACTTATTTAAGAAAGTGCTTATTTAGGAGGGGAAAAAAATGAACAACCAGCTATAAACCAGGGGAATAGTTTTACTTTGTTTTAGTAATGACCTCTTTTAGCTAGTTAGTGAAGAAGGAAAAAAAATATATGTGCCTTAAATAAGTAGAATACTACTCATCCATTTCTACTTAGAGGAACAGTTATTAGTCTAGAGGCCTAAACCAAAGGTTTTGAGTTTCCACTGTCTTTAGACCACAAGTACTGCAGGCTATCTGCACCTCAGGGCCTGTTGTGAATCCTCTCAATGCTCATAAACTGACTGTGGTTTGTCTGTAGGACTCTATTGTAAATCTAATTTGAGTGTGTTCCTGACAAAGGCAGGAACAGAAATACTGCTAAATATGCTATACAGGACCTACCAAAATAAAAGAAACAAGATCACCATTTCACAATTTCATTCCTCCTATAAGTTCCACCTCTGCAGTATATAGGCTGACTTTCTGGAAAGGCTTTTGCAAAGATGACAATACAGATAGTTTAAAGGGTTTTTAAAATAGTAGTTCTTGGTTTTTTTTGACAACAGTAAGTGCTAGATATAGCTAGATTTTAAAATCATAAAAGGTTGTCAATTTGTCTATACAGATATTTATATTTTATGCATTAGTCCATACAAATGAGAACATATGAATAAATAACAGATGCCTTCATAGGGCTCATTTTACGTTGGATAGCCATTGAATGAGGATGAATCTTATGAAAGTACAGCTATATGGTTCTGCTGCTACTTTAGCAATATATAAGCACTCAAGGTTTCCATTAGAGCCCAAGATCAGACTAAGATCTAGTTGAGACTAAAGCTATAGCAGCTGGTTTATTTGCTGTACGTGTGGTACCACCTTGCTTCCTGCGTACCTTGCGTGCTAGATTGCAGGGTTGTCTCTATCTAACACAGGTTACTTTTGTCAGAAAGAGAGAAAAATAAGACAAAAATGGATTAATATAATATTGTGTTAAAAATGTCACGCCGATCTGCGTAGTGAGAACTCCTAGGAGGATGGGGAGGAAAAAAAATCACACACTTTCATAGACTTGTGTAATGAAGTCTGCAGCTTTTGGCTCAGGGTTTATTTTTCAAACAAACCTGCAATAGTAATTTCCGTTCTGAATGCTTTCCCAAAGCAATGTAATTATTGGCAGCATTTCAATATGCATTGAAAACTGAAGTTGAATTAATATTTTATTAATTTTTGATACTTAAAACCAGAATCTGGAAGATTATTTGATTGTGGTAGCTGTAGAAAATATTACACATGTCTGACTTTTTGAAGTCATATGATACATACTCAGACATTATAGTGACCTGTAGTTTTGGAATGTTGAAATGAACTGTGTAATTATTTTACAAGTGGTAAATGGTGGGAAAGTGTGCTAAAATGATCAAAAAAGAAAAGCTAATCAGCCATATGGATAGGCGATGACATAGGGGAGGACAGTTATTCACCCAAATCTGATTCATGCACATAATGGTTCTGTATTCAAAAGAGTTCAGACTATATTGTGTCAACCAAGCCACTGTGTAAATGAATTGCCATACCATGCCCTAATCTGCTGTAAGTGCACTTAACTTCCTTCTATGGAACGGAGAGCCTTCTTTTTCCAACTTCTACTTACTTTCTGATTTTAATATATGTATAACATCTGTAAATTTAATCAGCATAGTTCACAATGTATTACTTTCTTGTTACTAATATAGCTAGTATTTTTTCTGTTTTATTAGCCCAGGATTTTGATGCTATTCAAATCGAGGTTTATCATCCAAACTCTAAATATGTTAACTAACTTATAGCTGCAGCAAATAATAAACAGTAAGAGAACCTGATGAGACTGAAGAAGTTAAATTGGTATAATTGATACTATGTATTATTTGTATTGCTGTAGTACATGGATGTTACACAGTTCTAAATTTTAATCTAGCAATGATTTCTCTTTTCAGGTATACAGGCTAAGTGTATTTTCACATATTTGGCTGAGAATTAAAGCTTCTCCCATTATGATATCTAATGGATATGAAGTTGTGAAGAAAAGCCAAAAGATATGCTGCAATGTGACTTTGGAAAAGTAATCAAATGGTTATCTAGTCACTAAAGCTTTGTCTATAAACTAGGAATGAAGTGTTAAATTAAAAAAATAAAAATTAATGTATCTTCAATATAGAAAGTTTTTTATTTCAAGATAGTTTCAGTTTTCAGCAAATTGTAAATTTTTTTGTCCATGCTCCCTCCTGCTAGTAATTTGTGCTTCTCAGATGCTACCTGTAAAATAAAAAGTGCAAACTACTCTTGTAGTCATTCACAACCCACACTTAAGGTAGTCTTCACCCTGTTACTTGTGTGTGTTACCACAGTGTAAATGCTACAGTGCACTTAAATTACTTTACTCTTGCAAAGGTACTCTTTGAATTCTCTTACCCATAAGCATTGGGTGCAGAGAGTTATATTTCAGTTTGCTTTCCTGCCATGAGTAAAAGAAGAAAATAATGTAAAATATAAAATACTAAAGGTTACACAGTTTGACTTATTCTAGTCCACAGAGAAAGGAAAAGGATGATCTACATGTGTAGGACCTCAGCATGGTAGTGTTTCTCCTTATTCCTGTGGTCTTTCTGCTGAATTCCACTGATTCAGATATCTGAATACCATTTTGCTTTCAATATAAGAAAATTCAAACAGTTGCATTTGACTTTAGCACCCACTCTTCCCCTTCCCCCCCCCCAAAGTTTAAAACATAAACATTTTGTGTAATGTTGTCTTTGGTGTCAAATGTCAGGCAAACTGGCATTATATTACACACTGGGCTATGCTCCATACATATACACATTCCACTACATAAACCAATATCCTCTCTACTATGTAGAAAATTGCAAAAAATTGCCTCTTCTATAAACAAAACCTGAATTTTGCAGTGACCAACCCAGAAGGAGCAGAGGCTAGACCACGGCCGGATTACAAGGACTTATTTGTTCAAAAGTTTTTTAAGCCAATTAAATAAAAGATATGTGTTCAGATATTTTTATGAATCTCAGAGATTCTTTGAGAAACAATTCACACTGAGTTTTTTAGGAGAGATGGTAAATACATTTTGTCTGCCCAGCAAATTGAACAGAAAGTGTACAGAGGCAATCTGAAGTAAATGCTCTGTCCAGATTCCTCACACTGCTGAGCAGTAGCTCAGAAGTGAGAGTTCTGAGTTCTGCCACCTCATTAAAGTACTTTTGCTTCTTACTCCTTCTTCCTTGTTTTAATATATTAATCCTTGTCCAGCATAATTCTGACACTAGGTTACATAGATTGGGATCCTGAAATATTTTCATGGGACTAGAGGGAGAAAAACAAGTTAGTTTTTCTGATAAGAAATCATGTTTCAGATGCCAGAGAAGATTAGAACATGATGAAGAATGCTGGAATGGAAAATTAATTTAGTGGCATTATAGTAGTTTTGAAGAAAAGGTTAGGGAAAAAGAACATTAATTTTGAAAATAAAACCTTTCTTTCACAAGTCACATAAGTTTATGTAGAGTTTTATGCCTTGTCCTACTTTTGGCTTCATATATAAAATACAAATTGACTTTGATTCCTGTGTAGTTTTTAGGGTTAGAAATTTTTTTTGTGCTCCCGGTCTCCATTACTTTCCAATAAAATACTAAGAAACCTAGAGTCATCATTGTTGCCCGTTTGACAATTTTAATCAGGACACATTTCTTGCCTATGAGCTCTAATTTCAGCAAATTGCATTTGTATATATATATTTTTTTTACTGCCATGTTTTGCATTTCTTCACAGTAGCCTAATTTGCCTGCCTTTAAAAATCACCTCTAAAAATTACAATTGAGAATGAATTGCCAGAAATACACATTTTGCTTTAAATGCTGTGCTTTTAATAATGTGCAGAGCTGTTGATGAATGGGTCACCACAATACTTTTAGTTATAGAGGGTGTTTGTTGGGGGTTTTTTTGAGTGTTTTACAAAATATGAATGTCAAGACGTTTTTCAGAAAATGAATAATAGGTTAATTAACTTGAAAAAGAATGGTCACCATTACTATTAATCCAATAAACGTATCCACCTTTAGCTAAATCTAAGGTCCTATAGGATCTCAGAATTTACAGTACTTTTCTCCTTTGAAAAAGAATGGTCTAAATCTTTTTTTGTATATTAACCAGCTCTTCCTGATATTGAAATGTAGTACTTCCTAGCTCAAGTAACATATTATTGTCGTCTGCCAAAAAAACCCCCCAAAACAAAACCAAACCTAAAATCCTGACAATGGCAGCAGCAGCTGGAAAGGTAGTTAAAAATATACATTTATCAGCATATAAATAATTGGCCTGCACACAGAGACTGTACTGACAGTGGTGCTGACAAAACTCTACCCCAGATAGTTAACAGTTTGAGATGAATTATCACGTCTGAAGTTTTGGGGTTGAGAATCTTTGTAAAAGTGTCAAAGTTTCTTAGGAGTGTTAATGCACAATATTCTGAACTGATTTTGATTGTTCAGTTTTAGTGTAATGGAAATAGTAAGTTATTGTGCTTTTTAACTCAAATTGATCAGATGGTTATAAAACTGTGTGGACACAAGACATGCTACCATGTTTCAGAGTAAAGATTTGTCTAGCTCTGTATTCTGCTTGGATAGTGGTTGCCTTGATAAGAATAAGGACAAAACAAATTTATATAATGTCATTCTTCAGCTATTTTCAAGTCAAGTGATTTCCTGACAGTAAGATGGTTTGTCTACATATAAAACTCAAGGAATTTCTTTTCTAGTCCAGTTTCCCTTTAAGTGCACATAAGCTTTCTGTACCCTTGATGTCCCTTGGTAAGGAATCCCAAAAGTCTACAATTCCCTGTGAGAAGAATGACCACCTTTCATTCTTGTAGAGCAAAGATCCCACCAGGTTCATCTGACAGTGAATATCTACCCATGTCTATAGGACTCCATGCCATTCATGATTTTGTAAAGCTCTGTAATCTCATTTTTTTTTTCTACAACTATTTAATCACTCCTTTTACAAAACCTGTTTTATACCTGTTAACATCCTTTTTGTTCTTCTCTTTACATTTTCTAGTTCTGGTAAACGTTTTTTGAGATACTTATAGTTTTTAAGGTGTGGGCAAATATGGCCTTTTGTTTTGTTCTCTACCTCTTTTCTAATAATTCATGATATTTTCTTTTGAGTACTGCATTGATATTTTTATGGGACAATCTAGCATATAGCCAGGTTTTACTCCTGAATTGTAATGATCTGCTTAGAAACAATAATTTTATGTGTGCAGCTGCAATTTTTATTTTTTTATATGCATCACTTCATGTTTATCTGCATTGCATTTCATCTGTCACTTAGGTGCCCAGTCACTGAGTATTTCTATGGATTTCTTCATAGTCTGCCCTCATTCTTACTACCCTGAATAACTTGGTGTCATCAGCAAACTGTCACTTTGCAGCTCATCTCCTTTTCCAGATGTCTTAGGAATATGATCAATACCAAAGGGCTTGTGGTACTCCCCTTCAAGGGTAGGAAATAACAATTTATTCCCAACCTCTGTTTCCTACCTTTAAACCAGTTCATTGTGGTGGTATTTTTTTAGTTATTATCTTGTTTTATTTTTGTCTTTTGTCACATTTTTATGAAAGTGTGCCTACACAGTATATTGTAATGCAGTGAAGAACTGTCTAAGTAGTTCTAATTTCTCCCATGGAGATGAAGTTAGTTCACACAGAGTTTGAGTTTTACAATGTTAAAAATATTAACATTAATCTGTATTAAGATTTTTCTCTTGTCATACAGCCCAATCGTTCTTCAGACCTGAAGCTTTCTTTGTGCCTGGTTTGTCGCTGGGAATCTTGAACGTGACCACAATAAAAGTGGTAGGAAATCCTGGTAATAGCTTCTGCTCTCCCCAGTTTTAAGCTGTATCTAGTTTATGATTCTTTAATTCCTGTTTCAGCTCCCTGCTATCCATTCCTACAGCCTCCCATTCTCCAAACAGCCCAGAATTCTGACGTAGATCATCTATCAGATTGAAACCAGCTCCCACCTCTATATTTCTCTCTCGATTGCTGAATGAGGCTGGGTTTGCTTAGCTGGAGTGGTAACAGCAGGGCAAGGACATCTTGTTTTACAGCCACTTGACCTTACCTGTACATATTTGCAAAACCAAAAGAGTACAGAAGGAAATCAGCCTCTGTCTTTGTAAATTACTGTACAGGATAAGAATCTCCAGATAATTTTTTGTTCCACATCTTTTTATACACTTCCTTGCCACTAGCCTCACTTTCCATGTCTCCCTCTCAGCCCAGTCCCTTTTATTTTCACAATACCTTCCTCTTGTTTACTTTCCCCTCTGCATTTCTAGCATTCAAAACTCTTAAGCCTTTGTTAAATTAAACTAATGCACCCAGCTTCCCCAAAGCCACTTTGCTCACTTCACTTCTGTTTTTTTACCTTTCTTCCATTTGTGTTTATAGATGTCAGCACCTCTGCAGCACAGTCTGTCTTTTGGCACACTTTTGTGTAGCTACTTTTGCTCTAAGCAAGATGGGTGCTGAAGGACTCCCCCATTACCAAAACTAATATAAGAAGTTATTATGCATGACCAAGTTGGCTGACATATTAGTTGTCTGGGGAGTTAGAAAGGAAAAAACCAATTTAAAGTTGTATTAAAGAGAAAATTAATTTTAAGATTCCAGAATGGATTAAAAGCAAAGACTGGAAAATTAATTTACTTGGATTAGAAGTAGTTATTGGGAAAAAGAGGTATTTCTGAGAGGAAACCTTTGTTTACTTTTGACTAATGAGGTTCAAACTTCATTAAAACTTCATTATAGTTAGTTTTTAAACAGTGATTAGAAATTCCTGGCTAAAGAAAAACATACAAGGCCAGAAAATACCAAGCACTATCTGGAGAGGTGCTAAGTTTCTATCCCATCCACCCACTGAAGTCCGAGCTCACAACTAGATTCTGCTCAGATAGGAGCCACTTGAAATTAGTGACAGCATGGAGACATTGCCCTCTGACAGTGTTCCTTTTGCAAAGAAATATGGGGAATTTGGTCTGTGAGTAAAGAATCCTCATGAACATATACTGTGATATGAACTCTGCAAAATATGCTGCTTAGGAGATTCTTATACTTTCTTGCAGCCTTGTCAAAGTATGAAAAAAAGACCAAAAGAACCTCCAGTACGGACCTCTGAAATGGATTGCTGAATTTGGTGAGATCAGGCACACAGCACTTCTTTGATGAAGCCTTCTGTAGATGTCACTGGAAGTTTAACCCATAACTTCATAGCATGTGGAATAAAATAAGTGTGAAAGTACATGTAATTAGTGATCTGCATGGAAAAGAGAGAGTTTGTTCCTGTCAATGAGCAACAGTCAGGCAAGGTGAACTGCTTCTCTCACTTGGGGGGAAAATTACTGGGAGAAAGTTGTTAATGAATAATTTTGATCAGCTGAAGACATTTTAGAAGGTGGAATAACAGGGCTCTGAAAAAAAAAAAGGTTAAAGATTTCTAATGGATTAAATCACTTGCTATTTATACATGAAGGTTTTAACATGAATATATACATGTTTATATTGATCTTTCATATATCTTTGTGTGCTATGCCTGAGTATACTAACACAGGATAAGTGTATGTGTGTACACACCATTCTACCTCTTTCATTATGAATCATGGTAACTTGACAGCAAAACCCACATTTACTTGTGATGAAACAATATGAAAGAAGGAAGAAAAACAACCTTCTCCCCCAACTTTGGTAAAATCTTTGGCTCACTCCCTACAGATAGAATTCACCATTTGTAAAGCCAAACTCCAGCTGTTGGTCCAGCATGGCACATGCCTGCCACAAAATCTTACATTGTATCTGTCAGATCTGGGTTTGTGTCTACAATACCCCAGTCATCTCAAACAGACCTACATGTCTGCATTTAAGCAGCTGACAGCCACAAATTAATCTGGAGTAGCCATGAGGATAATGCAGCTAAACCTAAAATAGACACCTATTCTTTAAGTACCACTGGCTATAAGGTGAGTTTAGACACCTGGTGTATATGTAGACATGCACATCAAGTTACTACACAGCCAATCCCATCCAAAATACTTGTTTCTTTAGACCAAGATAACTTTTTACTCTTCTGCCACACCTAAAAGGAATTTTCTTAGTGTGTGATTGTAATGTTGAAGACCTTGAGGTTAATAACGAACATCAACTGTAGTTGACAGTGTGTACATAACTACACTTTTTTCATTAAGAAATATGTTATAATATTTTGACAAAATACAGTGCCATATTTAGCCAAGTCTTCCTACATTAAATACTCTATTGAGGATGGGATACCTGAGCAAGAAAGGTCACAGGCTTGGCTAGGTGACACCTAGTGCTGTCCTGAGCTGCCCAATTTCCGTATTCAAATATGAAAGACAAGCAGCGAATTCCTCAGTGCGAAATGGTGGGCACAAGAGAACATCTGAGCCTTATCTTCCTCTCCAGTTTGATGCTTACATAAATGACTCAAGGCTTCAGGTTAGAGATGATGTCAGCTGAATGTTTGCATTCCACGTCCCTGGAGCGGACCTAAACTTGAAATAGGAGTTTCTCTCTTACTGCATTACTATTAATTTGTTTCAAGATATTTTTCTCCCCCAAAAAAGAGTTTATAAGAACACTTTTTTTTCTCCTATACTGTGTTTGCCTCCATGGAAGTATTTTACCTTGAAAGAGCAATATATAAAACATGCTAAATTTTCTTCTGACCCTTTCTGGTTTTTTCCTCAACATATCAGTGTTGATAGTGACACTTAGCAATGTACACAAGTCCTTTTATCGATTTTCCAGTATTAACTCACCCTAAAAATAGAATTTTGTCCTAAATGAACACTCAGTGCTATTAACTAACAATTCTGACTTGTCAAAATTTGTCAAGAGGAGATGTTGAAGATACTCAGGATTTACCATATAATATAAAATCTATACTTTGGCAGTAGTCATTTAAAAACAATGAGCCATACCCCATATACCCCAAAGTGTGTCACAAGTTGCTGCTGCAAATCCCGAGCAAAATGAAGTAGCTGGAGCAAAACAATTCCCAGAAACAGGCTGACATCTTGATAATGGCGGTACCCAAAGGGAAAAGTGAAAACCAGTGATATTGCTCATTTCCTGAAGGGGGAAAAAAGAAAAAAAAAAAAAAAAAAAAGAGACTAAGAAGGTGTGATGAGTATTGAGAAGTAAGACATGTTGTGATGAAGCACCTAAAAGACTGTGACAAGAAATGGAACGTTAAACAACTTAATTCAATGAGTTACTTGGCAATTTTTTCCTTTGAAAATGAGAGACTTGTAGTGCAAATACAATTTAAAATGTTCTGTGCTCACATATAGTCTTCTCTTGTGGCATCTATTAACAATGAATTGTTGCAGTTACAACTCCACCCTTTATTAGAATAGAAATTTGTACTAGCTGTTTTTCAGCTAGAAAAAGGCTTTCTCAGTGACAGAAAAAGCAATTGAATGCAACCTTTAATGGGACAGTGTTTCCTCTCAGAACACCATGGGATATGAGGTCTCCCTCTGTAGCTTTCAGTTAATTGCACGCAAAAGACTGCAGGAGATGGTATTTGTTTAAAATTGTTTAAAATTATTGCTGGCACTGCAATAAGAGATGCCACTCCTTATTAAATTGGAACATGTTGTAATTCTGCATGGCAAAGTGGTGATGCCAATATAGATCCTGAAACATTTCGGGGTGACAAATGTTAGCAATAAGAAAACACAAGCATGAGCAGCAAATACATGAAAGAATTCAAATTCATATCAAATAGAGTTCCAAGAGTACATTTTCTGAAATAGCTACAATTTTAGTTACCTTTAGTTAAAAAGTCAATTTGTTTGACCTTACATTTAAGCAGATCTGAATATTCTTGGTTATATTCAGTTTTGGTGAAATGACCTAGATTTCGTAAGAAATCAATACAGGGAGTGATTTGTCTCCTATAGCTGTCTGTGAATAAATGCTCAAAATCATTGGCAAAATTTACATCTGTAAAACCAACAATTCAGCACTGTTATTTTACAGAAAATTTACATGTTCTCCAGCCTGCAGCATAAGTACAGAAGGTTCTTTAGTATCTAATATTAAATCAAAGGGCAAAATTCAGAATTGAGGTAGGTTGAATCTAGTCTCATAATTAAAGCAAAAAATTAACTTTCACATCTAAATTTGGAAATAAATTTGGAACTTTTACATCCTTTATTTTGGAAATAAAGGGAAAAAAATAGAAAGAACATAAAATTTCTTCTTCAGTCAAGACAATTATGCTAATATCTTTTTTCAGAAGATGTGTTCCTTCACTCAAATAAGAGATTGCCCTCCTCTGCCCAAAAACCTTGGCAAGCCAGAAGATGCCCTTGTAGATTAATAGATGACTTAAGTGTACAAAGTGTAGTATAAAGGAAGATAAATACAGATCTTCTTTCACTAAATTTTTCAATACATCAATGGAATACTTTGTTTCTCACAAGAGCTCAGAAACTACCCTCCAAATTTCTCGAGGGTCTGGTCAAATTCAGAACAGTGTTACTCTGTCATCAAAAACTTTCATGATTTCCTAAAACATGCAGGATTGATAACACGGAAGGATACAAATAAAAAATTGCATAAGAAAACCTATTTAAATGTAAGAGAAAACAATTCCCACTTTGCTATAGAGGGAAAATGATTCAGATGTATCATCTCAGGAAGTCTGTTGTTCCTGGAACTCATTTAGCTTCTAAATTTAGTAATTGTACAATAAACTTCAGTCTAAGCTTTCTACCTGAAACTTAGTCTTTCCTTCACAGTCTCTCTGTTCCAGACATTTTTTCCCTCTTGCCACCTGGTGTAAGCTCTTCAGAAGGAGTTTAGTGTGCTCTTGGGCTCTAATCTGTTTGATTTCTATGAAGTGACATTTTCAATAAACTAAAAAATCTCAACATAATCCAAGGTGCCATTCCATAGTATATTTTGACAATCCACTTCAAGGATTAGGAAAGGAAAATGGGCTGCTGAACTCAGATCAATTTAAAAAAAAAAAAAAGGTTAAACCACTATTTTCTCTGTAGTTTGCAAATGGTGGTCATCTATTTCACCACTTTTCATATTAACACCACTTTAATTAAAAAAAAGAGAAATGCTCTTTAAATGTTGTGACAACGGCTTGTGCATTCTTCCTTACTGTGTGTGTTACTCTTTTAAAATGTTAATCATGAAACAGTATTAATTAAGGCTAAACCTTTTGGCAGTGCGTGCTTTGAAGTGGGTTTTAAATCTTGTAGGTTTTCCCCATCCCCCACCCACCCACTAGTGGCCAATATTTTGTACTGTGCCAGCATAAAGCCAGGGCAAAATGTAACTCATTAACAATTTCACCTTAATAAATAACAAATACATTTCAATAAGGTTCCACTTAGAATTGCAGATTTTCTACCTCCTGGCTTTCCAGCTCCTGTTACATGACAGTGACCTGAGTTTAGGCCCGTGGATACTTGTCTATCCTTTTATGCAACTGCCATCGTTCCCAGTGGCTGAAACTGAGGACTGCACGCCATACATCATACCCATCTTGTTTTAGCTTCATTCATTAGTGTATGGTGAATGGAGCTTTCTGTGCTGAGATGGATCTTGTACCTTTCTATCAGTATTATTTGTTGTTTTTCCACATCTTGCCTCTAATTACTGAGCATCAAACTTCTGAAACAAACAGATTTGATGATATTTCTAAAGATGCTTTATGAAATATGGACTTTAGCAAGTTAACTCTGCAGGCAGCTTTGAAAGTTGCAGGCTGAACCTGCAAATAATCCTGAAATTCCACCAGTCTTTTCAGTAGGAACAACTCAAATTAATCCATCTGCATGTCAGTGTCTCACCTCCATCCTTCTCCTCATAAAAACCTGTGAGAACAGATACATCAGAAAGTACTTTTGTAAAGTATGTTTTTAAAGTATGTTTTAAGTATGTTTTGAATCTGGCCCTTGCCCAGCCACACAGAGAAGGGAATTCTACAAGTGTTTAACTCCATGTTGAGAATGTCTGTGACAAACCTGTTCCCATTTCTATCCAGACCTGGGTAGAGTAAGAAGCATCAACTCTATATGTGTCAAAGAAAGAGCAAGAAAAAACTCCACTGTGATAACACTCACTATAAAATCAGTGGGACCCTTACCATCTCATGTACCCTGCCAGGAGTGCCTTTGCTTCCTTCAGTTCCCATTAGAAACTCAGTGATAATCAAATGCATTCACCCACTGTTATGCTTGCAATAGGTGGAAGTACACAGCTTATATTTGTAGAAGCCTTTTATATGGAAAAATGATGTTTTGCTAAACGATTTTGGATTTTGACAAAACATTTTCATTGGTTTAAGAAAAGAGAGAGAAGAAAAAAAAACTTTTTTGGCCCAACCAGAAAGAAAGAGTTTGTGTTTTTATTTGAAAACAACTTTTCCTTCAGAAATCTGTTTTATTTAAAAAATGTTTTCAGAATAAAATATTTTTATCTGATAAGATAGTGATGGACATATGTTATGTTTCTTAAAAAATGGAAGTATAGTAAATCCAATTTTCCAATACATGGAAAATCCATTCTTAGACCAGCTGTCATGACCTCAAATTTGATGTTTATGTATGTTTTCCCATTATTTGATAGATTATTAATTAATATTTCTTGTTTACTTTTGGTTTTCCTCAACAATTAACAGACTTGTTTCAGGCACTGTGCAAAGACAAATCTCTCTAAGAAGACAGGAACCTTACAATCTAACAAACAGGCCTGTTTTGTAAAAAACAAAACAAACAAAACAAAGTTTCTGGCTCTTCTACTTCTCTTGGAATATAGTGGCAAAACACAAAAATCCCCATTGCTTGGACCATTTAGTATTGCTGAAGTAAATAACTACACAGTGTAATCTAAATAACTGTAATAAAATATAGCAACCAATACAAATGTGTGTGCACATGTGTAATTAATACCTCTGCCAGTTTCACAAGAGTCGCAATGTGCAATTTCAGGTTATAAGTAAGAATAAAATTTCCTTATGGACAAGGACAAGTTTACTCACAATCTAACAATTTATAAAATAAACGCTGCTACAGGATTGTCTCCTAGAGGACGTGTCACTAGTGAACCTAAGACACAGTCCTGTCTCTTTTGAAAATACAGTGCCATGTTATAGTTTCTGTGGCAAAATGCAGTTGTTATTTAATTTATCTTGATTTGAGAGTTCTCTTGAAAACACCTTCTGTATTCCCCAAGAGCTTATGTAAATTTCCTTAATAAATAAGTATATGTCATCAAGAAAAAACTTTTCTCCCGAGACAAATCTTCATGTTTTTAAGAATGCTTAGAGACAGAGAAATGAAGGGGCAGAGTTGAATCATCACTTTTTAACAGCAGACACAAAAAAAATTGTGCAAACACAGGGCTGGTTAAAATGTACTCTTTGGAGCTTTGCAGAATATGTTATGGTCTGCAGCATAATGGCTTCTGCTTTAGGTATTTCACAGTTCAGCACAATATGTTTCAGTGAGGCAGGAAAATGCTAATAATGGACATGTATATACCAAATTAATTTCTCAAGGGACAAGCCTTTTCAGCCCAGACTACCTAGGCATCATTCCTTCTAGACTTCAGCTAATTAATGTAGTGCAATTTAAGAAAAAGTGGAAGGGATCATATTGATAAGTGTCAACAGTGTACATTCAAAACATCTATTATTTCTCTTCTGTGTCCTTGGAGTCCTGAAAAAAACCTCCAGCAATCACTTATAGAAAATTGCTAAACAGAAGACAATTTAAAAAAACCCAAACAAACAACTCTTCTCTTTTGTTGCTATTTTATCTGTATTCCCTTCCCCTACTCTCAATCTATCAGAAGCATATAGAGAATCAGGACATACTCTTTTTAATCTATTAATTGCACCACTGTTTCTTCAGGAGTTGGATCATCAACTAATCCACTTGTACTTTTGAAGAATTATCATTTTTAAGCAGTTTTTTTGTGTCTGATAGTAGGATGCTGTCGAAAGCCTGGCTTGCACTGAGCATCCTTCATTCTCACTGGTTTCAATGTAGAAAACACATTACAAAATTATGACATCCAGGAACGTTAAAATATGTAGGTGTTCTAAATCTTCTATAAACTCAGATCCTATGAAAAAAGAAACTTTACTTGAGATCTAACATCTAGATTTGTTTTTTCCAAGGTTAAAGAGTCTCCTTTTGTCCTTTACTGTGGAGACTTGTAATACTTTTTGTTTAATTAAGTGACAGAATAAATTGACCAACATGATCAGGAAGTGTTTTGATCCAGATTATTGGAATGGAAACTATACTCAGCTTTCCCAGTAATTTATAAGCCAGCATCCTTCTCCATTAGATCTGACAACTACAATTTACACTGGACCTCCTGATGCAGCTTGTCACTACCAACAGGCCAGTATGTATATGGCCAGGGGTTACAACATACTGATTCATTAGGCTACAACCATGAATCTGCCACTTCAGAGAAAAGGCCCATCCATCTCTCTGCATTTAGCTGTCATTCCTACCATGAATGTAATGCTATTACTGAGACAGCCAAGTCCATTGCTCATGCCAGATGTTGTTAGGAATTCAATCCATCCTATCTGTGAACACTAGTCCCTTCAAACAACGAGTTGTTGAGTGAATTACATATTGAGTGGTGAGTTTTTTTGGCATTTAATTATCCAGCGGAAAGGAACATGCTTAATTGTTACTGCAGTTACTGGTTAGCGACTAAATAGAGGAATTTTATGAAACGATGGTAGAGCATCGGCAGCTGAATAAACGTTTCACAGCACTGCAATGGCTATGACAAAAAATCTTTATGTCTTTACTGAACACAAATGCCTCTCTTATTGGGTAAAATGAACAGGTTTTATTTTTTGTTTTTAAGTAAGAAAACATGTCATTATTTCAATAAGGCAAATTCATGTTGCTCAATCTCCTGCTAACCAGTTTTTGGCCCTCCAAGCAGGAATGTTGCCAGGGTGCATGGGGGTAGCAACATAGTGCCAGTTATTCATACATTCTCCGATATTCATGCCCGGGTAGCCAGGGAAACGTCTGTTGGAACTGCTGCATTCAGCAGAAGGGGTACGTAATCCGCTTGGAGATGAGCTGGTCCTACAGAAGTCCGGAGACATAGGATACTACCACATCATCTCTCCTTATGTCTGCAAGGCAGCAGAACCCAGGACCATCACTGCACATACCACATCGAAGCAGGACTCTGAAACTGAAATGGAGTTAAGCCTCATCCTTTCATTAGGCTGATTAAAAGTGTCCACACTACAGAAATAGTCTTGTGCTTCTGTACTTGGTTCAAGCTGAAGAAAGAAATATTATGAATATACAGGATATTTTCAGACTAGTTAATAATGCTGTACTCTCCATGAATGGTCTATCTTATAATATGCCCAGCTACATCTCAGTAATAAAGCCTTGAGGAAATTGAATCAGGGCTTGGGACTTTATTAATTTACCCATGTGAAGCTTCATTCTTATTTATAAACATAAGAAAGCAAAATAAGGAGCTGAAAAGACACAGATTATTCCCTTGATTTTAACTGGGAAATAAGACATGCTTAGTATGACAGAAACAGAATAAATTTGACATTTTTGGAGAGTAAACATGGACACTGCCTTTGGTTTTTTTCTTATTTTATCTGGCTTAATGATATAGTCTGGAATCTAGGAAGTAATCATCCCATTCGTTCACTAACAAGTAAGCAATGCTTGGTTCATTTACCAACTTCACTTTGTTGCCAGCTAGAAAGAAATTATTTGTGACCTCTATATTCCTTTGATGAGGCCAGTTTGTCTAACATTGTTGAACTGACCATCTTTAAAGGAGAAAAACAAGTGCCCAGACTATCACTGGAGGGTTTTTTTAAAGTATTTGAACTAAAATTATACTAAATTTAGTGAAAATTTAGCATAGTTTGTCAGAGCTTAGACTGAAGAGGGCTGAGCAGCTTATGTAAGAATTCTTTGCCATTATATATATAATTACTTACAAGGACAATGTCTGCTAACTTGATCTAGTTTAGAAGAATGTTTTTTCTGCTCCTGCTCTTATTTGGTGAGACTAACGGCCTGAAGGATCCCAATTAGCAGCAATATGTGGTTCCACTAGATTGGCACTCTTGCACATTAAGACCTAGACTTAAATCATTTCACAGATTCCAATGGACGTCACTCACACCAGTGCAGGGAATGCTGTTCTTTCTTTTTAATGCTTCTTTCAGAATCTTTATATAGACAAGAGCATTGCAGTCAGCTACATCTGCTACTCTTCTCCTAATGCTACTTTCCTAATTCCTCCCATTTTAAAGCCACAGAAATGATCATTTGACGTTGGCCACATCTAGGGACTCTGGTGGCTAGATGTCTGCTCACTCCAGCTTGATAAATACTAAAACACTTGACAACTGACTCACAGGTCCCCTGCTAAGTATTAAGAGTTAATCTGTTGACAGCCTGATACCCGACAAAAGAGTGGGAACAGGTATTAATATAGTTAACTATTTAGGGTTAATAATCCATTTATACAGTGCCTTCTGCAAGACCTGGTCTTGCAAGCTGGACGCAGTCTTAACCTTCTTTTGTTTTAATGAAGTTTAGACCCATCAGGTGCTGTGCCATGCCAGCTTTGTACTATACACAATACAGTCTGCAGCGCTAATCTTTATTTATTTGGTTTTAAAAAACCATAAGCATCACAGCACTTTAAAAGAATTTATGTACTTTATATAACCACAGCACCTTAATGAAGTATCCATCTCCATGGATTCTGCAGAGTATTAAGTACAGCAGTAATATCCAGTATGATCTAACATGGAATTTGGCTTCACTGAGGCTCACATACAAATATTTACACGTGTGTTTTTTAAGGTAAGGACAGAGTCACAATAAGATAGTGTCCCAGCTGACAGGCAAAAAATATGAACGAAATAAAGGAACCTAAAAATTATGTTGTCATTCACAGCCCCTGTGAATGTGTCTACAAGGTTTCAGATTTCTATTCCCGTCCTTATTTTATCCAGTCACTAAATCTGGTTGGAAGTTAATGTACAGTGTTATATTACTTACTGTTTTATAATTGTCCCACCCGGGGGGAGTGAGTGAGCGGCTGCGTGGTGCTCAGCGGCTGGCTGGGGTTAAACCACGACAATAATGCAGATCATTAATACAATGACCTTTGCAATTTTCTTGTTTCCACCATGCTTTGCCAGCTTAATTGATTATATTTGTAAAATTTATTTAATTTTATTTATCCATTTATTTATCATCTGCAGCTGATTCAGGTGAAATGGGAATTGTAACACCATGAGAGGTTTTTTTTGGACCACTACATGCAAGGTCTCGGAAATAAAGGAATAGCGCTAATCGACCTGCTGAGTTCCTCTTCACTTTCTTGGATTCAGGTCTTGAAATAATGATATATTGTTGACACAGACTTTTGGGCATTGATTCACAAATTTCAGTTATTATGGAGCATTAGATTTCTAGTCTTCCAGTCATATGAGCTGATATGGGCTAGTGGTCTCTCTGCAAACAACTAGAGGTACATTTTTGTCAGCTGAAAATTTAACTCACATTATCTGTTCTGCCTTTGCCTTTAATTCCTGTGTATTTTAATTGCAAAGTATAGTGTGGTAGTCTGATAATGCTCTGAATAGCTTTTTTCTTTCTCCTGGGAAAAGGAGAGCTGTCTCTGTAAAGGACAGCATAGAATCTTAAAACGACAACCAAGATCATCCAACATATTACAGAAGCTATCCTACATAAATAACTATATAAAGAGTAGCCAAAATCACAGTCTGGCCTACTGCACTTTAGAGAAGTTTAAAATTATTGGGTGTTTGTAAGACAAGATGTCTTTAAGAAATCAAGGTTCTGACCACTTATGGCTAAGAGAATAATATTGACCCAATGTCCTGGACACTTACCGTTCTGCTTATTTAAAGTTTTTCTGAGGTGTCCATAGGAAAATCTCTTCTGCACTTTCCACGTTGGAAGAGGTACAGCCTTAGTTTGTGTTATCTAAATGCAGCTCCTTTCCTGTGAAATGGCCTTTCATTACAAGGCAATGTAAATGCCTCACAGAGCTCTTTTCTGTTTACATTCAGTTTAGTTTATTACGTTTTGAAGTCCTAATTATGGACTAAGTATTGCACACCTAAGAAGTACCATTAATAAGAGATTCCATTAATATGAGTTGTGAAAGGTAGAGTTGAAGAATTATCAGTGTTACATTTTTTTGGAATACCAGAATCATCTCATGGTTTTTACTAAATATTTGATCTTCTCTTCAGTTCTTATTATGCAGGGTAAGTATTACAAACAAAGCATATTATTGAGCATTTCTTCAGTTTGGTGTTCTTAGTAGCTCTCTTTCAAGTGTTTAACTTTTGGCTAAG
The DNA here is from genome assembly GCA_013400755.1 of Pelecanoides urinatrix. Taxonomy (NCBI): domain Eukaryota; kingdom Metazoa; phylum Chordata; class Aves; order Procellariiformes; family Procellariidae; genus Pelecanoides; species Pelecanoides urinatrix. Next base: position 44,837 of record VZTQ01014382.1, read on the forward strand.
ATCTGTTATCTGTCTTGTACCATATCAGGCATTCTATTAGCAATGCACAAACAATTAAACGTAAATAATTATCCCAATGAGCAGAAATCTAATCAAGTCACTTCAATTTAATATGGCAAATACTGGCAAAAACATCCCAAACAAGCAAACAAACAAAAACTCCTAAAGAAATTGAATAGGAGAGTTATATATGAAAATCATAAATAAGTCATTGATAGAATCTAAAAATGATTTATGAAAATTATATCACTGAAGGGAGAGGGGATATCCTGAAGCTGTGAATAGATTTAGGAATGGAAGTCCTATTGTTTTTCATAGGGACTCAAGTTTCTAAGTTTCCTATGTGTTTTAGTTATTCTCCATCCAATAAATTATTTACAAACTATTCACTCTATTGCAATTAACTGCATCTCCCAAATATAAGTATGAATTAATTAATACTAGTATCATTTGAAACTGGTCTTAAAGGCTTGAGATTTAAATTTTAAAACAGACTAGCCCTACTTCATGAGTTTCAGTGGATTGTGACTGGTGTTGCAAGTCTGGCTGCCTTTCTCACTTCTAAGGGTGTAATCGCAACCAGGACACTCACTCTGCTTGACATTTTGGTTTCGGATGCAGCTTAGCAGAAACTGTAGCAAAGACAACATTTTTGCAATTCACTGAGATGCAAATTTTTGTCCTCTAGTCAACTGTACAGCAACTGTAAAGGGATTCCAGACAGCTAACTCAAATATGTATGTCTACAGTGTGGGCTCTGCATTAGTTCAGTTGGATTTCATCCTTTTCATCCAGCCTTTGATGCTTTTGGTCACAAAGATGTGGTCAGTAATTTGTGGCACTTCATTTTCTGGCTACCAAGAAAAAACATTTGACCTTAACAATTCTTGAAGATGAGACCATGGAGAAATTTATCCTGTCATATCTCCAGTTGATACTAATGAATGATTTCTGAGGGAATTGTAAAGCACTTTGGCCTGTTTCTTAAAACCAGGATGGGAATAACCAATATTATGTCTGAAATATAACTAGAGACTTTGCCTGTTGTGGGATGTATCAGTGCATGTTCTCTCTGTAGGAAGACACAACAACCCTGATCCAGCAGAACTCCAAGTCACACCTTGAACTTTGGTCATTCAACAGGTTTAGTGAAATGCTTACGCTTTTTCAGGATTGAGTCTGTGGTCTGATACAAAGCTCTGAGGTAAATGGAAAAATTTAAATTGGCTTTGAAGGGTTACGATTGTGCTTTAAACATAGGCAGCATTGGTATTATGTGTATTGAATAATCTGACTATTTTTCCCCAAGTACTTGAGAACTGATACTTAGACTGCAACTTACCAAAAGAAGTCTGTCCCTGCCGAAAGCTGCTGGGGTAAATAGCAGAGGGAGACATATTTTGTGAAAGACAAGTCCATAATAAGTCATTCCTCCTGACCATCTTCCAGGTCTGTATGCAACTAGTGAGACATGTATATTTAATCAAGCATTGAAATGGGGACCTCAAATCATGTCACAAGTGGAATGATTCTGTTCAGTAAATCTGTTTCAGCTGTTTTATTTTTGAATATAGGAATTATTTTGTTTTTATTGTAAAGTGTAGGGGCTGAGGTTCTAGCTATTAGTTATAAATAGGTCAGTGCATGAAGAGATAAATGAGAAAAAATGAGTGATTAACCTCAGACTGATAGTTATGAGTTAAAGTGGGAAAACTGGATTTGTATAGTCCATTAATAATACCACTTGGTGTTAACCATGATGTCAGTTTTGTACTAAGCCACTTGTCACTTCATTAAGGCTGCAGTAGGAATCTAGCTATGGTTTTCCATAGCCTGACAGCAGTGAGGCAATTAAAACACCCTTGTGGTGGAAAAGGCCTGGATTTGCTCTTTGCTATAGAGTTCATATTGGCAAGAAAGTGTTGAAAAAAGAGCAGGAGGGTGGGCGGGTAGCAAGTGAGACTGAGGGCACAAAGGAAAGAAACCTTTCACAGAATTTGCAAGGAGTGAGAAAATATATTCAAATATATTCAAGGTAGCAGTGGCTAAATGGCTACAGCCCAGATGACAGGAGTGCAAGTGGTTCCCTTGGAAACATCCTTCTATTCAGAGAAGTAGACGAGTGTAACTGGCTTTTAGGTCATGCAGACCATCTTTCCTCTAGTGCAAAACATAGCTGAAAAATGAGAAATAATCAATATCAGTTAAAATTAAAAAAGAAAAAAATTCCCACTTCAAATCCCAAAGTCTTGCATCATAGGATGTAGGCTTATTTTGCCCCCACTGCTTGATGTGTGTCACATAAAATAAGAACATAAAGATTGTTTTGAGTTAGGATCTCTTATCTCTCATTTGGATATGTGGGGGTCCACACAGGCTGAGAAGTCTCTCTGTTGCTCTGATCTGTGGATTGTACCAAAATATGTTCTTTTTCTAGCTACCAGCTACATAGGTTAAATAGTCATAACAGAGAAATCTAAAATGTATCTCAGACGACGTGTTTCTGAATTTGGCCCTGTATATAAAAATAAAAAGCATTGTAACACTTTGTAGAGAAAATTACAAGCTGAGAAAGCAGAAAAATCCTTGCATTTGCTGGGGCAAGGTATGCTTTGAATGATCTTTTAGCTTTCTCTTCAGGGCTCTATAAATGCACCTTAGTTTTGAAGGAAGTGTTACTCCGTGAAGAGGATATTTATTGAAAATTAATTCTATCCCGTTTAGTCCAAAATTATTAATAATCAGAAGTTTTCCATAAATAAGATATACTATTTTTTTGTGAATAGTCACTGTTACTAATTTAATTTCATTGTTTCTGAAATAAATATTTATGGTTGTCAGGCTGGATTTATAGCCACTGAGAAAACTGCAGAAAAAGACATTTCTTGGCTTATAGATCACATAGGATCCATCCTCTGAGTCCAGCAGAGGGGGAAAAAAAAGATTTGAATCTCTGATATCCTGGAAGCATAGGATCAGTTTTTCTAGATGGGATGAGGTACCTGAGGAATAGGCTAAATTAGCCACTATGGAATTCTTTATAGATGTGGCTGGCAGCTGCTGCAGCTACCTGAATTAGGTCAGGCACCTTCCACATCGCCGCTGGCTGAAGTCTTACTCTTCAGCTCCCGTAATGTCATTGTATTTTTTCATTTCGAGTATTTATGCCTCACTGTAGCTATGTAGACTGAAGGAGAATTATCTTCCACCCTATGACATGACTTTGTTGAATCTACACAGTACTTATTTATACCTGTCTTCCTAATAATTTTTCTCATCTTCGAATTATCATCAAATCAGACCTCACTTCTGATAGAGGACTCTTCTGCTAGCTTTGCTGTATGTATTCAGAAGCAGGTGGTTCACTGAGAACAGAAAACACCTGTGCTTCCTTCAGAGTGCTATGGCTTTGATTTTTTTCTTGCCTGAGTACATTGACTGGAGCGATTATTTATCTCAGCTCAGCAAAGCTCTCTCTTGATACAAAATACATCCAGAGCATACTGTAAAGCAGAAGCAAAAACGTCAATTATAGCATTTCTTTCACCAGTTTCTTCCCCCCATCACTGCTTGATAATGAACACGTTTCAGATCTGAAAATTTTTCTGAAGAGCAGTGAATGATGTATGGGTAACAAAATATAACACCAATAAAATCAGTGATAGAATTACCAGTGTCTTCCACGGAGGCTGAATTTTCATTATTTTGTGGATATTTATGCAGGCAAAGATCCATTAAAAGCTAAACATGCTTTTGAGTTCAATAAGATGGCTGATACAAGATACTTTCTACACTTCTTCAGGAAAAAGTAATAGTTTCATTCCTGTTTCAAAAATGTCAAGACAATAAAGCAGCAACTCAGAAATGACAAATAGAGGTAAATACCATACCTGGAAGAAAAGGTCACCTGTGGCTGTCCCAGGGTTGAGTGGAGAGCTGAAGCAGAGGATTTATGCTAATGTCCCTCTTGCTATAGTCCTATGATGTGAAGTGTACGGTGGCCACAATGACCTAAAATTTCCTGGCCCATCTTCTCTGCAGCTACTTATTCCCAGTCTTCATCTCAGTTTGCAGTCTGCTCAGCAGCTTTAATGCAACTGTGTGTGGCACCACTTTATAGACTGAATAAATGATCTGATCTGAGATTGTTTTTTGAGGGACAGAGTATGGGGTGGAGGGGAAGAAAAGTAACCAAGGAGAGGAATTCTTAAATGTAGCCCTCCTATAAAACGGAATTACATCCTGACATAAAAGCAGCATTCTGTAAATATATGACAAGTTAAAAAAGGAGAATCACTGACTAATGAAGCTGCAGGATTGCACAGCTGAATAATGCTCATGGTCTAGAAAGGTCCTTCCAGCACTGGCAACAAGAAAGGTCAAACGTGGTGCCATTTAAGTTTAAGATGGCTTCACAATGAAAAAAAGAAGATTTTAATACTGTGCCAGTAAAAAGAGAACAGATTTTCTTTTCTCAGACTGTGACTTAATATAAGCATTTGTAGATTCTTGGTGGGTGAAATCTTAAATTCCATCTAAATGAAACATTCATCTACTTGACAGTTTGTGGTGAATAGCAGCTTCTGTTTTCTGTCAGTATGAATTATGCATGTTTGGAAAAAAGCTTCCAAATTTCAATTAGTGAATCTTAATTTTCTTTCTTAGACCAGATGGACTTTGTTAACAAAAGGATTGTATCTATATCTAATGGAACCTCAAATTGTTTTAATCAATTTCAATTGAGATAAATATTTGAAGCATTAAACCTGTCTCCACTATTTTTTTAACAAAGTCGATTCTGGATATCAACAGCCACTGCTCAGTTTATTACTTTTTTATCCAATTAGAAAGCAGAATCCCCATGCACTAATTGGCAAGTACATAAAAGAATCTACATGTTGCTTAAGCAGCAGAGAGGCAAGGAAGTTTAATTAAGTTGTAACAGGCAATTTGTAACTAATTATATTTGGTGTTAGATGGTGCTGGTTTACTGGCATAGAGGGGGGGAAAATTCTTGTACAGCTTATTGCAAGTCCCAAAATAGATAAAACTTTTTTCCTATAGTAATGCCATAAATTTTAGTACTGAATATTTTACAGTCTTTTTGAACTGGTTAATGTCTTTGAAACACTACAGTACTGTATGTATTGGGGGACTCTAGGTTTGCACCAAATCCCATTATATTCCTGTATTCAACAGGAGTGGTATATTTTTTCTCAGACTTAGTATTTTATTGCAAGTCCCAAAATAGATAAAACTTTTTTCCTATAGTAATGCCATAAATTTTAGTACTGAATATTTTACAGTCTTTTTGAACTGGTTAATGTCTTTGAAACACTACAGTACTGTATGTATTGGGGGACTCTAGGTTTGCACCAAATCCCATTATATTCCTGTATTCAACAGGAGTGGTATATTTTTTCTCAGACTTAGTATTTTTAATTACACAGTTCAGTTACTTCAGCTTGTTCAGTAACTTTAGTATGTTTGTTTCCCTCAATATCTTCAGCAGTTCTCTCTCTTGCTTGTGAAATCCATTTAGCAAATGTATATGAAGCTGTGAGTAATTTGTTGAAATTTTGTTAAATCATAGAATTTTAATTTGTTTTATTTTCCAGAATTCATCCAACAGATACTTGGGAAGTTTTTGCAGGTACTTCAATATCCAGAATTGAGAAGTATTCATTTTGATTGGATATATACTTTTAATCTATAGCTTGACAGCAATTAGATTTACACACTGACTAACTCTTAAAATGAGTTTTTACTGTGAATTTTTAAATTTAGACATTAAAATTTTTCAGTCATCTATTGTCCAGAAGTATATTTTGTTGTTATGAACATGTGTGAAAATGAATGTTTTCATGACAATATTTGTACGAGAATGTATAAATGAACAGATAAACATTTACTGCATTCTTTTGGTGAGACTGCAGAGAGTTTAGCGTTGGCTCAGAGAGGTGCAGTAATTCTCGTGTTCACTAGTGGCCTGAGCAAAATGAGTTTGTGAATTAAATACAGCTCCATGAGTTTCCATTACATAGATAAGTCTATGAAGGACGTGAGTGTCAAATCACAGAAATTAAACCTTGAATAATAATGATTACAGGCATAACTTCTAAAAGTAGCCACTTAGGAAAAACTTTCAGACTTATCAACAGTTGCTTAAACTGTAACTGTGTTATCTAGTGTCTATAAACTACATACATGAGATTAAAAAGATTCATTCACAGCTAGTAGGAACTAGTCAGTTCCCACCGAAAGAGCCTGCAGCAGCAGAAGAGGGATGTTGGCATTGCCAAACTGAGGACTTTTAGGCTCCCTATACAGTTAACGGAGAGAGTTACATTTAGAGGCAATTCAAAGAATTGAAGTGGGAATCCTAATTGCTGCCTAATACAGGTATTCTGAATAGCCCCTTGAAAATATTCACCATTCTTCACAGAGTATAGGGAGCCTAATCACTGAGGTCAGGCTCCTAAAGCTAAGGGGTGTGATTGCTTCCACCTATTCCTAATAACTACACACTGTGGCAAATTCTACAGTGAACAAGTGACAGACAGAAAGCTTTCCCTGGCTGCAGATGTTAGATCATTATTTCTCATCAGGAAAAGGTAAAACCAGAACAAAATACTTTTCTGTAAAATTTGTAGGTCTTTATAATATATATCTTATATATATGCATACAGAATATATAACTCTACATACAATCATCAATAACTGTATTTTCCCTCTCAGTTTTTCATGGCTGTATGGATCAGTTTGGCTTCTTGACGGGTTTGTTGCCCAGACTAGTGTGATATTTTTGTCTATGGCAAAAAAAAAATCCCTAATCTTTTTTGAGGACTAATAGCATCTGTTACAGTTTTGGTTTATATTGAAAGACATTAACGGATGCCCAGCATGTATTCCAGTTAAGTATCAGTTTGTGTAAAGAGAAATGTGACAAAAATAAAAGTAACACTAGCAGCAACACATCTGTTTAAAGAGCTAATGCAAACTACAAGTACTTTGGGACAGTAATTTAGGCTATTTTTCAACATTTCCTGTTTGACACATAACCATATAAGATATGTCAGAAGCTTGATTCAGTTGAGGTGATGTATACCAGCTCTTTCTTTAGGGAGAACAAAGCCATGAGGCACAGACTTTCAAGGTCTGGGGGGCAGTGAAAGGCTCGGTATGGGCTGTTAATTGTGATACATTGCTTCTCTCCTCTGGAAACATGTCTGAATGTCTTATGCTATCAACTGCTCTTTTATTTGCTCAGCATACATCACCTCAGAAATAAGAAGTGATCCAAAGGCACAGCTGAAGAATACTTCTCATATTGAACTGAAATATCAAAAGGTAAGCCACTCCTGAGTCTGCTGTTGTAACAAAAACAATTACAAGTTGCAGAGCCATAATAGGTACAACCTAGTCAGAAATATGTGAATAATGTGAGTGGCCAGGCGCTCATTCAGCAGCTTGATAGATTTGCTGGTGTAGGCATAGCTTTGTGAAAATATGGATCTACTGCTTCCACGCTCCTCAAAGTTATGCATGGGGATATGGAAACTTGTGGAACTCAAGTTCTAGTTCTTTGCTGATTTACACCTTGCTGCATCTGTCTGTGCAATAGAACTTATGTGTTCTAAGAATAAGTTGTTTAAAATATTAAGTGCAAAATGCTAAAAATATTCTAGGAGAAAATGATTTGTGCAGAAATGCTTCTAATCCTACTTTTTGCCCTCTGTAAATTACAACTTTTTGTGTATCCAATGAAAATCTGAGGGGTTTAGGATTTGGGTCTCCCAGCCTAAGTGTGTACAGTAACTCTAAGGTGATACGCGCTATCTTTGGCTTTTCTTTTTGTTTTGCTTTCCATTATTATCATCATCATCATCATCATCATCATTAAAAATGTGTTGTTATTATTATTTATTTAACAAATGTTGGCTTTGTGCTTGTGAAGGAAGTCAGTAAGCAGAAGGTGCATCAAACTGAGCAAGCATCTACTGAGCAAGTACAGTAGATTAAAGTGGTGACACCTTCTATTTCTGCCCAGTATGAAGTCAGGCCACTTCTACGAACCTACCCACTCAAAGTATTTCTATGCATATGCATGCACCCAATGTAACAAAAAAATCCCATTTCTTAATCATTAAACATCCTGATTACCTACACCAGTGGTGCCACGCTTTCTAGATCAGCATCTCACCTGTGAGTGAGGACTACTTACCACAACATTTCTGCTATTTACGGGAGGAGAAGACCTCTTGTGTGTGTGTCCTGTGCAGATCATTTGTACAAGTGCAATAGGTGTCTGGACTCCTTGTGCAAATCAAGTGTACTGTACATTGCCAGTAAAACTTCTCCATCCTGGAAGGACCTTATAGGATATGAAAGGCATTGCTCACTGCAGCTTGCTCTTAAAGGACCTCTGGGAATTAAGATGATCAGGCAACTGTAATCAGGCCATCAGCTGTAGTACAAGTACAACAACAAAGAGTTAGTCAAGAAGAATAAAGGCAATGGAAGTTGTGGAATTTACAGCCTTCATAAAATCTGTACACTTCATAGTCAGGGAGCAAAAAACTTATAATCAAATTAAATTTGTTTGTAACCAAAGCCTTTCTTAGCTGCTTGTTTTGCTGTTGTGTACTCATCACTGCAGCAGTGTTTTCACTGCAGCATCACATTCTCTCATGCTCCAGCACAATGTACTATGTATATAACATTATGTACACTACATGTTTTATAAAATTTGGGTGAAATCTTGATGAAAAATACATAGTTCTTCCTCCTCCTTTCCTTTCCTTCTTGCATTTGGGTATTGACTCAGGACACAGACTCTTTTAGTTGAAATATTTCATATAAAAGTCTCTTTTAATAGATGTCTGGTCTTGATTAGAGTTTCTAGATACTACCAAAGTGTAAATAAATAATACAAGGAAAAGTTAGGATTGAATTGATTACAGTTTATAAACCCATTTTTGTGAATAAATGTTGCCAGGATCAACGTGAGGTAGCGGTGCCAAATCCATCAAAGTACTGACATTAATTAGAAGCAGATTTTTTTCTTAATTTCTTGAAAGAGAGAACCATGGCTTATTACATATTTTGTATCAAATGTATAGCATATCTATTTTCTTTATGAAATCATCAGATAAGCACAAGATGTGAGCAAGGTTGAAAAAATACATTGAATATATTTAAGTTAACAATTATTGAATAAAATAATAAGATCAGAGACGGAATAGCTGATGAAGTCCTAGCCTCTTGGAAGTATAAAAATCAGTCTCGTACAGAATTCAAGATTAGTCAGTAGCTTGGGGTATTGGTAATGTTAAATGCTATGAATCCTGTTAAATGTTGGCAGTCATCTGAATTTTTACACAGGCTAAACTGCAAAAAACATTACGCATTTATTTAATCCAAGTTTGAGCTAAACAGAAATTTGTATTTATTGAAGTTCATCTCCTTGCAGGAAAATGGGAAATGGCAGGGGGAAAATATGGTGTGTTGGAGTTTGGTGTGCTTCTGTGCCCTTCTGTGAGAATGTTTTCCTGTTCGTATTGGCTCTTTGGGAAGGCAATAACTGTCAAAGGACAAGTGGGGTTTACCAGCAAGAGTAAAAAAAGTTATTTAAAAATAATAAAGAACTTTTTTAAAAATTAAAAGTCATTAAACATGCTCACATTAACACAGAACATGATTATGCTTTCCTTAAAACCAGGGACAACTTTGCAGAATCTGTCACAAAGTGAATCTCACAGCAGAACTGATGGACAAGCTCACACTTTTACCCAGACAAGAGCAGATCTTACTAATTTTTTAGGCAATAGCTGGCTGATCTGGCACGTGGGATCAGAGCGAGACTTCCATTTTGTTCGAAAGCAGGAGATAAAGGGTGAGGATAGAGAAAATACCTCTTTGTGGGTTTCCTGTGCTCACAGGAGCTCTCCCAAGGTGTAAGCCTCACCTTCCTCCACTTCCTTAACCAGACTTGGAAAGAGGTAACTTGAAAGGTTTATCCTGTCTGAGTAGATTCTTGTATTGCAACCTGTGAGATCTGCATGGAGCTCCAAAATGCTATTTTGACAAATGTCTTTTAAAGTAAGCCACTTTCTCACAAAGACTGTTACAAATTAGAGAAAACTTGATTCACAAGAGCTTTGAGAAAAACAGGACGCTGAGAAGCTCTTCTGACAGCAAAGGCGAGCTTTGTGTATTTTGTTAACCTTTCAACATATTGGTTACAAGACTTGCTGTAGCCACTCTGCCCAATTACAAAACAAAACAGAACCGCAGTAAAACTGTCTGCCAAGTGTTGTGAAATATAGAAATGGAAGAGCCAAACCCACAAAGATCCCCTAAGCAATACAACCTCCAGGATAGCAGGTACACAGACATCTGGAAATTTGAGGAAACACGCCTTTAAATTTTGTGAGTTTATGACCTGATTTAAAAAAAAAAAAATGCAGAATAATGGAATATTTTCAGAGTCATCAATCTATTTATGTCATAAAGGGAATATAACACAAATTAAATTAAAAGAAAATTTAGTTGGAACAAATTAAAATATTTTTCAGCCCAACCTGAGGATTTGTTACGTAGCTTCACCCTTAAAAATGAAATGAATGAATGATAATTAATGAATGATAAGTTCTCCCTGTTAGATGTGTTGGAAGACGGGATTAATAAATATAATATATTGCCATACATTGAATATATTTATCTTCTGTTGTGATTGAATTAACTGTCCAATTATTAGTTGGGAAAAAAAAAAGAATAAATCCAGAAATCATTTTAGCCCTAATTTGTTGAAAGTTTTCTCTCCACTGAACCATAATCACTGAAGAACTGTCCACATTTGTGAATACAAGTGGACAAAAAACTGTAAAACTTTATTCCATACAAACAAGTTCTCCCTGTAGAGAAACTCAGTTCAAACTCACCATTAGATTGAATCCATTGGATTAGACACTTGAGAAGAGGCCAAATTTCTTACTTACCATAGGGAAAACTTGAAACATTAATGGTAGCAGTAATGGAAACAATGCACTAAACTAACTACTCTCACTGTGTTGGGCAATGAGGAATTTTTTAAAAGTCTCAGTGTTTAACTCAGAGCTAGTGAATGTTAGAATAAACAAACAAACAAACCAAAAGCAGTTGTGTTTTAAGCCAGTTAGTGACTGATGACAGTCAGTTTTGATGACAATGATTTTAAGTAGGACTTTGTACAGATAAATAAATATGAGTTGTGTTTCAGTGACCTCCTTGTGGTCAGTCCTAAAGTGGACAGGTTTCATATCCTCTGGGGGAGTAATCAAGAATTAGTCAGCATAAACAAATTTACATCAGAGAACCTAGTTCAATATACTGTAATAAATGTCATTTTTCTTAGTCCCTAAAAGATTTTCATGACTGTAGATTACATCCCCCATGAAATGAATCAAAAATGTTTTAAGTAGGGCTGAGTGTGCCCCAACATTTGCCAAGAACTACTCAACTTTTTATGTTTGTGTGCATACAAAAGTGTACAACAATCACTTATTTCTCTTGATCTCAGCAAATGTAACATATGCAAGATAATTAAATTTATTCCTCTCATAATTAAATTTATCAGTCTAAAAGATCCACTCTGAGTTGTTACTAAAAGAGAGACTATGAAAGAAGTTGCACACTTCAGCTGCATGGCCTTTTTCTAAATGCAGATAATCATATTCAGCTAGGCTAAATGGAAACACAACAATCCTTGATCTTTCTACGAATGAGTTACCTGGAATAATTTGTTCTTTATATCTTACTTGGCAATTGTCAACAAAGACAGCGATAACGTTAATTGCCTTATCATGCTTGCTTACTCCTGCTGGAAGATTTTACATTCCATTAGAGAGTCCAACAAGCCTTGGCACAAATTTCTGGGTTTATTTATATGAGATTATGAAAACTGGTAAACTGCTTGTCAGAAAAAGTACATGTTATCATATTTTATCTTGTTTAACAGGCTTGCTGTCGCTTCAGATTCACTGTAGGCTATGCTAAAGATGATTAAAAAAAACATTTTAATTACAGCTTGAACTCAAGCCACTTCTTCCTTGAGGTACACTGCAAAAAATTCAATGCTTAAATGTAAATGTAAAATTTGTGAATTACCTTAAAAGATCTTTCTCTCTAAGCATAAAATACAGTGATAGACAATACACATTATTTACTCTGTAAGTCCATCAGTTTCGGTATTGAAGCAACACCCTGGTGGTTCAGCTAATGCCACAGGAAATCTTTTTCCTGTACTGTTCTTTGGCATAATAGAAGTACTATATGGGGTTGTTTGGTTTTAAATTACTCTGTTATTTACTTTGTTATTTGGACCTGTTACTGTTCTCATTGAATTCCCTGCTAATTTCACAGTGATTTCAATCACACAACATTGGGTCCTCATATAGGAGTACTGTTATGGTAATAGTATAGTGATAAGCACTTCCATTGTAAATAATAATATGGAGGCAGGAAGGTCTGCTATTTTCTGAAATTTTAGATAAAGCAAAAATATTAGAATAAAGCTTTAAAGCAAACATGCATTGTTTTAATCAAACAATCTGCAGAAATATAATGATGAAATTTTAGAATGGACATTGACAACTTTCTAATTTAATTTTATTTTGGAGAGTTTTTTGAAGAGTCACAAAGTCACCTATGTGCTGGTAGGCAAGGACTCCAAAACTTGAATGGACAGTAATCCATGAACTGAAGTTACTGTCTTTTCTTCTGTCTTCCATGAGGAGGAGAAGTGCATTCATATATGCAGCCAAAGCATTCTGCCTTGGTTAAGTGATAATATATGGAAAGCGACTGTTTAAATGTGAGGTAGATCCTGCAAGAAGCTTGTTGATAAAGTACACCTCAACCAGACAAAATCTCACTGTCTTTTTTCCGTATTTCAGTACACCACAGGGTAGTGGCTCTTCAGCAGGAAGCTGGGAGTGAAGAGACCATAACTGGATGCCTTCACTACTGCCTGTTAACTACTGCTAGCAGTATCACATCTCTTATGCTCCTAACTGAAAAGCAACCATTATATAGCACTGAGAATTTACAGGTTTGAAGATGACTGCCTGTTCCACTTTAGGTGGAATAAATATTTGCCTACATCTGTGAAAAGGAGCTTGGGTATACAATTTGAGAAGATGTTCAATCAGTTGTTATCAGGATATTGTTGGCAGTTGAACTCATGACCTCTAACTGGTTGCATGTAGATATTGCAAAGAAAGATGAGGAATGACCAGCAGGCCTTTGGCAGGATTCATTAAAGATTGGGACATCAGTACAACTGCAGGTAAATCAGGAAGCCCAGTATAAGAGGAAGAGATTAATTTTTTATCTAACATTTTCACTTAGCCAGGTCAGGTAAACAGATAGATTATTTTTTTTTCCTTAATTGAGGCATTTCATACAAATTCCATGGAAAACTTCCAGTTTGTACAGTAGGAAAGCTTGCAGAAAAACCACGTTAATGAGAACTTCTTGATCTCTCTTGTAAATAACAAACCAAGAAATGAAAAATCCCCAAGCCTGGTTCCTTTTACTTTTGAAGTCTAATGGATGATTTACTTTTGAAGGAAACTGAACAACATTTTGCAACCAAATCTTTTGGTATAAGAAAGATTTTACATCCCCTCATATGCATTAAAAATCAGAAATTTCTGAATGATCATTACTTTCCTTTCTTGCACTGTTTATAATCTTGTAAAATTTTGAATATCTCTTGGAATTACCAGTAAAGGGAAGAGTTTCAGTAATTACAAATGGATATCAATTTAAAAAACGGAAACCCCCAAAATCTCAATGAATTTTCAAAAATATTTTGAAATTTAATTATTTTGAAAGTGAATTTGAAAGTGAACAAATAAAATAGGTTGAATTGTAAAGACTTGAAAGGTTTAATCAAAAAGATCTTAACCATTTGCTCTGACTACTATTTATGACAAGCATCCTAAAATTAACATAAGATCTTCAGGACAGAGCAAAGTAACAGCTGGAAAATTCTTGGAACACTGAATTAGTAATTTCTCATTGCTTAAGGATTTTAATTTAATTTTTTATTTGCCATATGACGTCTGGAACTCTACAACTAGCTTTCCTAGCTGATGTACAAACATTCTTATATTAATATGACTACAATGAACTTGAATTATAGACAAATACCCAACATCTGGTCCAAGTGATATATAGAACTGTATATTATAACCCACACAGTGCTCACTGTTGCTAATACCTATTAAGTTACATTTTCTGGCATGCAGATTATATTTAGTTTTAGATTACCTCATAAACTTAATATGTATTCTCAGTTTTCTTCACTATCGACACTGGGAAAAAAATGCTTATACTCTAAGTCTCATTTTCATCACCTGACACTTCTCTTAATGTTCTTTGTCTATTCAATCTTATAGGGCATATGGCTTAGTTACAAAAAAAATAACATTGTTACCTTTTCTTGATGATCTTGCCAACACTGATTATTCAAAATTCAGATTTTTTTTCCCTAAGTAACATTATGTGTTCTCACATATACATATAGTGAAAGGCATAAGTAGTTCCTTCAGTACTAAAAGACATATCAGTAGGTTAAGGATAATGAGGCTGATTCAGTAAGACTAGACCTTCAAGCTACATTTTCCATTCAATGAATACACATTCTCCTTAAAACTTTTCAGACACATGCATGAATGAACAGCAATGAAGTGGTTAATTCACTAGGAAAAGAAAGAACAGCTGTGGGCAGCTTATGAAAAACTATGTTTGACCTGTCCATCATGGAGACATTTGTTCTTTAGTGCTGCAGGTGGCAGAGTTACTAAGAAAATCAACTTAATTCAACACAATCTTTGGAATGACTTGCTTTCTTGATAGTTTTCTGAACACTGCACCTCTATGTCAAGTCATGATCGTTGCTGCAATACTGAAAGATCCTGACTGGGAACCAAAGATCATTCCAAAGAAGAGTATTGTGAAGGAGACATTATGCTCAGCATCTTTTAGTATATGCAAATACAAACTAGAATGTAAGATTAGGACACAATTGAAAGAAGCATTTTACCATTACAGAAAATAGTACCAATAAACACACCGCTGTTACCAGTTCTAAACTACTGTCCGTACTTTCTAATAGCTAAATCTACTAAAAGACTTTTTGCTGATACACACTTTCTGTAAGTTTAAAAATTACTTAGAGATTTAATTTTCTTTATCTTGTATTTCACTGAAATTTAGGTCATGCTTACTATATTTAAACAGTTAGTCTGCAGGTCCTCAAGCGTAATTCCTATGAAAATCAGTGGTATTATACCAGAGAATAACATGGTCAGTTAAACACTGTGGGAACTACAGCTTCCATATCTTATCCATAGCTGCTGAAAATGTAGGCTTGAGGAGCTCACATATTTCAGACAAGCAAAAAGCAAAATATAATTTTAATTGACCATGACACAGGAAGAATAGATGTAATATGTTCCCTCAAGTCCCTCTTAGAAGTGGCTTCAAAAGGCAGCAGAGGCACCTGGCAGATCCTTTATATTCTTCTGTTACTTATTGCTGACTATCAGTCTGCTTTCTCAATCTGCACACCTAAAATACCCACTCACACCAGTAGCAGGGAGAGACAGAATATACAATGCATACATTGGAATATGAAGCTGGGACATAAGTTGTGTAGACTGCTGAATCCCTATTATTTTAGACCAGTGACTACTGTTACCCTTCAGATGTCTTCAGGGACTCCCAACAGGGGTCCATGCACCACTCTGTGAGCTGCCAGCGTAGTGTGGCCTTAATGGATATGGCCATGAACAAAAGAAGCTATTGAGTTAGATGAGAATGATGGCAAAACTGTGAAATTTGATATAGTAACTATATTTGCTTGCCTCTCAAGCATGAGAATTATGTGAGTTACAATTTGGTTGAAAAACAGATAAAAAAATTCATTTTGTTTGAATATTTTTTCCTTCACCAGTTTTGGATGCAACACAAAAAGAATCCTATTTTAAATGGAAATTAATTTAGTACTCTTTTTCTCCATGAAGCAATCATGCCAAGAGAAAACCTTTTAGTGGTCCAGATAGAGTTAACCTGAAATACAGAGACATAAAAATCTGTTTTCAGCCAGATGAATGCAGTTCAGCTTATTGTTGTGTTTACTATTTTAACACCCAAGGGAAAATCCAGAAGATAGTCTGTTATTCCCAAGTGCAAGATCCCTGCCCTAAAGAATTTACCATATAAATAGACCTGACAGAAATAGCCATTAAATATATGTCATGATGTAACTTTAAGAGGTCTATTTTTTCCTAGGTACAACACACTTGATATTATGTCTGTCCTCTAAAAATGAAGTTTTGTATTTTGTTTAGAGAAATGACTGCACATTTTATCTCTTTCTAAGAAAATACTTTTATTTTTCTGCTACTTCCAGGGTTTCACTCTAGGTATTGAATCATGTTTGTGGATTTTTTGGAACTGGAACTCTGAAAGAAAAATAGATCAAAATAGCATAAAGCATGACTGATCGAGTGTTGTAGCTGCTGGCATACATTCAAATATAAAATGTGCTTAAAGCTTGGAAATGATTGCAATTTCATTGTAGTGATATGCACAGAACTGATAATGATGGGGTTAAAATAGAAAAAAACCCATAGATGTAGGTAATAGGACACGCGCTGCTTTCACACAGGTGATAATGAAAATTCTTTAGACCTCTGCAGGTGTAATTTAGTCAATTAGAGCACAAATTGAACAATTTCCTAATTGTTAAAGCAAATAACTAATATTATGTCTATCCCCTGAGCCATCAGTTGAAGAAAGAAACATAATTATCAGCTCATCAACCTAAGGGCAATTTACCAAGCCTAAAATAAACAGGTTGTAATTCTCTGTATTCTAATAGTGACCAAGTTATAAATAACTTCTTTTGTATGAGTAATGGGCAGTCATTTGTAAATGACAGTCCTGGACAACTCCAGGATTACCTTTCCTTATTCAAATGTAGACACAAACAAATTGCTTAGAATCTAAGTAAGTGCAGAGATTAAAATAGTGTGAGAAGAGCTTTTCTTTTCAACTACAGATGTTAATCACAGATAAACAAAGATCTAATGAAAACTTGATCTGCTATGTATCAGGTTTAAAGAGACAAAAAGCACCATTACCAGATATCTTTTTGTTCTCTCAAGATACTTGTTTAATCTTTTTTACTTTATTTAATGTTTTCTTCAGATGGGGGAAGAGAAGAAGCTTTATCTCATATATATGGATTTATTTGGTCTCTAGGACCACTAGTAT
Source organism: Pelecanoides urinatrix (assembly GCA_013400755.1). Lineage (NCBI taxonomy): Eukaryota > Metazoa > Chordata > Aves > Procellariiformes > Procellariidae > Pelecanoides > Pelecanoides urinatrix. The sequence goes on from VZTQ01014382.1 coordinate 62,165, forward strand.
AATCACATCCATCTATTAAGTCTGTTGGTTATGTTTCATTGAGTTCACACTTCTGTGGCCAAATAACGATATATCCCTTTCCTGCATATACCTGTTCTACGTTGGCTATAACCGTGTTGAGATTCTCTTGTCGTGTTATTGTTTATAAAACAGTCCCATAAATATAACACAGTATATCATATGATCTGTCATATCATCTAAAGAGTAGGTTTATTCTCACCTTATGTTAAAAATCTATGGTGCAGAGGCCTTTGCCATCCAATCACCTTTCATTTCTGGGGGAAGAAATAAGCCTCTGTGAGCTGCAATGTATCACATCAAGGTGAAAGAATTCAAGCTGCAATAGAGGAATGTATAGTATCTATTAGAAGCTTATAAAACTATCTGTTCAACTGTTATACAGCCCTATTAAAAGCTAGAACACACATGGCTTCAACATTTTATAAGATACAAGTATCCTGGTGCAGCATTTGGTTGTGCATAGAAATCTAGGCTCCACACTACCAAGGTCATCAAGTTACACTGCAGAACCCCGGTTTCTTCACTCCCTGTGCCAGTGCCATTTCCCTCAGGTGAGTAACACAGAGAAGTATGTTTGCACAGTGGTGCAAAAACCCACCATGAGTGGAGAATCGCAGTTAAGTGTTCATGCCCTTTTCTTAATTGATTTTGTATGCTATTTTAAGTAGTTAATAAGGGGTGTGTTTTCAAAGCTGCAGGCACTTTGCCACACTGGAACTATTAGGAAGCAGTGCATGCTCTTTAAGAATCAGGGACTTAGAGCCCAAATCCTTTCTCAGTTATTTTGGTGCAGTCTCACATACATCAGTAACAATTATAATCAAACAGGGAATACTAAAAAAAAAAAAAAGATGATAGGCTAAAAGGGTGAAAGGTCTCCACTTTTCGTCAATTCTAGTGAAAATGGTGCATGCTGTCATATCCTGCAATACAGCCCTTCAACATACTTCAAATCAAGTCAGAACTAAGCTAAAGCCTCATCGGAATTACTCATTTCTTTCTGGAACCTTGTACTCACAAGTCACCAGGCACCTTGCCATTTAACAAAGAGAGAAGTTGAAGGTGGGGTTTGGAGACATCAAAATGTATGTCAACAAGGTGTCTAAGCTCCTGTTGTAATCCGTGGAGCTCTAGTCAATACAGTTACTGGGCTTTTAGAGCTATTTCGATCACCCTGAAACAGAGACCTACATTGGCCCAGACTTGAACTCTCCTATCTATTGTACAAAACCCACGCTGTTAATTTACTGAAAGGTATGAAAGCTACTGCTTGAATCTTAAGCACAACTGGATCTTGAAGACAAAACAACCAAACCCCTTACATGAATGGGAACAGCTGTGATGTTGCATATGTTGGGTGATGATGGTGCATTTTTAAATCACCTAGTTTTATATGAATATTGAAATGGCACACTAATGAAATGAATGAAAGCACAGGTTAACAGAATGACACATAGCTTCATTTACACTTCAATTCTCCTAAAGATATTTTAACTACCTACTCACATTAAGTAACTAATTGCAATTCCTGATCTACTTTATTGGCAATTCATTTGAAATGCAAGTCGGTAGTGCATGCTTTACTATTCACTAGAAAACAAGGAAGCATTAATCTTGCTTTATTTGTACCTGTGAGATCTCATGCCAACATTTTCAAGTGTAAAAACTCATGGCATATAAATTAAGCTTAGCAGAAATAGAAAGCCACGTTTTGATGGAAATTTGCTGTTCCCCATACATGCTGGTTCCCAGGCACTTTGTGTTATTTCTTTGTCTCAGTGAAGTGCATTAAGTAACTGTATTTTGAACTAGGGTTTTCAGATGAATGTATGCTTAAAATACAGATTGTTGAGGATGTCCATTTCAAATAGTTATGTGTTGAAAAATTACGTTGTCAGGTTTATGACCATTCTGCCACCAGCTGGTCTTAAGCTGAGCCTGCAAAGGTTGCTGAAACAGAGCAAGAATGGAAGGGAGTGCGGTGGAATTTATTGTCATTAGTGTACTTTATATTTTTCGAAAGCAAAAAGTTGTATCTTTTTATTTCTTGAGCATGAAGACAGTAGTTTTAAAAGCAGTATGTTAAATTCTTCCTTTAAACAACTCCTGCATTCACAGAGTAGATATTTAAATAGATATATTAAACTATCCTGTAGTACAAAATGAAGGAACAATAACTGACTTTTATTGTAACTCTATTAATACCTATCATGGCAGGAATTAATTTAGTCATATTGATTTTCCTATAGTTATTCTGCTCTTTCCTCACCTGTGACAGGAAAGATGTGTCTTTTATCCTAAAAATAATGTTGAAGTTGTTGCATGGTTGGTTTCTCACACAAGTTTTGAGAGTAACTGCTGAATCAGAGATATTTGCTGAATCAGAGAAATTTTATTTCACACAGGACAGTGAAATAGAGGCCTAAGAGTAAAAAACCTCTGGATTTCTTTTTACCTTTTCTATAATCTTTGTCCTAATGTCAAAATAAATTATCAATGCGAAGAATAAAGCTGTGTAGAAAAACAAATTTTCTTCCTCAGTAACTAATTAAAACAGTGGAAATGCAAAACAAACAATAACAAAAACAAGCCTTGAGCAGCATGTAGGTTAATAATTTATTTTACTTAGGCTCCATTTCTCTGGTGTGTGACTACCATGGGTAATACAGTCGAAGACTGCTCTTGTCTTGCAATTTGAATAGTTAAGAAATTAAGAACTTGGACAGTGTCCTATCCACCACTTTTCTCAATGATTTTTTTTTTTTTCAAATGCTTTTTCTTTGATACAGTTTTGCAGATTTCACTTGCACACAAACATACATAGAAGCAGGAGTTTGTGAATCTTAGGAATCTTCGGCTTAAGTTCCCATTCAAAATTATTCTTCCCAGAGATCAGCTTTTCAGGGAGCACTGTATCATCTTACTGCTTTTCATTCCCTTGGTTTATTCTTCAGATTTCTTTCCTTTTTTTGTTCTCTACAGCCTAGATCCAAAACATGATCACCTCTCCAGTTTTGACAGTGATACTGTGACAATGAATACTTCCTAGTTCATGAGCTTGTGAACATTCAGATTTTTTGCAAAATTTAGAAAGATCAACGGAACAATATCGGTAAAGATTTGTAATGTTGACAGTGTATGTTGTGAAGAAACTGAATTTTGCTATCAAACTTTTAACACGTTCTATTGTTATTTAACTTACTCCAGCAGAACTTGTGTGCTTATCTAAAAGGTTACTCAACTATTGATTGGTTTCCAGCTGAACTTTGTGCCACTGATCACAAGCCTTTGAGCTCGACAGTTCAGCCAGTTTTCAACCTACCTAACCATCCACATATCTAGCCCACACTTCATCAGCTTGTCGATGAAGATGTTATGGTAGACAGTGATGAAAACTGAAAGCCTTACTAAAGTCAAGACAAACAACATTCACTGGTCTATGCTTGTCCACTAAGCTAGTTATTTCGTCACAGAAAGTTAGATGGTTGGTCAGGCATGATTTCCACTTTCTAAATTTATGCTGACTGTTCCAAATCACCTCCTTGTCCTTAATAAATTTGGAAATGGTTTCCAGAGCTATATGCTCCATCACCTTTCCTGGGACAGAAGTGAAGCTAACCAGCCTGTAGTTCTCCAGATTGTCCTTCTTGTCTTTCTTGAAGGTAAGAATGATATTGCTTTCTTCCAGTCCTCAGGAATCTCCACATATCACCATGACCTTTTACAGATAATTGAGCAGGGCCACTCAATGGCATTGTCCAGCTCCTCGTGGACTTGTGTATGTCCAGTCTAGTTTTGTTCACTTCTTTGTCCAGGTCTCCAGGACTACACCAGTTTCTTCTTTGCTCTTTTCTACACAGCCAGCTCAGCAGATCACATAGCTATGGGCTCCACACCTTTTGCCTCATTGCTAAAAATTTTATTTGATCTTAAAATTTTTCCTTTCAGGCAACATATTGCACTGTGTGCCTTTTGTTAAGAGCACCAAAGGCATTATCTATTGATTAGAACTAATTGTTTTACATCAGAACTAGCTGTGTTTAAGCAGGTATCAGAAAGAGCTGAGAACTTGAGCTCCACATCCGCACTGTTGAATAAAATCAGGTTATTTAATAACAACATATGTTTTACTCCATTGTCATCTTCACACTTAACTAAGTTATTATTGCTATTATTAACTGTGGCAGGACAGAAAGAGAGTTAGATGCTTTCAGTTCCCAGAGGCTAAGAGCACCAGCAACATAAATCATCATCACTATACCAAGAGCTTACAGTCGAGCAGAGGCATCAACACAACAAGACAAGTATTCAGACAAGTAGCGGCCAAGGGACCACCAAATATGTAACCACATTATCCCAAGAAGCTTGCAACCAAGACAAAATCCATTATTCAAGTATTCAGACTGCACAGCAAATATAGAGCTCTGGTTTGTATTTGGGTCAAAATGAACATGTTTCCTGGAATTTCTGGGAAAGGGATATCGGTTCCAGGCCGTTTTTAAAACTTAATATGGAAAGACAGTTTTTCCTTCCTACTGAGCCGAATCATACATTTTATTTCATAGGACACCTCCTACCTGGTTTTTGAAACATTCCTTTAAAGTTGTCTGGTGGCTGGTAGTGATCATCCTTTGGATTAAACATTTTTACCAATCTCTGCTGATGAGAAATGTCCTCTATTAGGGGAACGCCTTTACTTCTCACTGCTCCATCATGTTTGTATAATTATTACCTCTGATTTGAGAAATTATGCCTTCTTATACTACGGTGTGTAATTTTGGGTGCCTGTTCATGTCACTGCTAAAATGAATCAAAGCTCTATTGAGTGAATCACCAGGATTATTTTTGATTTGAACAAATCTTGACAGTTACTGCTTTGCATGCCTAATCTGATTAATTGGCTCTACTTTGATTGCACATACTCAATTAGAAACAAAGAAAGAAATAAACCAGTAAAGCTAACCATACAATATGTGGAGTATTCCTTCAGAGCTGTGGTAGGCCTTAATGGGGTATTTTTCTAGAGCTGTGGTAGGCCTTGCACTCAGTTTGTTTTACAAATAATTCTGGATTAGACAAAAGCAAAAGTGGTAGAGAATAGAGCCCCCAATAACAGAATATACTTTTAAGTGTATATCCCCTTGACAAAACCTGATCACACTGGCAACTGGAGCATGCTCTTGACATGATCAATTTGATTTTGATAGCCTCAGGACTCATAGGATATGCTAGTAAATTGGGAGGCCTCAGGATTGGGTAATAACTTCAGTTGTTATAAAATCCTGGCATTCGGTGAAACTCTTTCAACATGTTTGGTCTTGCCTATCATAGAATCATAGAACCATAGNCGATGAAGATTATATATAGAAAAATATGACTAAAATTTTTTCTCTTCTCTGACCTAATTAAAACCTTTCTTGAAGAATATTTTGTAGGAAATTATGTAGTATGATACTTTCTGACAGCATACAGAAGAAAATTATGTAATATTCTTATAGTAAGTAAATAAAATATTTAGTGTGCAGGAATATGGATCTTTACTCACATTGATTAAAATACTACCCTGTGAAGCAGCTTTATTGATTAATAGAAATGTAAATGGGAAAGCACACTGTTTTAATCAAATTAGGAAACAAGGGACACAGCAAATTAAAATGCATAATAAAGGTCCTGGATATATTTTATAGTCATTCATCTTTTTCCATGCCTAATCAAAACATAACAAGTTAATGTGCCAAGAATACATAAGATTGATTAACAGCAGTAAAAGGACAGGTATGAAATCCAATCTGCCCAGATTTCTTCAGTTGAGAATAACAAATCTGTTCTTGGAGTGTTTGATCACACTCATTCATATGAATATAACAATGGTTGCATTAGGTCAAATTAAAGGTCCACTTCACCCGTTACTCCAGTCTCCGATATTGGTCAGTAGAAGAGGGAGTTCAAGCAGGAATAAATTCAGTTAAGAGGTGCCCATGGGCATGTGAGGCTGATATTGCAGCACACAGGGACTGAGTCTTCCCTGATCTGGTAGGAAACTCCATCCGCGGATGTTAGTGATGTGGCATCAATAGGCAACAAGTACCTCTGGGGAAAGCTGGACAGAAATTTGGAATGTTGTGGGGGAATTCTGGCAACTATGGGAATGTTTTTTACTCCCTGATCCTATCACACCTCCATGACTGGCCAGCACCTATCAGTTTCCCAGACACCATCAAGGAGTTTTAGTGCTGTTGGTGGCGTGTTCATTGCTGGTTGTGACCTACCTGAGGAGCAGGGGACCCCCCTGATGCCTTGCTTTCACACTTTCTATCCTTTAATTGCTCCTTTTTTCATGCATGGTCCTCAATAATGACTTGATTTTATCTACAGCTCTTGGATTTTTTTACCCTTTGATGATCTCTCTCTTTTGGAGGTGGATGGAAGAGGGCATCTAGTGTTTCTAGGAATGAAATGGCATCTGGTTATTGCTAGAAATGGAAGATGTGCCATTTTCATATGGGCAGTGACCTGTATGAAAGTGTTTCTTCTTCCTGACTATAGCTTGTTCCACTAGTGCCAGTACCACTGCACACATCACAAAGCCTAGATTTTTTTTCAATACAGTTGTGTTCAGGCTGCAGTTGTGATGGCAACTGAGTGTCAACAGTTTAAGTAGTTTTGGAAAAATGTAAGCTTACAAAAATATGAAGAGAAGTTTGCATTTTCACTCCAGCAACGTATCCAAATCATCAAAATAAAGAAATATTTTCCAGAAGTTTGATTCTTCTTCTTGACATCATAATAATAATAATAATAATAATAATAATAAGAATAAGAATAAGAATAAGAATAAGAATAAGAATAAGAATAAGAATAAGAATAAGAATAATACCACCTACTCATTTATTCCTGGATGGAAATGTGTTTGTTCATTTCCTTTCATGAAGCTGTTTCCTCTCAGGCAGAATTGTCCAAATTATTAAAACAGAGCTACTTAAATACCAGAGTCTGCAATATGATCTTCTTGCTTTCAAAATATTTAGTTTCTTTACAGTTCCAAGATTTGAGAAGGGTTATTCTTACCCTAGCCAGAATAAAAAAAAAACATCCTACAAGGACATTGGAAATAACTCTATATTTAAGGTCCAAACAATATTTTAAAAATCAGTGTTAGCATATCAAGAAAAAGTCTGATATATATTTCTGAACTCCTGGACGTCATATGAGTCAGAAGGAAAAAATAGTACTTTAAAAAAGTGAAGGAAGAGCATGAAGCTTAGAGTAACAATTCTAACATTTCATATAGAAAAATACATTTTTGAAAGACATTAAACTGAAAACAGTTGAGTCTAGAAATCCCTAACTTTGGATCAATTCTTTGAAAATAAGCGTTATCATGAATTTTAATTAATTTTAAAGTTATTAACAACATTTTAAAAACCTAAACTGTGAAGTAGACTCTGCACAATAAACCAACATGTTGTCAAGACTTCAACTCCTGAAAATAATGACTATGGACTACCTTTCAGAGATTTCTTTCTATCTGAATTAACCAGCAAAAGTATGGATGTATTTTAGTCATGAAGCTATAAAGTGGAAAAGCTTGGGTCTTCTGCTGTAATCTGGAGTGCCTGAAAGCTGAATGGTGCCTTAGCATCATATGCCCATGTCCAGCTTGTTCGCAGAGCATCTCCACGTAAACATAGCCTGGTGGAGCAAAGAACTGGAGGTGATTATGGGATACCTTGCAAACTGGGAGAGACTTCATTCTACACCATAAAACAACTATGGCTAAAGACTAGAAAACTACTGCAATTTGGCCTCACTGATCCATTTATACTTTCTGATATTAAATAGTGTGTCACATGTATATGGTTTCATAACTAGCTCAATGGGTTATAAAGAAAGACCATGATACTGAGAGAAAGATGAGATAAAGGGAGCTAAAGCAGACTTCAGGTCAGCAACTCTCTCTCTCCCAAAATTATATTGCTCTACTCAGAGATCCTCAGATTTGCTCAAACTGGAATTAACTCTGTGCTTCTCTAGCTTTTCTCTCAGTACAGAAGTGATAGCCATAATCTACAATCAGAGAGTTCCCAGACTAGGATTAAGCCCTAAAACCAGGTCTCAATCAGTTTTTGGACTGACTCGGCCAGTTTTTGGACTGTGTCAGGCATTTATGTCTTGCAGCAGGGGTGCTGCTGATCTTTTTATCTAGCTCTTCTCTTTTTTTTTTCCCCCTACATCTCCCTGTCAACACAAGCCATACAAAATGTTCTAGAGAGTCTGAAGTGACTGTCTGCAGGGACACGCAGAACTTATAGCAGGTAGCTATAGGCATAGGTATTGTTATAGGTAAGTTATAGCAGGTAGTGTGATGGAAAGGGCTGCAAAAGCCATTTGATCCAAACTTTCCAGGTGGCCTATGTAGACTCACAATCCTGATTCTTATAAAACTGTCATTGTAAAACCGTTCTGTCTTGTTTGCATTTTGAATCAAATGTCCTAGATACTTTTTATTCACTGCATGCATCCTCCTCATCTGTAAAACTGATAGTGATACTACCCACTTCAATAAATGCTATAAATGGAAGCTGCTTCCTGAAAAGGAACTGCACCAGGGGACTTTATGCCCTAAATTTTGAACAAAAAAAAGTGAAACAAATGGTTTTTACCCTGAAAATGTTGCTTCTTACAGTAATTTCTCAGCATATGATTACAAATATGATGAATTTTCCAAGGGAACACAACATAAATCAAAGAACTGATTAAACCATATTGTTTGTTACATGAAAATCCTGTTGAAAGAAAACCAGATGCTGAAGACAAAAGGTAATTTTAGGTCACACTGTTTGTTTTCAGTTATTTTCTCTTACCAGTTTAAAAGGAGATTTGAGTTGCTTATTCAGCCTTCTTACTTAATAAGCTATCGTTTTTATTTTCAATGAAAGCAAACAGATCATCTTAAAGAATACTTTCTGGAAGTGACAAACAAGCACAGAACACCCAGAGGCAAGAGGTCTGTAGAATCTTTAAAAGGCAGCTGGAGGCTAGAGCTAAAACTCTGGAATCTGATAACCAAAAGCTCTAGTCTGACTAATAAATATTTAGGGGATAGACATGTACTCCACAAAAACAACTAAACCTAAGGGTGAAAAAAAGAAAAAAAAAAAAAAGTATTGTATATTGTTCTTAATATTAATTCCTTATAATGTGATTGTTCCAGAGACTCAAATGTTGTATAAAAACATTGGAGAAAGTTTTTTTTAGCCTGCAAAGAAGTACTATTTTTTGCACTGTATAGTGGGTAAGCATTTGAAAGAATGTCACATTTCAAAAGTGAATCCCACTCTGCTAGAAAAACACTGCAGGTACGGCTGTTATGCCAGTGAGCTGGATCATTGCTGTCTTTTCAATGCTTCCTTCAAATGGTACTGCCCGTTCAAGTCCCATTCATATTGTTCTTTCCATGAACTAAATAAAATGACAAAGGTAAATTGCTTGAAGACCTTGACATGATTTCCTCTTCTACAAAAATTAAGAGATTCATTTGTGGTCAGAATGACTTAATGGTCATGTTTTAGAGAGAGTGATCTGGGAACCAACTCACTAGGGTAATATGATTGAACATCTGCTTAGCACCTTTTTATGATGCCTGATGGAACGGCCATTGCATCAGCCTTCCTACTAGAAATACTCAGGAAAAGGCTGACAGACATACATGTGGAGGCAAAGCAGGTAAAACAATTGTGGCAACTCCCCCTGGCCCATATCTTGCTTTCCCATCTCCCTGTGTAAAAGTTTCCCAAGAATCTTCATATCTAGACTATCTTCCTGTTGCTTGCATGTCACCGGGCTCAGAGCTGGCATCGTTCTGCTCTAGTCCAATAGGCAGGGACCTGTCTCAGTCTTGCCAGCTCTCCCAGTGGAAAGTTGTTTTTACTTTGAATTCAGACTAATCTACCAGGCCATTTTTTTGACACCAGTTGGAGTTTTTTCAATTTACTTGCTGAATTTTGATTTACTGCAGTAAATTTTGTGAGTAAGAGTGGCAAGGTTGCATTTTCTTGCATTTTCTTAAGACCTTGTTTCTCTTAAAGTCGGTTTGAAACCTTCTGGCTTCATAAGTTCAAACGTATCTATGTCTGTAATACAGGAAACTAATCTATTCAACAAATGCTATATTTGAAAATCAGAAGCTACAAGCTGTTTGGATGAAAAATGACTGTGGATTGCGCTCACGAGCCACGTCCGGGACAACCAGGGGATCAGGCCCAGCCAGCACGGGTTCATGGAAGGCAGGTCCTGCTTGACCAACCTGATCTCCTTCTATGACCAGGTGACC